>VYXB01000177.1:96361-181982 GCA_013397135.1 Pachyramphus minor
CCCCTCCGCCATGAAGACCATCATCGCCGCCTACTCCGGGGTGCTGCGAGGTACCGGGCTGGGGAGGAGGAGGAGGAGGAGGAGGATGCTGCGGGGTGGGAGCGGCGTTCCCGAGGGCTGCGGTGGGAGCGGCACCGAAACACCTCTGTGATATCCCCCCCCTTACGTGTTTGGCGGCGGGAGCGGTTGTTTAAGGGGGGAAAGGAAGGGGAAGAGCGATGTGCGATGGCGCGGAGGCGGCCGCAGCTTTTCTTGCGCTGAGGATTAGCGGTGTCTGCGCAGGGTTCGTGTTTTACGCGAGCTCGGAGGCTCGGGCTGAGCTTGGAAACGGTTCCGCTTGGTCCAGGCGAGTTTGTACCTTGGCAAAATGTGGGCGTGGGGCACTTGCTCATAAACGAGTCCTTGCCCCCCTTTCTGCGTTGGTAGGAAGAGAAGTGTGGTGGCTCTATGAGCACTGCCAACAAACCCCCAACCAGTGGCAGCTTTATCTTCATAAAATCGTGTAGGTTGGAAGAGGCCTCCAAGTTTATCGCATCCAACCGTTTTGTAATCCTGTGTTCCTACCCCTGCATCACCAGGAGAGGGGAAAGAAGCAACACGTTGCTGTTCGTTGTTGCTTTACCACGGGGAGCTGAAGGGCTCAGTGTTCAGGGACTGTCCGTGGTGAGAAGCCCCCTCCACGTTTGTTTTTACAGCTCCTCGTGCTGGTGAGCGACTGGGCAGAGCAGTGGGGAGGGTGTCAGTGGTTGGCACCCATCGTGGGCAGAGCTGCTGCGGGCACCCAGCGCTTCCCTGCACGCTGGGACATGTCGGGTCGAGGCTCTGGAGACAACGTAGGAAACCCCGAAGCACAGGCTGCTTTGCCTGCTGCTTGTAAAAGCAGCTCCGGGGATCCCGCAGGAATAAACTCAGCAGGTCTTAAGTGTTTTGCTGGCTGGAGCTTTGTGCCCGTCCTGCAGGGGTGCCTGTCTACGGATGGAAAGTCAGGGTTTGCAAACAGTGGGGGCTTTGCATGACAATGCGCTCGGACAGCGATTTGGGGAGGATTCCTTGAGTGGTGTCGGTGTTGTGAAAGGCTTTCTGCCCTCCAAGAGCACACTGCTAATTCCTCCTGGGAGGAGACCTGTGAAATGGCTTGTTGATTAAGCAAAGGGACTTGAACCTGGTGAATTAACCCCTGAGCTCTCGCTTTTGCCCCGAGCCCTGCGGGCGGAGCTGCTGGTGCCCGTGGCTGCCAGAAGGAGACTAGAGGTGGATCTGAAGGATCAGCTGTGAACCGACTGGAGAGAAAACCTGCATGTGTTTCCTGTGCTCGTATCTGCTCCTTGAAATAACGTCTCCTGCTTACACAACTGGCAGAAGACAAGCGATGTTTTGAGTCGAGAGGGGGCATTTGAATTAGCAGCGCCCGAACTCTTAAATTGAGGGTTAACAGCGAGCCAAGTGCAGAGCATAAATAATTCAGGAGACCTATAAAATATGTAGGGCTGACCTGGGACCTCAGCGGCCACCTTGTTGGCGCTGGCATGTTAATGATGGATCTGGGACACGTGCATTATTCAAAATGGAGTGTGGTTTAGGGACAGTGATTGGCCTCATCTCTAGATAATCCCGATTAGCGATGGAAAGCTGTCTTAACTCTCCTCAGGTCAGTTTTCCTCTGAGGTGCCTCGCGGGGGTCGGGCGGTGATATTTTGTGCTTTTTAAGCGGTTTCTGCCCGGGGAGGCAGGAGGTGTTGCCTTGGCGACTGCAGCATCCACCCACCCGGCGCTTGCCGGGGCTGCAGCCTGGCCACGGGACCAGCTCCAAAGCCTGGCTTTTCAAAGCACAGCCCGGGTGCCTCCCAGAGGAGCCCTGACTCGGTGGGCTTCGGGGCTGGTGGTGTGGGACCCTGCCGATCAAAGGCTGGCAGAGGTGCAGCGGTTCATCCGTGGGGCCTCGTGTCCTGCTGGCTCATGTTGGATAACTGCCCCACTGCAGAGGATGTTCAGAACAAGCCCACTGGACTTCTTTTGTCCCACTTCCCTGAATGTTTTTTCCAAGTGTCTCACCTGGGTGAAGGGCTGACTTAGGTAGGGTGAGTGTCTGAATGGCTCATCCTGTCCTTCAGTCTTACTGCTTCCCTGGCATGTGGCTCTGCCCCAGTGCCTGTGACTTTGGCTGAATTAAGTCTGTTCCTACTTAAAAACAAGCAAAAAGCCCCCAAATAAACCAACAAACCCCCAACAAAACAAACCAACGTTCAGGCATCTGCCTCTCTCCCCATCCCTCTTTGTATTGGGGGGGAACTTCCTTGGATACCAACCCTGGTATTGCAAAAATCAGAGCAGGTCTTGGACCAGTGCCTGGGTTTGGATGATGCTCTGACCCACCTGGGGTGGGTAGGAGGGGTTGCTGTCTCCTCATCCTGCCCCACTTTGGCCACGGGCTGTCCAGGAGCTCTGTCCCTGTGTTTGGCAGAGCAGCAGGGGGGTCTCCCATCCCTCTCTCCTGGGAGGATTGCAGTGTGGCCGGAGCAGGGAAGGGCTGCCCTGTGCTGAAGGGCCTTTGCTAATCTTGCTCCATCCGTCAGGAGTTTGGGATGAGGAAGGTGACTTTGCTTAGCTTTGCCTTGGAGTTAGTCTTAGGCTGCACCTGGGGTTTAACAGACCTCCCTTCTGCTGTTTGGGGGGCACAGCATCCCTGGGCTGCTCTGGCAGAACTGCCTGGCACGTGTTGCTCTTGCTGAGCCCTTCTCTCAGAGCCCCCGTGTGCTCTGGCCACACTGAGGAGCTGCAGCAGGAGGGTTCATCTTCTGTCCAGAGCTGGGAAGACTTGCTGACTTTAATCTAAAGGTACTGGCTGGTCTGGGGCAGCTGGACTTCATGGTGACATCCCTTTAACCCCCCTACAGCTGTGAGTGTGCAGACTGAGGGCCAAGTTCAGTGCTGTGAGTAGATGTGGAACTAACCTGAGGTAAATGCCACAGCAGATTTGTTTGTTTGGTCTGGAGAATCCCAGCTCTTTCCTAATAAAAATATTAGGATATAAATGTTGTTGTTTCAAGTCCCTGTTGATCTCCAGTTGTAGAAGCTCTTTCCTGCAAATAATGTGGGATTATTGAGGAGCTTCCTGGGACAGGAGCAAATTGCTCTAAAGCTGTGCACAGGGCAGGATAACTACACCCTGCTCTGGTTACTCATTATTTTCCTAACAGCTTGTTCCCAATCTAGTGAATATACTTGTGCTCCAAATGTCCATTTGCACCTTATGCTTTGACAGATTTAACTTGCTTTTCCTCTAAATAGTCTGTGTGATGCAGTTTAATTCCCGGCCAGGAATTAACATGCTAATTGTCAGGAAAAGGTGGCAGATGATGCTTGGCTTTTAACGAGTGTTCAGTGTATTTTTAACTTGTCTGTAACACTTGTACTTCCTCTCAGTTAATTTCTTCAGCTGCCTTTTAATTAAGTGCTGTAAATCAGGTTTTTCTGGTGCCCAGGTGTGAAGTCCTGTTTACATCCACTCCTGGGATTCCCTGCTTCCCTACCCAGGCAAATCCCATAGTTTGAGTACTCTGTGTGAAACAGGCTGTGTGGAGGAGCAGCTCAGGCTGTCCCTGATGAGTCAAATTGGTCAAACACTTCTGCTGATTCCAGAATCTTCTTGGTAGCAGCTCCTGCATTTGATGTTTGTTGGAATCAGGTGAGGAAGGTGTAGTGAGCCCGTCAGCAGGAGGGGGATGTCCCCGAGCTGCCCTGGAAGGTGCAGGTGGCAGCTGGGTGGTCAATGCAGGACAAACCACTGTCCTCAGTGGCAGAAGGTGCAGCTCCAGGCTTCTTCAGGGTTTAAAATGTGTCCTTGGGAAGAGACTGATAGAAATGGATACAAAGAAGGCTGGTGGATCCTCCTGCCTCGATGGTAAATCATAGTTACCTTGGCTGGGCCTTGTTAAACTGAGTTATTAGGATACTGTATTTCCTGAGAGTTTGAGGAGGTGCCTTGGAGGTTCAATGTGTGAAGGGTGATCGGTGGGGGCCCACAGGTCAGCCCTCAAAAGGAAGGGCTTTCTATAAGTGCCCTGAACACAAGTGTCAGTCTTGGGCTACTCTGCTGTTGCTGAGTGCCCAAAAACCTCATGTGTCTGACTTGACAAAGCTCTTCTCTGTCACCAGCAACTGGCCTCGTTCTCCAGAGCAGGGAGGGTCTTTCAAAAAATGCCTCCTGGCTCCTACAGCTGGAGGGGAAAAGAGGCAAGGCTTGGGTGCAGGGCTGAATACACAAAGTGTTGGGTCTGACCTGATGTGCACAAAGCTCAGGACGGGCTGGGAAGGGTGTCTCAGCCCTATATTCTCTAATTGCCCAGTTGATGCCCTGGGTTCATTGGGTGTGCAGGTTTGGTGCAAAGGTAGACACTTGCAGGTGGCTCTGCCCGTCCCCACAGTCCTTTTCATTGCCATTGGACTAATTATCCTTAACTGGGAATTAAGTGTTAATGTTACGCAGCCCATGGTAACTAAGGACTTTTCTGTGGGGGATCTTGTTCTCTGGGAAGGATGTCTTTGCTTTCAGCAAATAACTGACCCAGGACACCACTTGTCCAAGGGCAGGTGCTCAGAGCTGTCTGCCAGACCAGTGCCTTCCCTGTGCCCAGAGGGGCTGACACAAAAAGCTGGATGTGGTTGGGCAAACAAGCTGACAGGTCGACTCGTGCTACCCAATACTGTCTATTTGCAGGGCTGGCAATGCCTGCTATGAGTTAAAGCATCCAGAGAATGCTGCAGTCCAGATTCTCATCTGGAGGGGTAAACAGTTGTTCCCTTTGGGAAGAGGAGGGGGATTGAGCTGATCCAAGGCTGCAGTGTTGGGTTTACCAAGCCAAAGATGTTTTGGTGGTGTAAGTGCAGGTGTTGGAAGGATCTAATTACGTGGGGCTGGGCTTTTATTGTGGGTCAAAAATCATCTGTAAGATTTCTGGCCTATTTTGAGGCCGTAGACATCTGGCCAGTGGCACCACTACTGCTACAAGCTTCTTTTAAACTTGTATCTGGTTGTCCTCAGACTTAATACTGCACTATGTTATCTTGTAAAGAACTGCCTTCAGCTCTAGCTCTGCTTCATCCTGGATTAGTGCTGCAGGTCTCAGTTTACTGGCAGTTGTGGTGATATGATCTGTCCTTGCCTGAATCTTGGTCTGCTTGGAGTAGTTAATGCCTGAGCCATGACCAGGATTGTTCACTCAGCACAGACTAAGCAGAGCCATGGGCTCCTTTGGGGTGGGCTGGCTCTGGATTTAGCTGCAGCCTCTGCTGTGGCTTCCCCGGGATGTGGCATCTGCCCCCTCCCTGGGGAACCTGGGCCAGTGTTTCACCACCCTCCTGGTAAAAAACCCCTCCTTATCTAATCTAAATCGATCCTTGTTCCTGTGAAACAGATGCTTTGCTATTTAAGGGATGTGTCAGTGAAAACTCCTTTGTAGGAACAACCAAAAATCCTGTGCCTGCTCTTATCTGGAGAAGGATCTATTTGCAGTCACTTCCGTGGGACTGAGTGTGAGCACTTGCTGTGGCATCACCACTGGCAGGGTCGTGTCAGCAAGGACTGAACCCGTTCAGTGTAACAGCTTCTCTTGTGCTCCTTCTAATAAGAGGCTGACCCTTCAACAGAAAATGAAGTATGTAAATAAACCTGGTTGGAGCTTGATTTGCATTTTAGCCAGTCATGATAGTGCTCGTAAAACAGAGAAATGAAGGAAAACCCACTTGCAAGTGCTTCTTTCTGAGCATATTGGCAAAAACCAGTGGGTGGTTCCTCATATAGAAAGCAAGTCTTTCACTTCAGTTTTTTGGTTTTCTCCCCACTTGAGTATCTTAAGCTCCTCTAACCGTGGCTTTCAGCTCCTTCCTTCCCCATTTGCTGCTTTGGGGACGCTGTGGTAGTTTTCCCTGGAGCTGTGGGACCTCCTGGGCTGTGCTGGAACGTGGAGCTTTCCTTGAGCAGCACGTGGGAGTTGTGCAGCAGGGCTGGTGAGGGTGGGTGGCACAGCTCAGCCCCACAGCCTGGTGTCTGGCTGTGGTTGGAGGCAGCTGATCTTCATCTCCAGTGAGCTCATGGGTTTTGCTCTTATCAAACACCACTTCCAGGAACGGGCAGTCTGAGGTGGGTGTGTGTTAACATCCTCTGTGCTTTTATGGCCAAGTGAGGAGAGCCTTGCTGAGGTGGGAGCTGATGTCACCCACTAATCCCCTCCAGGGTCCCCAAAAGAGCTGGATGTGTGCAGAGGGCAACCTTTCCCCTTCCAGGATGGGAATTCTTAGCCTTTAACAAGCCTTGCTCTAAAACCCAACTGCGTATTGATCTAAGACCTCCTATTTTATGAGCTGAACTTGATGTCCCTTCGTTGTATGATTGTATTTGAAAGGAAAACATTGTTCCCTTTGCCCAGTGTGCAAATGTAACTTTATGTCTTTAATTTTTGTCCCCTCAGGCACAGGATCGAACATTCTCTCTGCTCTGCAGGATTTGTTCTGGCTGTCAAAATCTAAAGTAGAGAAACAGCTCCAGATCATCTCTGTGCTGCAATGGGTTCTGACTTTCCTTATCATGGGTAAGAAATACCTATTGCCCTAAGGCAAAGCTGTTTTTGCTTTATTTCTGCAAGAATGTTAATTTTTACATGGGCATTAATTCCTGGATGTGCACTGCAGGGGGGAGGGGGGTGGATATTGTAAACCACAGTTACATACTGGGATATTTTTGGCAATAAATGACTCTACCTGGCTCTAGAAGGCCACAGGAGCTGTGGAAAGACCAACTGATGTTTAGCTCATGTCTGTGTCTACCCTGCAAATCAGACTGGAGCACTTGGAAATCTCTCTTACTGGATCACTCATGGGAATATCCACAGAGATTTCTTAGAAACAACTGGTAACTGATGCAAGTGGCTGCAACAGGAGAGCCCTCCTTTGGTCTCCATCCAGGAGGCACCAGAGCTGGGCAAGGAGTGTTTGTGTTGGACCAGAACAGGCTGTTTGTCTCTGGGTTATGTGAAACCTCAGCCTGCTCTGCTCCACTGCGGTGTTGATAACTAAACTGGGGAGGGATGCTCAGTGCAGTCATCAAGTCTTGTTCTTGGCTGATGAAGCAGCTGCCCTGCCTGGAAATATGATAAAAAGACACCTGGAGGCACCATGAAGGGAAGGTAGAGGTTCTCCAGAGCCCTGGAGGAAGCTGACTCCTAAGGAGTTTTTAGTAAAATCCAGCTTGACTGAGGATCAGTGAGACTTCAGCACAGAAGGGTCAAAAGGCAAGGGGTGTAAATGTCGACCCAAACCTGATGCAACCTTGTTTTCTTGTCTTTCCTGGACCCCTGCAGGTATTGCTTGCACTTTAATCCTCATGTACATCCTGTGCACAGATTGCTGGGCCATTGCTGTTCTATATTTAGCCTGGCTGGTGTTTGACTGGAATACACCAAAGAAAGGTAAATATTGCAGAACAGATCTTTGCTGTTTAAGTGCACATATTTAGACAAAGAAGCACTCCCTTATAATGGGTGACTTCCCTTCTTAGTGGAACTGAGTGTTCAGTGGCTGAATCACTGACCAAAGGCTTTGCTCAGTGAAGCATTTAAATGTCAGCCCTTGGCATGAGCAGTTGTGTTGATGCTGAGGGCAACACAAGATAACATTCACTAATGTCATGCCACTGCTGGCTTTTAGCAACCTCTTCATGAGGCTCAGGTTCCTTCTGTAGGTCAGAAAGATCTACAAAAGGATTCCAGACCTTGCTGTGCTCTCCAGCTCCTGCAAGGATCAGATTATGATGTGGCTGTTAAGATGTGGCTCTTCTGCACAGTCAGTGGTGCTGCAAATTAAGCAGAAGACCTTCTATTTCAGAGGAAAAGCCAGATTAGCACAGTTCTCCATTGGTTCCAGATGACTCAGGTCATCCAGGATCTTGGCCTTTCCCAAAGGATGAGGCTGAGTGTTTCTAGTTGGAATTGTCTGTTGCCCAAGAACAACTGATTATCCAGCCAAGTTCTACCCTGAGTTTGCAGTCAGGTCTTAGCTGGAAGGACCCTGAGTTGCAGAGTGTGGGTGGTTCCTCCTGCTCTCAGTGGAAGGTGCAGGTGTCCCACTGGAGCAGCAAACCCTCTGCAGTCCTCTGGGCTTCTCAATGGGCAACTGTGTGGAAGGAGCTTTAAAAACTTGGTTCTTTTGTCTCTTCAGGGGGAAGAAGGTCCCAGTGGGTGCGAAACTGGGCTATATGGAGGTACTTCAGGGATTACTTTCCAATAAGAGTAAGTAGCAGTTTGGCTCATTGGGACTTGTTCTGGTGCCTTGCTGTACCTGCACTAGTCCCTGTGTGACACTGAACTGTCAGCAGGACCTGGCTCAGTTACTGTCACACTACTGCTGCTGGCAGCTGTGGCTGCAAAATCTGCAGTGCATCACCAGGGTTGGCAGGAGCTGCAGCTTCTGATGGTTGTACCAGGCTTCCTGAGGCCTTCTGGCCTGGAGCAGAGAGACCAGGCTCCCTGATCACCTCTCCAGCTTCTGGAGGCCCTGGCACAGGATGCCCAGAGAAGCTGTGGCTGCCCCAACCCTGGAACCATTGCCAGGTTGGACAGGGCTTGGAGCAACCTGGGCTAGTGAAAGGTGTCCCTGCCCGTGGCAGGGAGTGGGAATGAGATGATCCTTGGTGTCCCTTCCAACCCAAACCATTCTGGGATTCACTTGTGTGCTGCAGCAGAGTCCTGTGTTGTCTGACCCTAACTCTGTTCCCCTCATAATCTAGCTGAGTTTTGGTCTCTTTTCCAGTTACACTGCTTCCCTGGGATGTATTTACACATTATATATATCTAATAGCTGGGAACCCTGTACCCCAAAAGCCCTAGCCCTTCCCAGGGAGCAGTGAGATCAGCTCCCCAGTCCCTTTGCTTTGGGGAAGGGGGTTTCCAGCAGTGGGAAGAGCTGCAGTTCTCCAGCCTGTAACTTGCTCACCACATGCCTGTGTTTTTCCTACTGGTTCAGGTATGTTCAGACAGAGGACAGGGCTGCTCTGGGGCTTCAGAATTGGCTGAAGGGCTTGGAAGGGAGCAGGGGTCAGACTGGGCTGGGAGGGAATTGGATCCTTCTGGAAGGGCATGCAGCTGAAAGGACTATTATGTAAAACTGCTGGCAAGGTTTATTCAGCCTGAGTGTGAGGGAAGGACCTTGCCATGGCTTTTGAGCTTCCTAGCCCCAAGATAGCCCAGCCTCAGAAAGGAACAGGGAATCCAATTCCAGCAGGATGCCAAAGCAGCTTACACTGGATTTCTCCCTTGCAAAGTCACTTGAACTCTCAGGGTGCCTGAACGTGCTGCTGGTGAACAAACCTCTTGTTGTACTCTTAGAAACATGGAATCATTTGGGTTGGAAGAGACCTCTAAGAGCAAGTCCAGCCATTAACCCAGGGCTGCCAAGTCCACCATGAAACTTGCTGTTGTTAACAGGTAATTCTTGGCAAGTGTCCGTGGAAAATTCACTTTGCCTGCACAGCCTGGGTCTCCTGGCTGAGGGAGAGCCGAGTGTGCTCTGCTGTTGAAGATGGTCTCAAATGTGTCTTCCAGTACCAAGGCCTCAGTGCTGCAGAAATCCCTGCTGCCTTGATATTGCTGAGGATTAAAACAGGCTTGGTTTTCCTTGGGATTGGTTCTGAAGGGTGACCAGTAGTTCTGGCTCTGTTTCCCCATTTCTCTGATGGTGTATTTATCCCTGTTTTCATGGAAATGTGCTGTGCAGGAGCCCTGCAGGTCAGATCCACTGTGGGTATTAAAGGTTTGTCAAACAGTTGTGTTGGTTAAGTAGGGCAGGGACACCTTCCACTGTCCCAGGTTGCTCCAAGCCCCATCCAGCCTGGCCTTGGACACTTCCAGGGATCCAGGGGCAGCCACAGCTTCTCTGGGCAACCTGTGCCAGGGTCTCCCCACCCTCCCAGGGAAGGATTTCTTCCTGCTTGGTTTGCTGTATCAGAGCAGCTGTGTGAGAATCAGGCTCTGATGTTTGTGCTGACCAGGCTGGTCTCACCTGAGTCTGGAACAGCAGCAGGACTCTTGTACCTGTACGTGGAGATACCAGGCTGTGTTTTGTAACACCAGGTGGATTGGGAAAGCAGCCTGGACCTGGCTCAGTTACTCGGTATGAGCAGTGGTTGGCCACATTCTCTGGGGCTCCAGGCAGCTGCTCTGACAGCAATAAGCTATTTTAGGGCATTAGAGGCTTAGGTTTGTCTGGTGCTTAGTGACTGGGCTGGTAAATACTGCTTTAAGCTGAGCAGTGCAGGAGGAGCTAAGGAAGGTTCCAGGGAGATATCCTGGAGCTGAGGGTGAAGGCCAAGCTCTGCAGGTGTGAGTGTGGTGCTGGGCTGGAGCAGCCAGGTCCCAGCAGCCTCCCCAGCACGTCCTGCTGGTGTGAGGATGCCATGCTGGGAGTGCCCCCATCTAAAGGTCTGTTTTGGGTAAAAGAAGCCCTTACCTGGGCATGTGAGCACAGCAGCTGCTTATCAACAGCACTTCAGGCAGCAGGGCTGCAGACCTTTGGCTCACCTTTGTCAGGCTGTGAGCACTTCAGGTGTGTGTAGGGAGACCTGCTTGCTGAGATGGCAAAGCAGGCAGCTGGCCAGAGCAGGAATTGCTGCAGAAAGTCTCCTTTTTTTATTTCCCCCCCCTCAGTGTTTGTCTGTACTCTGTGGCTTGGCTGGCTTCCTGGCAGAGCTCCTCCTCAGTTGTTGTGCATGAGTTACAGGATGGAAATGGAAGGGTTTGGTAGCTATGTCCTAACCTGGGCTAGTGGAAGGTGTCCCTGCCCGTGGCAGGGGATTGGAACGAGATGAACTTTAAGGTCCCTCCCAACCCAGCACAGCCTGGGATTCTGTGTGTGATGTAGTTTATAATACTGTATAATAATGTAGTTTATAATATTGGGAGCCTGGAGGGGTCTTCAGGTCTTGGCCTGCACTGCTGGGAAGGTGAGATAATTCATTCCACGGCACTGGAATTGCAATTGTTGGGCTGTTTTGCAAGCTCAGTGCTCATTAGAGCTGCTGCTTGAATGCTGCAGGGTGGGCCCTGGTTCTCTGCTCTCTGCAGGCTCCCATGGGTGCTGTGCTGCTCAGCTCCCACCCAGAGCACTGGTTTTCACCCTGCTCTCTGGCTCCTGGCTCGGAGCAGCAGTGGCCCTGCAGCCCCTCTCTCCACTCCTGGATGTGCCACTTGCTTGTCCGGTTCCTACAAATAAACTTGGCAATCTGCTTCTTTGGGGGTATCTGGCACTGGGATATTAACCTCGTTTTCTTTACCCTGTTGCACTGGTTTATTGTTCCTTAAAGGCAGGCTTAGCTCTGGGTGAAGGAATGTGTTATTAGACAGAGGGATGGACCTTTGCTCCCAGAGGAGCAGGTTTGGGCTCAGGTAACCCTGGGAACGGGGGTGTGGGTGCTGTGAGGGGAGGGTCCAGCTTCATTCCCAGCACAGGTTATCCAGCTGGGATGCAGCAGGGACATGCTGACTGTGCCACATCCTGGGAGCACTCTGAGGCTCCAAGGAGCTGCAGAAGACCTTGGAGTCTCAGAACAGTTGCAATAGTGTTGTCAAATGACAGCTACAGAAATTCCTTGGGGCAGCCTGAGAGGGCAGCTCTGTGTTTGCTTGTTGGGGGAAACATGCAGGAGAACCAGCAGTGAGGGATCAGCCTCTCAGGAAAGCTTCACTCCTGGAATCATGGAATGGTTTGAGTTGGAAGGAACCTTTAAAAGCCTTCTAGTTCCAACCTCCCTGCCAAGGGCAGGTACAGCTTCAGATTTCCTTGAGGCTAGAAATAAATGATTACAGCACTTCAGTAATTCCTGCTTCCAGATTAACTTTAGGGAGAGATGAAGGCTCTGCCTTTGGTGTTAGTAGGTCAGACCCTCCCTGGGCTGAGCTTGTGCATGAGCAGATCCCAGACCTGCAGAAGGGCACAGACCTGTCTGTCTGGTGGCTGCCAGGCTGATTTTCAGCCCTGCAGGGCCCTCTTGGGAACATCTGATTCCCCCAGAGTGTCCAGTGCTGTTCAGATACTCCCCCTGTGCCTTGCTGTGGGTGAGCTGGGTCCCTGCATGGCCCTTCCAGTGCTGTGGGTGACTGTGGTGGGTGCTGCCAACCCCCCAGCTCCGTACCAGGAGCTCTTGGACAGCAAAGCCAGTGATAAGGCAGCAGCTTGGCAGGGGCTCACACGAGGTATCCAGGCAATGGCTCTGCTGGGATTTGGGTGCCCTTGCATGTGGCAGAGGGGCTGGGGCAGGAGAACAGCACGTGTTCTGCATGAGATGTGTGGCCCTGCCAAGCCCAGCACGCAGAGGCCTCGTGCTGCAGTGACAAGGACAAACCCCCCTGTTCCAGCTGCCTTCCTTTTAAAGGAGCTGTGCTTGGGGCAGGTGAAAGATGAGGCCTGGAAAGCACCACCCTGCTCTGACAGGAGCTCTGGGGAGGAGTGTCTGCCCAGCCAAGCCATGTGTGTCTGCAGCCACAGACTCAGGGAATTGTTTAGACTGGAAGAACCCTCTTGGATTATCCAGTCCAACCATTCCCCAGCACAGCCAAGCCCAACACTGACCCAGGTCCCCAGGTGCCACATCCACATGGCTTTTAATTCCCCCCAGGGGTGGGGACTTCACCACTTCCTGGGCAGCCTGTTGGAGAAGTCTCTCCTACAACTGAGCAAGAACCAGCAGATGGAAGCAGCAAGAGCTGCTTTTTTTCCTCCACTCTTTCCTGGTGTGGTTTTTTTGGTCTGTGATCCCTGTCTGTTCTAATGGATCAAGGGACAGCCCTCCCAGCCTGGACAGTGACAGCAAAGTCATCTGCTAAATTGGGAAAGAAGGGAAAGGGGGCGAAAGGATGACTTGGTGTGGGATAGGCAGTGGGGCTCTCCTGGAGTTCTGTGTGACCTCACATTCAGAGGAAGGTGTGGAGCGGGGCAGTCACCTTGCTGACCCTGCTGCTGTGTCATGCCTGTGTCCCAGCAGCTGTCCTAAATAGCACAGGGGCCACAGCCTCGTGTAGGGACTGCTCTGGGGACAGGGAGGAGGGAATCAAGTTTCTGGGCACACTGGTTCAGTGTGTTGCAATGGCACTTCAGCTCCCTGCAGTGGGATTCGACAGGATGGACTCGCTCGGTGCCAAAACTCTTCCTGGCCAGGGCAGTGGGTGGGAAATGCTGCTCTGACGTCTTGGAAAGCTGCATTTTTTCCTATGGGAGCTGTTGCAGAGTGGCCTTTGCATGTGGAGTTTGAGGGATGGGGGGCAGTTGTTGTCACCTCACACCCAAGGTGCCACTTGTAGGTCCTGCCCCGGCTGCTGGGGTGCTGCAGTTGGCAAAAACTGGGGCTGCTGAGGTTTGGGTTTAAATTGGATATTGGGAAGCCACAGTTGACTGTGAGGGTGGGGAGGCCCTGGCACAGACTGCCCAGAGCAGCTGTGGCTGCCCCTGCATCCCTGGAAGTGTCCAAGGCCAGGTTGGACAGGGCTTGGAGCAACCTGGGATAGTGGGAGGTGTCCCTGCCCATGGCAGGGGGTGGAACTGGGTGGGTTTTAAGGTCCCTTCCAAACCCAAACTATTCTAACATATGGGACAAAATTAAATTTGGTCCCTAGTTTTGCAGGACAATGCCAGAACCCTGCTGTGCCTCCTCAGACCCCTTGTGTGCCACCAGGGGAAGCTGCTCTGGCACACAGGGTGCTGCTGGTCCCTATAGCATCCAAAACCCCCTCTGGCAGTAGCAGTGCCAGGGCCTGGGTTGTGCTGTGCTGCCCAAGACAGCTTTGGAGTGTCCATGCTGTGCAAACAGAGCAGCCAGTGGTTATAGGAATATTGCACAACTCCAAGGCAGTATGATCCCAGCTCCTGGAGCACGTCCTGCAGGAACCACAGAGTGGCTGTGCATGGCTTGAGGTCCTCTGGCATCTGGGCCAGGGCAAAACCTCTTGAAAGCAGGGATAGTTTCCAGTGGTAAACCACCCTTCTGCACGCTTGCCCGCTTGGAAAGTGGCCAACAGGCACATAAAGTGGTTGGGTCTATTTTTCAGGCATTAAGCAAACTTGCTTCTGTTCTGGGACAGTGACTTTTATGTTCCTTCCCCCTCATACTGGGATGTGAGCCACTAATGTGCTGGGAGAGGGAAGGAGGCGTAGCTGTGGCTACAGCACTGGAGAACTTGGTTGGTTTGGGGAAGAGGTGTGCAAGGATTCCTCAGGGAGGAGCAAAGGGCACAGGCTGCAGCAACCCAAGCCCAATTCCTGCTTGTGTCCAAGACCAGCCTCGTTATCCTGCTCCCTCTGCTTGGGACCCTGAAGTCTAAGTGGCCTCTGAAATTCAGGATAGCCCATACCCCAGCTCTTAGACTGCTGCCCTGGTGGGAACAGAGACAAAACCTGGGGGATAAGATGTTTTTCTTCTCCCATTTTTATTTATTACCTGAAAATACCTGCCTTCACATGGGCTCTCTTCTCTCTCCTAGCTGGTTAAAACCCACAACCTGCTGACCACCAGGAATTACATTTTTGGGTACCACCCACACGGCATCATGGGCCTGGGTGCCTTCTGCAACTTCAGCACAGAGGCCACGGGTGTGAGCCAGAAATTCCCTGGGATCCGGCCCTACCTCGCCACCTTGGCTGGGAACTTCAGGATGCCCATTCTGAGGGACTACCTCATGTCTGGGGGTAAGTGCCAGCACACTGTGCTCCCCCTGCTCGTGCCCTGGGCTCCGAGCTGCCTTCCCCTCGTCCGAGTGACTGCTCCCCTCTGGGAGCACCACCCCAAATGCTGCTTTCATGGAGCTGCCAGGAGGGAGCTGGGAATAAATGTGAGTGCCTGCCAGGAGGGAAGAGTCTGGGTGTTCCATGGTTCCAGCTGCTCAGGAGGGCCTCTTCCCTGAATATATTCCTAGAGATGGGTCACAGGCAGTGATACAGATTGGCATTAATGGGCCTGTTGTAATGGATTCCAGGACTTTAATGCTGGAGGGCTTGTAGGTTATGACCAGTTTTTAAAACCTTAAATAGTGTTCTGGCATGGCCAGATGATGCCCATAGGATAGGTAGAGGTGAGGGAGTGACGCTTAAAGACCATGAATTGAGCAGTCCAGTACCCTGTTTTCTGTTCCTGGAACTGAGTCACCAATAAATACCTTTACAAACAGATCTCTTAATAAAGTAGCAAGGCTGGGAAGAGCATTGAGGAGCTGTGCCTGGCTCTGACTTGTCAGGATTGACTGTTTCCAAGATTACTATCTTCAGTGGGTGAAGGAGAGGAAAAACTGCCTGGATCTGATGCACAGGAGGTGTTTGTCCTTGCGTAGAAAGGGCAATATCTCCAGCTGGTCTTTGTCTTCTGCAAGTTGCTGTGTGAAGTCCATAATCTGGGAATTCCACAGGGCAGCAGTGCATGAGGAATTGGGATCTGTTTTCCAGCCCATCGTGCCTGTAAACTTAGTTGCTTTAAGTTTCCATGCAGCACCAGCTTTCCTGTATTGTAAAAAACCATGTTCAGTCTGCCAGCTTGTGACTGGCAGACAAATTTTGTGGCCAGCCAGAGCTGCTTCCCTGTTTTTGGAAGGAAGGTGGGACACTAGCCATGTCACTGCTGGCTTGGCTGTCCCTGGGCACTGCGGGCAAACTGGTGGGAAATTCCTCTTCCTCTGAACTTAGGATTTAAGCAAGGCTACAGGTGTGACAGAGTGAGCTTTCTGAAAGCCATCATTTGCTTTCACTTTCCTAAAGCCACTTTAATGAGGCTACAAAGGCTTCAACATCCCTTTTGGAAGGTCCTGGTAATTCCCTCAATCCTTTGTTTTGTGGATGAAATTCTGCAGTAGGGACCCTGTAAGGCATGAGGAGATGGCCAGAAAGTCCTGGGTACTGTGTGGATGAGCTAAGGGCAGAATTCAGCAACTGCCCTTGTCCCTGTGTCTCACTGCATTTCCTGGGGGCAGGACTTGGTGCTGTGAGCTGCAGGAATCCCCTCCTGCCATGCGTGGGAAAGGGCTGGACACAAATCTGTGCTGCCCCTGCCAGCCAGGGCTGTGTGTTTAGTGTGGAGAGTGGAAGAAGGAGGAAGGCTGGAGCAGTGAGCACAGCCTGAGCCTTTCAGAGGAAAAGTGTTCAGAGTGCTGAAAAAAAATGAGCTTTTCATCTTCAAGTCCAGCTGATCTGTCTCAGCTGTGTCTGCTCCCCTCTCATCTGGAGCTGGGATAGGTGATGACCTTGATGCCCAGACAGACATGAAGGCTTGCAGACTTGCCCTGTCTAATTCCCCCGGGCCTGTTCATCATTTAGTTCTTGGTTCAAGTAATAAATACCATGAGATGTGCAAAATCAGCTTCTAAAATTAGTGTAATGCTGTCCTTCCCAGGGCAGTGACCTGAAGCTCTTGGGTCAGATGTGTTGTGTGAGGGGAATGTAAATGATGGCATCTCACTTCTCCTTGGCTTATCCAGGCTGAAAATGGGAGGCAGGAGCAAGCTCTGGCAACAACTGTAGGATAGAAGTGAGTTTAAAGAGCAGAGAATCAAGTTTCTTATCATTCTTACAGTTAAAGGTTAAAGTTAAATCTTTCACTGGATTTTTATTTCCCCTGGTGTTTCAGGCAGGAATAGCTTTGTAAAGCTGAAGGGGGGTCATGTCCCTTCCAGTGCAGGATAGAGAGAAAGACCTTCCCAGACACTTCTCTGAGTATGGACTTAACTGAGCACCTAGTCCCACGTATCCTATCCTTCCCAGGACAGCAAAGGATTGCATTCTTGCCATGCAAGAAATTCATGTTGTTTCAGGAAAACAAATTATTTTCTAAGTGAATTCATAGGTATGTCTCAAAGCCTTGTCCATTTATTCTGTTTGTATCACTAAAGCATTGTCCCAAAGGACAAGCTATGGCACTAAATTGTGCTGAGGAATTGCTCACATTCAGGCTCTTATCCATCAAAATAACCCAGCTGCTTTCTTCCACCCTAAAGGTAAAGGAGATCCTGCTGTACAGTTTACAGGGAATGTCTGACACAAATACCTTTGGCATCACTAAGTGCAGAGGAAAACCTCTGCTGAAGTCTTTCAATCTTTGCTTTTGTGGGAGAGCTGATGTTGATGGAGTTTATGACCAAGTCTAGTGCTGCCAGGTCTGAGAACTGCTGCTTTAGTTGGGGAACAGGTGCCTGACCATACACCCTCTGTGACCACAGGGGAGCCGGACAAAACCTGGAATCAAGGCACAAACTTCGTGCTGCAAGTGTGGCTGGTGGCTTTGGGGTCACCTGAGTCCCACAGCCCTGACCCTGGTCTGTCCCCTGCCCCAGGTATCTGCCCTGTGAACCGCGACAGCATCGACTACATCCTGTCCAAGAACGGCAGCGGCAACGCCATCATCATCGTGGTGGGGGGAGCAGCAGAGTCCCTCAACTGCACCCCGGGCAAGAACTCGGTGACCCTGAGGAACAGGAAGGGCTTTGTGAGGCTGGCACTGAGGCATGGGTAAGGGGAAGGGGCAGCCTCGGGGCTGGGGCAGCGCTGCTGCTGTTGGGAGGGGCTTTGGTCTCAGCAGCCTGGTCTGGGTGGAGAGGGCCCTGCTGGGTGCAGGGGGGTTGCACTAGATGGCCTTTAAGGGTGCCCCCCAACCCAAAGCGTTCTGTTCTGTCCTCTGAAGCAGCTGGTACCTTGGAGGGATCCTTTTATCTCCAGTCTCGCTGTGTTCTGCGGGTGTTTGCCCAGAGCATCGGACACATGGGAGTGTCCTCCAGCTTCTGGGACAGCAGGAGGGGTCAGGAACCTGCCTGGGGCATCACCTGTGCTCCCTGTGACCCCCACGTGTCTGAAATGAGCTGCCCAGCAGAAACAGGAGTTGGGCATGTATGGAAGCATGTCCAGTGCCTGACTGCACAGTGTAGGACAGACCAGGGGATGTGGTCCTAACATCTGCCTGTCCTTCCAGAGCAGACCTGGTTCCCGTGTACTCCTTCGGGGAGAACGAGGTGTACAAGCAGGTGATCTTTGAGGAGGGCTCCTGGGGCAGATGGGTCCAGAAGAAGTTCCAGAAGCACATTGGCTTTGCTCCCTGCATCTTCCATGGCCGTGGCCTCTTCTCCTCCAACACCTGGGGGTTGTTACCTTACTCCAAGCCCATCACCACTGTTGGTAAGGTTTTGGTGTCTGCTACGTGCCTCTCTGGGTAGCAGCACACTTGAGTCTATACCATACCCCTGCTGTAGTTTGGTCAGGGAGTCTTGACTAAAAAACTGCTTTCCCTGCAGTATAAAACCTTGCAGCACAGCTGACAATGAGCTAGAGGAGCTTCCAGAGGCTGCAAGCCTTCTGGCATGTTCTGCTTCCAGACAGTTTTGCAAGTGAGCCCTTTTGTGGGGGGGAATGTGCTGTAGCTGCTCCCTTCTGTGCCTGTGGATGGCCAAAGTCGGGAGCAGCCTGGTCCCCACAGCTCTAGGACTGGCAGTGGGGAGCTGTCTGAAGGCTGAATCTTAAAGCCAAGCCTAAAACTTGCATTTGAGTCTTCCAACCCAAGGCATTAAGGCTTTAAGGGAGTGGGGGGAGAAAGGTCAGCTTTGCTTTTGTGGGGTGTGTGGGGGAATACACAAGAACTGACTGATTCCTTTTAATTGAGGAGGGATTTTTCACTCTGCTGTAAACAGAAGTGGGACTTCCCAACCACCCTGTACAGTAGAGGCTCTGCTCTGTGGAATTTGTGTAGCTAAAGGGGGTCTGGTATTGCAGCAGATGTCATGTCACCCCTGAAGAGACTGGGAGATCTGGCAAGGGTGGATGTACTGAGCTACCGCAGCTGTGGCCATAGATGACAAATCTCCAGGCTGTACAGGGGCATTTAACCTAATATGTGGATTTTCCCTCTTCTTCTTCTCAGTTGGAGAGCCCATCACCATCCCCAAAATCGATAACCCATCCCAGAAAGAAGTGGACTTCTACCACGGCATATATGTGGACTCCCTGATCAAACTCTTTGACAAATATAAGAGCAAATTTGGCCTCCCAGAGACTGAGGTCTTGGAAGTCAACTGAAGGCAGTGGCTCAGCAGCATCTCCTCCTCTCAGAACCAACACATCATCTCCAGGAGTCCAAGCTGTCATCGTGTGCTTGAAAGCATGTGTGGGTGTATGTGTCCTCCAAAGAAAGTGTTTAAAGTATTGCTAGACCACTTTTAAAAATAATAAAGAAAGGCTTTACTTTAGATAAATCCCCTTACAAACATCTTTTTATCCAGAAAAAAGAAAAAAAAAAAAAAGGCACAACTCCCTGTTGCTGTGAGGATTTGGATGGGGGAAATGGTTGCCTTTGGAATCTGCTCTGTAGTGCTGTTGGATCACCAGCAATGGATTAGAAACACCCCTACAGCTGCTGTACCCACTAGCACAAGCTATTTTGGGGGGAGTAGGATCCATCTGGTTTTCAAGCTGAAGAGCAGCAGGTTGGTTTGCCCAGCAGAGCAGTGTTACAGGAGTGCTTCTGTAGCACAGGGGCTATTTCTGCTTTGGAAAAGCCCTCTTTGGAAGCACAGCTGGGCTGCCAACCTCCCTGGTGTGGCACCTCTCACAGGGGGTGCAGGAAACCAAAAGGGAAGAGTCTGGGCCTCAGTCCAGCGTGTGGTGGGTGCTTTGGTGGCCGTGACCCCAGCACTGTGTTTGGGATGCCCGTTTAGAAGCAGGGCTGTCCCAGGCTCTGCTTTCCCAGAGGTGGGTACCTGGAAATCTGGGATCCCTTCACAGCCAAGGAGAAGCTCTAGGAGCCAGTGGGGTGGTGCAGTCATGTGGCCCTGGGGTTGCAGACCCTGCAGGGGTTAAATGCAGGATCCCAGAAGTGTTTGGGGAAAGCTGGGAGTAACTTCTGCCCAAAGATGGCTTTTAACTATTCTGTCCAGTGAATGTAAAGCAGTAGCCTTTTCACACATAGGATCTAAAGTGAGCTACTTTTAAAAGTGTTTATAAACTGTTTATGTGGATGTTAACGCTGCTTGTAGTGAGATTTCTTCAGAGTACAATGTGTTTATGTCTAAACCTGAAACCTTGCACTACTTGCATGTCTGACCTGCCTTTTTGACCGTCCAGTTGAGCGTATCTTGAGCTCCAAAATGTGCCTTTCTTCCATGCAAGAGGATGGTACTTCACATTCCTGGAATCTTGCCTCTAAAGACAAATGTTCATCTGTCATATTTGATAGATTATTGTATTACAGAGTATCAATTTTTGTACAAATTTCTAGAAATAAACTTGGGCAAAACTAGCGGGCTGCCTTGGTGCCTTGGGTGTTGCAGTGCTGTGGGGCTGGGTCTGTGTTACAGCACTGGTTTGGGGGGGACAGGAAGGGTGGGGCTGACCAGAAGCAGACCTGGAAGTGATCAGAAAATGTGTAGATGTGATGCTTGGGGACTGTGGTTTAGCAGTGGACCTGGCAGAGTGAGTTTAACGGTTGGACTTGGTCTTGGAGGTCTTTTCCAGCTTTGATGATTCTGTGTTTCTCTTCTGCCATCTGCACTGTCACTACATGGGACACCCAGGATAGTTTAAGCAAATCTTTGTGGTTTTATAGAGAGGTTCTGCCTGGGAATGTATGAGGAGCTAAGGCAGCCCCCATCTCTGCACCTCCTTTGCTGAGCAGGTACAGAGAGCTCGTGTCCTTTTGCTCCTTTCAGCAGATTACTTTGGGGTTTGTTGCTGCCTGGATTGTATCCCTGGTCCTCAGCTGAGGAAATCCTTCCAGCCCCTTTCAGTACTTGGAGAGAGCTCTTTAAAATCTGACATTTTACGGGGGTGGATAATGATAGAACAAGGGCAATGGTTTTAAACTAAATAGGGGAGAGATTTGGATGAGATGTTGGGAAGAAAGTCTTCCCTGTGAGGGTGGGGAGGGCCCAGCACAGGTTGCCCAGAGAAGCTGTGGCTGCCCCAACCCTGGAAGTGTCCAAGGCCACATTGGATGGGGTTTGGAGCCACCTGGGCTGGTGGAAGGTGTCCCTGCCCGTGGCAGGGGGTTTGAAAAGGGAGGACCTTTAAGGCCACTTCCAATTCAAACTGTCCTGGGATTATTCTCATCAGAGCCCTCAGCCTTCTAGTACTGGAGATGCAGAGTGTTCCAGAAATAGCACCCAGTGCTGAAAAGTTCATGTGGGCTTTTTTAGTACCAAGGGAGGGTTTAACCGGCTGTCTCTGGGCCAGGCCTGGCCCATGAGCCATGGGAGGGATCCATCAGTGCTGGCTGACTGTCCCAGCCTGACACTGCTGTTCTCCAAGGGGAAAGCCAAACCCATTCTTTGCCCTTTTCAGGCTTGGCCAGGAGAGTTTGGAAGTGTCCTGCTCAGGAAGATAAACCCAGTGTGTTGCTGCTTCCCCTTTTCCTCACCCCCCTGCCCCGTAGGATTGATTTGTATCTGTTTTCTCCTGGCAGACACAAGGGTTGGGTTTCCAGTGCCTTCCCTAGAAATGCCATGGATGCTCTGCCCAGACCACTCTGAACTGTTTGTGAGTCAGTGGGAAGCGCCCCGGGCACAGCCCCGGAGGAGGTCGCTTCTTGCAGAGGTTTTTTCCACGCGGTGTTTTCAGTGATCAGGTTTTCTCCCAAAGCCCAGCGGCAGGCTGCACAAACCCCGCTAAAGCAGCGGAGGGAGGAGGAGGAGGAGGTATTTCTAGAGAGGCTCTGTGTCCGCGATGGGGAAAGGACCCGAGCGAGGGCTGTCCTCGTGTGGCACCGCTCGGGAACTGCAGCATAAACCACCCAAAGCGAAGGGTTTTCCCTCTAAAGTCCACCCTGTCACAAAAAATGGGCATTTTCCTCCCTGTTTCTGGCAGGGATTCAAGAGACCACCTTATGCAGCTGGAAGGGCAGTGGGGGAAAAGTGCCAGTGCAGGGATTTTCTTTGCTCTGCTTTGTGGGGTTCTTTTCTTCTCGGGGCTGGGGGACTTGGGGGGTGAAGATGTTTCAACAGGCTATAAAAGGCTCTAAGAGGAGCCTGGTGGGAATTTGAGCTCTGTCCACGATCTGATCATTTACTGGTTCCCTGGTTCCACCTAGATCCTTGTTCTGGGATTCTATGACTCCTTAGCCCCAGCACAAACCAGCACACCTTGAAAGCTTTTCTTCAGGAGCAAATGATTTTTTTTGTTTTTTTAACTTGCTGCCTTTAAAATCTGTTGTTATTTGCCCTATTTTCAGGGGATGATGGATGCATGGATCTAAGATACTGGCAAATTTTAGGGATATTGCACTGAGTTATGCTACAGGAGTGTCACCCATCAGTTATAGTGTAAGGTGAGTAGGTGAACCTGTATTTTTTTTCTCGGGGGAAAAATATTTCAGCAGGTTTATTCATGGGGGGTGGGTTGCCAATTGGTTTAGGATTTGTTTGAATTGGCTTGTTAAAGCATCCAAACAAAAGCCTGTTTTCCAAAAAAGCTGGAGGGGGGTCAAGTGGCAGGGGGCTGTAAAAACTGCCTTCAGGAGGATATTATTACCTCATCACTGTGACCATAAAGAAAAGCTTTCACCAGGAAAAAGGTTAACAAGTTCTATAAATGTTCAAAGGACCTCACAAAAGCCTCTGGGTTTGAAAACAAGCTGAGCTATTTCTCGATGGGTTTGTGTTTTAGGTGTGGTAAAAGAGAATTGCTGCCATGAAAAGTCCCGGTGGGATTTTCCAGGTTTCACAGAGAAGGCAGAATCGGGAGCAGAGGGGTTCCAGCCCTGGGAGCATCTCCAGGGCCTCCTCTGGACTCTCCAAACTCATGAAAATCTGTTGTAAATCTGAAACCTCAGTCCCAGAGCTGTGAGTTAAGTAACTTATTTGACTTTTCTAAATGTGACTATTTTAGGAAAGGTTTGAGATAATCATCTGCTCCTGTGGAAATGAATAAAAATAGGAAGGCCCCCCCTATGGTACTGTCCTGTGGACTTTAAATTCACTGTGTGAGTTAGTGGCCTGGTTTGGTCTGAAATACAGCTAATTTCCTTCCTAGTAGCTGGTATGGAGCTGTGTTTTGGATTTAGGAGGAGAATAATGTTGATAACACCTTTTTCATAGAAGGGGAAGGTAAAGAGTGGAGGAAGGTCAGTCACAGAAAAGTCACGTTTCATCCAAGGATGGATTTATTTTTAAAAAAAAGAAAGGATGGATTTCTATTTTTCTTTTGTGTGGCTTGGGCAAACAAGCAGTGGCATCTTCACACTGCTTCCATAAATTGTTTTTAGTGATTTATCTCCGGAAAAACTGTTCTTACAGCTCTGATCATCTCTGATTTTCTGTCTAATTTTGAGCTAGAACCAGTTTTCCTCAGTGGAGGAAGCATAGCTCAAGAGGTTCAAAGCATTCCCAAAACTTCTTGATGATCATTTTGTCGTTCTGAATGCATTTTTCACACCTTGGGCAAAGAAACCCCCCAGATTTCATCTTAAAAAGCAAGTTTTGATTCTCTGAGGTAAAGGTGGACAGTTCAAAAGGAAGGAGCACATGTCTCGTAATGAACCAGAAACCAGGAGGTGAATCAAACTGATACAACAGGTCTGAAATTACTATGTTTGAACCTCCTGATCTCAACAACATGGCTTTGGAACCTGGATACTTGAAAATAGCACACTTTGCTATTGAAAATACTGAAATAGTGTGGGAGGGATTTCATCAGAAGTTAAAAATGGAGATGCACTAGCTTCCAGAAGACCTTCAAAAAAAAAGGCCACTGTTTTTAATTAGTTTTCCCCACCAGAGACACCAACATCCAGAACTCACACACAACTCCAGGCTAGTGGTGCCAAAAGCTGAAGCTTGAGGTATTGAATCTATTGGGTGCCTGCATGTAGAATCAAACCATTTGGGAAAAGAAGTCCACACAGATGTGTCACTGTGTGGTAAAACAGGGAATCAGCCAGGACAAGAGTTTAGCAGCTCTGTTTCAACTCCTAGAAACACCCTGGAGAAAGGCAGAGAAGCTGCAAGGGAAGGAGAGAGGATGGAAGAGGATCCTGCAAAGATCTCAACTTTCCCCTCCAGTTTTCATTCTTCTTCCTGGTTTTAATGCGATCACTGTCGAATATCCAAGCCCCAAATGCCAAAGGCAATGCTGTTCCCACACGAGCCACTGCAGAAGTGGCATGACAAACCCAGGAGCACTGCAGGTGCACGACGGCTTGGTGGGCTTCCAGGGATGTTCTCCACAGTGTGGGAGCTGCAGGACAGGAGGGCTGGAGCAGAGGAGGAGCAGAGAAGATGCTTTCCAGCCCTGCACAGCACACTCAGCCTTTCCAGAGCCTCCCGGCACGGCAGGAACAGGCCTTTCCAGTGCTGTGGGGGACTGGAGTGCGAGGGGTGGCAGGACAGGAGTTCCCACAGCGCAGGGACGGGTGTGCCGGTGCCCGGCACTGCCATGGGGATGAGCGTCTCCAGCACAGCCACCTATGCCGGGCACGTGCTGCAGGGCACAGGGGGCACCGGCGGGGCACGGGGACAGCGCTGGCGCGCCCAGAGGCGTGTGGTACGTGGGGATGGTGCTGCTCCAGCTCGGGATGGGCCCTGGGTGCTGCCTGGGCAGGGTGGGGTGGAGGGAGGTACCGGGGGGCGGCATGGCTGTGGTGGGTGTTGGTGCGTGGGGGCATCAGGGTGGGTGTGATGTGGGGTGAGTCGGCATGGAGCGGGACGGGGTGGTGAGGGATGGGTTGGTCTGATGGCGCGTTGCGGGGGTGTTGGGTTGGTTGGTGGGGCAGGCTGGGGTGACATGAAGCAGGTGGATGTGATGTGGGGCAGGTTGAGCTGATGTGGGCCAGGCTGGGGTGATCAGGAGGAGGTTGAGACGATGTTCAGGAAGCCGGGGGTGATGAGGAGGTGGGTGTGACATGGAGGAGGTCAGGGCGATGTGGGGCAGGCAGGTGTGATGTGGAGGAGGTTGATGTGCCACGAGGCACGTCGGGGTGCTGTGCAGGAGGTCAGGGTGACAAGGAGGAGGTGGATGTGACATGCAGGAGGTCCCTGTGCTCTGCAGGAAGTTATGTGACACGGAGAAGGTCCCCGTGCTGTGCAGGAGGTTGATGTGACATAGAGGAGGTGGATGTGACAGGAGGGGGTCCCTGTGACACTGGTAAGGTCCCTGTGCTGTGCCGGAGGTGGATGTGACAGGAGGGGTCCCTGTGACACTGGTAAGGTCCCTGTGCAGTGCCGGCGGTGGATGTGACAGGAGGGGTCCCTGTGACACTGATAAGGTCCCTGTGCAGTGCCGGCGGTGGATGTGACAGGAGGGGTCCCTGTGACACTGGTAAGGTCCCTGTCCCGCTGCCGAGGTCTGTGCCCACCCCAGACCCGGTCCCCCTCCAAGCCGCCGCCGTTGCCATGGCGACCGCGCCCCTCCCGCCCCCTGCCCAAGTATTTCCGCCCCCCACGTGATGACAACAGCTCCCGCACACGTGACGGAGGGCGCGCTGTCAATCAACCCGCTCCGCTCCAATCACCGCCCGCCGCTCCGGCCCCTGTCCCGCCTTCCGGAAGCGGGCTCTCCAATCGGCGCCGGCGCCGTTCCAGCTGTTTGACAGGCCCGGCGGAGCGGGGCGCTGAGTGACGTGGCGCTCATCCAATCGTGACTCAGGGGCGAAGCCGGGGTCCCGCCTCCGCGGCGCGGGGGCCAATGGCGATGCGGGCGGTGGCGCCGGCCCCGCCCCCCGGCACTGCGGTAATATGGCTCCGGAGCGGCGGCAGGGCCGGCGCCGCCGTCGCCATTAACCCCTGACAGCCCGGCGGCCCTGGCTCCGCGGGGACCCGCCGTGACCATGAGCTCGGCCGCTGGCCCCGCCGCTCTGCCGCCCGGCTCCACCGCCCGCGCCCTGCACGTGGAGCTGCCCTCGCAGCAGGTACGGCCGGGCCTGCGGGCGGCCCGCGGGGCTGCCACGGAGGGGGGTACCCTGGGGTGAATAGGGGTGCTCCCGGAGTTGGTGGGTGTTCTGGGATGCACAGGGGGTGCTCCCAGAGGTCTGGGGTGAATAGCGGTGCCCTGGGCTGAGCAGGGCTGCTCCCGGAGGTGTGCAGTGTTCTGGAGCAAATAGGGGTGTCCTGGGGTGAGTAGGGATGCTCCCGGTAGTGGTTGGGTGCCCTGGGGTGAATAGGGGTGTCCTGGGGTGAGTAGGGATGCTCCCGGTAGTGTTTGGGTGCCCTGGGGTGAATAGGGGTGTCCTGGGGTGCAGAGGGGTGCTCGCTGAGATGTTGGGTGTCCTGGGGTGAATAGGGACGCTCCCTGAAGTGTCCTGGGCTGCACAGGGGTGCTCCCTGAATTTTGGGGCGCCCTGGGGTGCACAGGGTTGCTCTCTAAATTTTGGGGTGCCCGGAGTGCTCCTCTCCCCCCTCTCCCAGCGGGCTGGGCAGTGAGCCCGGGTAACACACACCGCGTGTTCTGCAGAGCGCTGAAATGACCCCTCCCCATCACATCCTTCCTTCTCCCAGCTCTGTTTTTCCTGTTTTCCTGGTAGCTGGCTTTTGGCTCCCTGGGCAGCTGTCCCACGTGGTAGTTTGGGAGAGCACTGGGAGCAAGGGGAAGCCAGGAAGCCTGGGCCCGGCCTGGGGCTTTAGCAATCCCTGTCAAGCCCAGGCTGTGTCCTTTCCCCTCTGGCAGACAGTGACCTGTTGCACAGGAGCGGGAGCAGGAGTGCTGGAGGGGAGGGGTAATTAACCCAGTCTTGCTTTTCGTTAGAAACACTGTGGGATGTGAGTCTGCACTCGGTGTTTGGGTTCATTGACTCGGAGCAGTCACTGTTACTACGAGCTAGAGACACGATCTGAGTTACTTGAGCTACATGTTACCAGGTGGAAATACGAAGAGTTACTAGGGAGAAATCAATAGATGTCAACTGGAAGTGGAGCTGTAACTGCTGCTGGGATGAACATGTATTACCAGACATCCCCTCTGGGGCAAAGGGAGGGTGTGGAAGTGGCTCTTGGCCACCTGACCCTGATTTGAGAGCAAGTACTTCTTCTAAAACGCGGGCCACTTCTATGGTAATGTATGTAAACATGAGCACTGCTCTGCATGAACTTTACAGGAAACAGTGGATCCTCGGGGAGAGCCAGTGTGGCCTTCTCCCTGCTGGAATTTTGGTGTTATTCTTTCCCAGGCTTGTGCAAGGACCAAGTGAATGCTGCAGGGAGAAGCCCAAGCTATTAGTCACTGGACTTCACTTGTGAAAGTGAGACCAAAACCGAGGCTTTTTCTCCTAGGAGTAGAAACTGTTTGAGGAGTTTGTAGCAGCAGAACCTGAGTCATCAATTATAGGATGTTCCAGTTGAGTAAATATTTGGTTGGAGCTGTCTAGGATGCTTGTGCTTTGATTGTGGCAAGTGTGAGGCTGTGACAGGCCGAGGGGTCGTGGTGCTGTGTGCTCTGCAAACACAGGGACCGTGTGCTGAGGGACCTGTGCTGTGCCTGTGCCTGCAGCCAAACCCAGAGGCTCCAAAACTGCTGCTGACACACTGGTAAGAGATCACCCTCTCCCACTGTGGTGTCTGAGCTCAGAACTCTGTTACTGGGCTGCAGGATACCTCGAGGGCGCTCAGCACGCCGGAGCCACAATGGAGAAGTCATTCCCAGTTTGTTGCACCACCTCTGGAATGCTGGACTGTGGCTGGTCTGAGCTCTGTGGTGCTCGTGTAAGGCAAGGTAGTGGTTTGGTACCTGGCAGCACAGAAATCAGCTCTGTGATTTGTTTCAGTAGCAGTTTCTCTGGCACACATGGTGCTGCATTTTTTCACTCCAAGGGTGAGAGCAGGTTGGTCTGAGTCACAGCTATAAATCTCTCTGAAGACCAAATTCTCAACTCCAGGTGAGTGCTTTGGATGACTGAAGTGACACTTAAAAGGGCTGAAGGACTGAGGGTGTTGGTCTGGGTTTAATTATTCCAGTGATGCTCACATTGATTAGAAAACAAACCTCCTGCTAGTGATACTTCTGCAGGAATGAAAAGTCACGTCCAAAACCTTTTGCCACTTGTTGTGTCAAACTGACTGACCTCTTCTTTAAGCTGTTTGTTGGTGGCAGGACAGGCAGGCTGAAGAATGCCTTTTGCTGTTGTATTTTGCATTTCAAGAGGGAGAAATGGAGGGTATGGCTGTAAAGGAATGCACCTGGTTGAGCATAAAATTCCCATTTGAATCCATTAGTAATCATGCCAGAATGTCATTTCCTTTTGCTGGAAGAGTGATCCTAACAGAACTGAAGATGGGAATTAATTACACTCCAGAAGCAGGGATTCTTTAGGAATATCGCTTCCCAGTTGCTCAGTGCAGGAAGACCAGGAGTGTCATGATAACTTAGGGATTTCTGGATTCAGTCTTGTCATTATAAGCAGTTCAAAGCAGTGGGGGGTGGGAGATCCAGGCCTGTCAGACTCTTACATCCTCCATGGAAGGGCTTGGGCAGAAAAATGCAGGCTGAGCACAGAGAGCCAGTCATGCTGCAGTCAAATGATCTGGTGAATGTTGCTGTGCTAATTGCTGGCCAGATTCACATGTGGCTGTCTGGAGACAGGAAAGCACAGGGGGTGCCCAGGAAGGTGCATGTGAGGGAGGAGATACACCTGGTGAGGGTGCTGAGGAGGGAAGGGGTAAAAGGGCCATTGTGCACAGCTGTGAACGGGGCCAGAGCAGCTGACCCCATAGTTCCTGTACCTTCAGTTCACAGACCCCAGTCAAAGACTACGATTGCCCTTTTTGGGTTTAAACTCTTATTCCATGGTCCTTCCCATGAAGGAATGGGAAGCTGATAACAACATCTGATAACGAGGTCATTGACGACCACAGAAGTGAAGGTTCTGCTCGATCTCTGAAAGTTGTTGCAGAAGAAATCATTGCACTGAGCTACATTGAAAGGAATGGTGCATAGTAAACATGTCACAGTGTTGGAGCTTCTGGGATGTTATTATTTACATGAGCTTAATGTACACACTTCAGAAACTTGCATTGCTGCCCTGTATAACTCAGGATACAGATGAATGGAACTCATGAGTTCCATTCAAAGTTTTTCTTTTGAAAGGACTCCTGGCAAGAACTTCCCTGGGGAAAAGGATGGGAGGTACTTCTGGATGGCATTAATAAATAAACCCACTTTTTTCAGCAGTTGGAAGTGATAATCCAGGGTAATCAGTCCCTTGGGTGCATGCTTAGATACCTCAGGTGGTCCAAGTGAGCAGAGGTGAAGCAACATGAGCAGAGTATGTGTGAATTAGAACACAGCTATGATTTCGTGGTTTCTTTCTTTGAAGGTGCATACCACTCATACACAGCATTTTGGGGAACATGGCTCAAAGGGGAGGATTCAAAGTGTGCTGGCAATTGTGTTTGAGGGGTCTGGTGTGTGGGAGGAGTGTAAAAACTACTGCAGGGACCCAGGGCTGCACATGGACGAGACTTGCAACTACAACAGTGAGAGAGTCTCTTTTTTTAAAACAGTTTTACATAATTCTTGCTATATTACTGAGTAATATGAAAACAAGGACTGACTCTTAAATATTTTACTTCCCCTTTCCTACTGAACAGTGAGGGGGGGAAAATCAGAAGAGTGGATGGAAAGTGTTGTACTTGAATATTGCTTTCACTTCTCTGTGACACACTGTCTTTAAACACTGCGTGGGAGGGAAGTGCTGCTCCAGTGAAACACCACAACATGAGTGATCTTTCCCAGTTGTATCTATGCCCAGCTGTATCCTTGTTCAGTGTCTGGTAGAGACAAATTAGGAGGAAATAGTTGTTGAAAATTCCAGTGGTAGCCCAAAAGGTTGACTGTTCCCCTGGGGCTGGGTTTCTGCCCTCTGCAGTGTACTACCAGTTTTCCCTAAGGGATGCAGGTGTGTTTTGCAGACTAAATGATCTCTGGTAAGTTGGAGACTGTTCTGCCCAAAAGCTCCAATTTGGGAGATTTGTGGGGTGTTAGGGAATGCTCTTAACTGAGTGAAGAAAAGGTCTTGCTAGCTAAAGGCTGAAGTCTCATTTATGGAGAGAGACTTCACTGGTTTGCCCTTGGTTTGTCATCCAGCAACATGATAAACATTAATATGCTTCAGGTTATTAATCAGCATGTGCTGTTTGCTTCTGCAACCTGGTGCTTCTTCAAGGTCAGAGGTGCCTTTGCTTTGACTGTCTTGATGCTCTGGTTCCATAAGACCCTGGTTCCATTTTGTGTTCTCCCTTCTGAACATCATCTTGTTTTCCATTGCTTAACTGGTATTCCCAGGTCATTCCCACAGCTAATATGGACTAATGCTCCCTTGCCCAAGGTGATGTTAAGAGGCTTAAGGGACTCTCTGAAGTGCTGCAGTGTTATTAATGAGGTGGGACTTGCACCCCCATCTTCTTTTCTGCCCCATGGCTCAGTTCCCACACTGGATCAGAGGAGCAGTTGGAGTTTTGGTCTTTGATCTTGCGAATAAATACTTACTTAGACAAACTCCGAGGAAAAAGTCAATAAGGAAGGATGGTCTTTCTGCTGGAAAGTCTGTGTAGTTCCCTGGTATTTTTATCTCCTATAAACCCCCCCCAAGAGCAGCTTTGTGTGGCAGTGGGCAGTGTTTGTAAGACTTTCTTCACGCCAGTCTGGAGCAGTGTTTTTAGGGTGTGCTGACAGTGCCCTTTGGAGCTGTGGGGTTTGCCAGCTCTGGACCTGTCACAGTTGATGTTGTAGTGCCCATAACCAAACACACCTGCTGGAACAATACATGGCAAGAACTCCAGTTGCCCAAGTCCCTGCGTGGGCTCATGGGTTTGCTTTTGGCCCCTTCCTGCAACCATTTGTGTTAATTCTGTGCTGTAGTTCTTGTTCTGTCACTCTCAACCAGCTGTCCTGTTTGTATCCTGACTGAATGCTGGGTCTTCTGCACCTGCCTCTACCTTGTGCTTTAAATAACTGGCTCTTTCAGTTGCTCTGTTGAGATGAGCATGAATTTTAGATGTGGAAATAAGGATGAGGATGCAGAAAACTAGTGAGATGTGCAGACACTGTGAGCTTACACTGAATATCAGTTGTCTCATTGTCACGAATATCTTGGTTGTCTCGTTGGTTTTGAGCCCTACAAAAAGTGGTGCAGTTTTTCTGTGTGTGATGAGGTGCAGTTGTGTTCCTGTGGTGCACCTCTGCACTGGTGTTGGCCTGAGATCTGGTCCAGAGCAGGCACTGCTTTTTAAAGCTGTTGCCAGAAAGCAGCTGTATTTTCAAAAAGGGAAATGAGTTCCTGAATGGTTGTTGAATCCCATCACTTGACATGAGGAGATTGAGGTCTGAAGGAGGTGCAATTACAAGGAGAACCACAAATGATTCATTGAACTAATGATAGCTGTATAGCTTTGAGGGCTCTGCTGTCTTCAAGTGTGTGCTGGAAGGACATTAAAGTAGAATTCCAAAAAATTCCTTATGGTGTGTCCCACAGAATTGCATATCAAATACTTCTGCTTTGCTTCTGAAGTAGATCTGAAATCACATGTGATCCTCTTGACTCTAAACTGTGGAAAACTGTTACATTACAAACCTTAGAAATCTTCCTGGCAAGTGTTTAAGTTGGAGTACAGGCATTTTCTTGTCCTTCCTGTGGTTTTAATCACCAACACATCTGAGAAGCTGAAGTAGTTAGTGAAAAGCTGAGGAAGTGGGAAGGCATTATAGCCAGGTGTGGAGCAGTGCTGGGATAATAAATAATGCTCATGCTGGCTAGATGCAGATCACATTTTGATAACTTTATTTTAGAGCTAGAGCTTTTCTGCTCTTTAAGAAAAGAAAAAAACCCACCTCCACCTGCCTGCTGTGGGCTCCAAAGCACACAGAGCCCTGTGTTCTAATGGGACTTAATTCTGACAAATATTCAGACACCAAATAGTTGACATTGCAGGCTCAGGGCTGGGAAGTCCAGCACCACTGGATTTGCTGTGGTAACGTGTGTGTTGCTAACTAATCTTTGCCTCCTGCTTTAATGCTAGAATAGTTGGAAGGATTTTCCTTGGATTCTTCCAGAGTTACTGTGGGTCAGAAAGCAAGGGAGCAAGCTGGGAAAGCCAGGTAAAACCACCATGTACCATCTTACACAGAGGTCAGGGCTGATCCTCATTTGAGAGGGATTTGGGGAATATTCTCCCCTGACAGAATCAGGAGGAGGGCAGCAGTCTGAGAACAGAGGTGAGCACTCTGTCTTGGTGTGTGTATAAAAACCTCTCTGGTAGGTAGGGTGCCCCACTGAAGGCTGAGGCATTGGTGCTGGAATTGTAGCCAGTGTTAAAGGTCCTGACTGATAAATCTTCTGGAGAACCAGTGCCTGCTTTTCAGCTCAGCAGGCCTTTGGGAGAGCCCCGAGTGCTGATTTGCTTTTGGCAAATTTGGGCTTTTAAGTAATTTATGTACATTTCAACTTTGCTGTACAGGAAGTTTTCCCAGCCTCCTTACACTGGTTTTACCATTGCATTTACACTGCAGGCAAAAATGAGCTTCTGGGTTTTTATTCTTCTCCTTCTCACTCCTTTTGGAATTAGAAACGTTCCCTTGACCCTGTGCGATGCTTTTGCACTTTACAAAAAAATCATGAGGAATGTGGAAAATCATGAGGAATGGGTGCCTTGCTGAAGTTCAGATGATGCTCTGACACCTTTGCAAGTTGATGGAATGTGTCCAAGTGCCTGCTGGGAGCAAGAATTCCTGGGCAGCTTTGCTGAAGATGGCAGAGCAGAAGAGTGGGAGGAGGCACATGTGGGACAGAGAGAAGACAGGCCTCCCTTCTCCCAGCAGTGAGCCATTAGATCATCTCAGCTGCTGCTGGCATGATGGGCTCCACGTGATAAGAACAGGCTTTGCTGTTGCCCTGTTAATGCCCTGAGCTTCACAAGTGAGCCTTGGAGCCAGAGCTGGTGAGTACCAGAGACAGAGAAATGCTGCTTGCCTGGGTTCTCATCCAGCCTGGATGTATTGACATGATTATTTTTTTTCCCAGGGTCATCAGATTCTTGTAAGAGAATAATAAAGTGGTTGAGATGGACGAGGAGTCAGAACTCTCTGTGCTTTTTTTTTTTTTTGCTACCCATTATGTGACCCTGAACAAGTAATTATGAAATTCCATGGATAGCTGAGGTAGTCCTGTTCTTCTTGTGGTTCCATGAACAGGCCAGACCTTATCTTAACTTCTCTCTCTTACTGATTTATTACCTCTTCTTACCCGCCCCCATCTCTGCAGTAGGTTTTTTTAATGATACCAGATTATTAGACAAAAAACCAGTGACGAGCTTTGTCACTTCAGTGTCTCAGGCCTGGAGGGAAGCAAAGGGTGGTGTCTGGATCAGTTCAAGCCCTGAGGTGTCACATGCAGTGTTTGCCTGCTCTGTCCTGCTCTTGTGGTGGGCACATCTGCATAGCTGCAGGGAGCTGAGTTGGAGGAACTTGCCCAGATGTTGAACTCACTCCTGGTTTGGGCAGCTTCACCTTGGTTCAGTTCTCTGCCCCTCGCCATGAGACTGCACAAAGCACACTGTGTGGGGTGGGAACAAGTGTTTGGATGCTGAAGGTGGTGTTTTAGGCTGAGGTGGTGAAAGGTTGGTATCTTAGTGTTGAGGGAACTAAAGCATGAAGGGACCAGACAGTTTCAGTCCTTTAAACTTCTGAAGACTTGGTAGACTGGAGAGTTGTGGGATCATCTAATGAAAAGGCAAAGGATTAACAAGGTTGATGATGAAAATCCTTTCTTCTGTAGCAGTCTGACTTGTTTATGGCCTGTGGTAAATCTGGAGGGGTTCCCAGAAAGTCCTTGAATGGGAACACTGGATACATTACACAACTGCAAATAGTTCTTCCAAGTGATGAAACCTCAGTGCATTTCTTGAGTGAGAAGGAAGACCTCTGGCTTTTGAGAGGGGCTGGGCATTGCTGAGCAGGGATGGTCTGGCTGCACTGTGGAATCCCAGGAAGATGCTTTTGTGGCCCTGGAGGCTCAAGGGATGGAACCTGCTGGTAGGTTCTGCTCCTCACATCTCTCTGCTAAAGCTTTTCTGCTCAGCCTTTCTGTGTATTTTTGGGAGAGCTGGCTGCTTGTAACCTGTGATATCTTTACCTCCAGCAGTGTTTTTAGAGACAAGCTGCTCCTCGGGACTTCTTCTGAGGGAAAACTAGTGGATCTCTTCTCCTGGTTAGTAGTAACTTGTCTTCAGGGTAGAAGGGAGCACTAATTTCTTTCATGAGGGTCAGTGCAGAGTTGCTACAGAGCAGTTGCTTTTACTCAAATGCAACTTAGACTGGCAATTAAAGCAAATGATAACAAGGCCTTCTGTGTAATTTCACTGCTCCATTAACTTTCTTGGGAATTGGAAAGGACTGGGACAAGTGTAATCAGAGTAACTCAGGTTATAAACCCCCCAGAAGGAGCTGTTGAACCTGCTCTACTGCTCTGCTGAGCACTGATCCAGATCTGCAAGTTCAGGCTGCCTGTGCTGAATTCAGAGCTGCTGCAAAAGTTAAATACTCTTTTTTGTGGTACAGTTCTGCTTTGTCAGAGCTTACCTACATCAGTGCTCTTCTGAAAAAAACAACTTCTTTTTTGAGTAAGGTATCTCACTTAGATGCCTGGTGTGGTGTCTGAGATGTTCAGTCCTGTGTTGCTGGTAGACTGTCAACTGTTTGAGGACACAGCAGTGAAAATCATCTCTACTCATCTTCACATTTTGCTTATTTTTCTCTATGAAAGCAGATCCTGCACTATCAGCTTGCAAACACACTGGCCTTTTTGAAGTTATGTGACTCAGGAGGCTGCCAAAGCACTTGGAGTGCTTTTTAGCACTTGTATTTTGGTTTTTGAGCTGGGCTTTTTGAAATGGCTGTTTGGCTGCTGAGCATCTCATCTGGGAGGGACCTTCTGTGAGATGAAGGTTTCTTGATACTTTTATAGGAAGAGCAAAAGAGCTGCAACTTGTCTGCAAGGAGAAGTGGCCACTCTCTAGCACTTCACCTAAAGAGGGAAATGAAAAAACTGTGGATTATTTGCAGCTACTTTATTGAGTGCAGAGGGTGATGCAGCACTGGGGGCTGGCAGTGTTTGTCTTGTGCCAGTGATTGAGTGTTGCAACACAGTGGGGTTTTTGTTTGATGTGTTTCAGCATCTCCAGCAAAAAATGATAGGAGACACATAAGAGGTTACACTTGATACAGATTCCTCAAAATTATATTTACTGCTTGTCCCAGAACAGCTGCAAGCCCGTTGAGGAATTCTAGAGCCTGTTTGAGTTGTCTGTATAGCTGCTGGTCTCCTGGCTGGCTAATTAGCTGTGGTCAGGAGAGGTTAATTAACTGCTGCCTCTGGAGAGTTCTGAGGAAGTCCGGATAATGCAATATAATATCAGTGACAATGTGGTGGGCAAGCTGGAAGGTTTATTTTCAGGATCCAAGCCCCTCTGTCGTCATGAGCTCATGCTGAGGCTTGTGAATGATAAAATGGTCCATGTAATTGGAATTTTGTTCCCCACCAGCCAGGCTGAAGGGGCAAGAGGGAGGAGAGTGTTGGCTAATGTGGGGATTCAAAAAGACATTGCCTGGTGCATGTTGAGTCCTGAACTGTGTTATGGTCTCACAGCCCCACATTTAGTGGTCCTATTCCAGCTGGTTTGGGAGAAGTGAGACTTTAGGATGAACTGCAGGCTTTGAAGGGTACAAAGAAGTCTCAAACCGTGGAGATAAGGGCTGCAGAGTTGCAGGTGTAGGTTAGGACAGCATGGTTCAAACCTGTGTACAGGGAGCGGCGAGGAACTTGCTGGGCTTTGCCTGAGGGCTGAGCAGTGTGACACACCTCGTAAAGCAGGCTCACAGTCGCTGTGCAATCCCAAAGAGACCTGGAGAAGGTTGCCTTCTTGTTCAGGTGCAGTGTGGGCTCTTCATTTGTAAGGGGTTCAAACCAAATCCTATCAATAATGATGGGGGAGTGTGCACAGTAGTTGATTGGTTTGTGTGCTCCTGAAGTTAATTAAAGGAGAGACAGCACATACAATTCTTGAATCATTTTTACAGGGGGTGCAGTGCATCTTCAAAGCCTTTTCTTAAGGAGTGTTTCGGTTGCTCATAAAAACAGCTGAAGAAACTGTCCAGTTTAGATGAAAAAAATAATGTTCAAGGTTCCATGTGGCTTCTTTTAAGCAAGGCTTAATCTTTCTGTTGACGTTCTTGATACCAGTCTCTAAGAAAATAAGACCATGTAGTCCCACAGTTAAGCAGCTTAGAAGGTGTTTTGTTGGTTGTTTTTTTTTGTTTTTAATTTTGTAATTCCACTCTGTATACTAGAGGTGCCTGGGCATTCTGTCTCAAGCTCTGTTTTCAGTATAACTCATAACTAGACTTTGCAGGAATGAATCCACCAGTGATTTTTAGTCTGTCATGTGAACAGAAATTTAATATTCCTCATATTTTCAGGAAGGAAAATTAATTAATGGTATTGACATAAAGTGTCACACTGTGATTCCAAAACAGATTATGGCCTTTCAGCTCTTGTTAAAAGCCTTTTAGGACAAGCTGCAAACAGGAAAGTTGTCTTTTGGTTTCAGAAGCATTTGAAAACTGCTTTTGGTCAATCCACTTTTAAGGTGGATTCAGATTTACAAATGAATAAGCTTTTTTTTTGGGAAAAAAAAGAGTGTGGTGTAAGATGAACTTGGACAAGGAGGCACTAAACCAGTTGTTTGAGGCTTGTAGGTGGTTTGTGGTGATGCAGAAAGGATGAGGAGTGAGCATTCCTGTGGCAGGTGGGTGAGAGACTGGCTGGGAAAAATGTGACAGTGAAGAATTTGGGGAGAACTCTCTATCTGAGGAGCAGCTTGCTGAGTGCTGCACTCATGGGAGGCAGTTGCATCAGGAACCACAGCTGGGCAATGGTTGAAGAGTGACAGTCCTACAGGATTGCTTTGTTAACTATAGTTAAGTTTAACAAGAAGTTAATAATGTGAAATGTTTGTCCAAGGTTAAGGGTGTGGTGTGAAGCTGAGGACTGTAGCCACAGCTACTGCAGCTGCTTGGCACTCAGAGGGAGAGAGATTTTGATTCAATCTGATTATTTTCACTCAAGGTACAGTATTGTAGCAAAGTAACTTAATGTTGGAGTTGGATGAAATCACTTAAACTGAAGATTTTAGTGATATATTTTAGTGTATTCAGTCCAAGAGAAAAGGACTCTCATCCAAGCAAATGGTTGCTGACTGACATCTCCGAGTCCCCTGTGCCCTCAGTTTTCCCTGAAAATCTTGGTACATGTTTGTGATGCACTTCAATATAAGGTTGTTAGAGTGGTTTCCAGGATTACTGTGAAATCAGGAAGCTTTGTCCGGCCAGTTCCTTACGGCTCTGGGTGAGGGGGTGGTTTATGTTGGAGCTCTTTGTCCAATAATTCTTGTTGAAAATAGCAGAGGCTGGGAAATGCTTCCAGCGGGATGATGGGGAACATCTGGGTGATGCTGCTGCTGTGCTGGGTGCTGAGAGTGCCACAGATTTGACCCTGCTTGAATAGCTGGTTTAGACGTGTGGAATGACAATGATGTAAAGGACATGAGTGAGAGTAGCTTGTCTGGAGTATCACTGTTGCTTAATCCCCACTAGTAGGTGTTCACTGTTTGGCTGAATCCTTGCTGTTTACACCCACCAGGAATGTTTGGTGGGCTTTCTTGTGACAACAGTGCTCTGGGAGTCGTTAAAATGTTTTGACACAAAGCAGTGAAGGGGTTCAGTTTCAATCTAAGGCAGTTCTTTGCCTATTTAGGGTTTCTTTTTCCCCTTGTTTTCAGCGCCGGCTGCGTCACCTGCGGAACATCGCTGCCCGCAACATCATCAACAGGAACGGGTACCGCCTGCTGGACACCTACTTCACCCTGCACCTCTGTGATAACACCAGGATATACAAAGGTAACCCAGGCTTCCCTCAGCCTCTCTGCTGGCATCTTATGGTAGGAATCCTCTCGCTTTTTGCCCCCCTTGGCAACCTGCTGCCGTTATTTGCATCAGCTTTACGTCGCTGCAGAAGAGCTCTTCAGTTCCCTCAGCTTTCCCTGTGAGCAGCCAAACAAGCAGACAGGTTTGACACCTGGAATCAGCCTGGGTTCGTCATCACTCTCCCCCCAGTGATAATGTCAGAAATTGGGACCTTCCAAGGGCACAGAGGAGTTAAAGCTTTGGGAGCCTTGGCTGCCTGTTGTGAGGGAGGGCGTCTCACTGGTGCACAGCAGGTGTCTGACAGCACACACCCCAGCGCTTGCTGATATCCAAGTGTTCCAGGAATAGCACAGTCAGCCAGTGGCATGGGGCACGCTGGCATCAGTTGTGCTTTGGGTAACTGTGTGTCAGTGCCACAGCTCTGTCTCCTCATGCTTTGCTCCCCGCTGCAACCTGTGGTTCTTCATTGTGCGGAGGTGTCGGTAGAAACGCACCTCTGTGCTCCTTTGGATATGATCAGTAGTAGCTGGAGGTGAATTCTGGTTTTCTCCTAGTTTTTGTGTTCAGCTGGCGTAGTTGAACCTTGCTTGTTTCCCAGAGTTGCTGCTTTAGAGGGATAAGAACACAGAACTTGAGATCACTGCCTGGGCTTGTGGTGGTTGGTTGAACCTGTGACTAAAGACTGTTTGTAGGGGCTGTTCTGCACTCCATGAAATCTTTATCCTTGGTCTCCAGTGGGCTGGGATCTTGTATAAAATCTGTATTCCAGCCTCTAGAGCTGTCTGCCTAAAGACTTTAAGCTCTTGCTTTGGCTGGGAAAGCCAAGGTCCGTGTGTCAGCAGTTGCTTATTCCCATTTAAATCCAGGGTTGTTGGCACCTGTGTCAGATAACTTGGCTGTTGTTCCCTCTGTTCTGGAACTCTCTCTTCAGGAAAGCTCTGCAATTATTTTATCTGAGCTGAGCTGCCCCAGGAGGATGTTGTGTGACAAACCAGTCACTTTGCAAATGTCATCCAAATATTGTGAAGTGCTGGGGCATATTCCTTCCCCAGAAACCAAAGCAGATCTTGAGAATTATCATGGGTATGAAGATGAAATGCTAAATTTAAATAATGACTTGTAATAAATTACTTCTTCACACTTAATTTAGTCAAAAGCATGACTGCATTTCAGAGTCTTTCTCCCGAATCTGTTACTAATAAACTGGACCCACTGGCGTTTGTCTTTTGTGAGTGTTACTTTTTTTAGGTTTTTCTATTTCAAGCACTAAGATTTCTATCAGTGTTTAAGCTAATCTAAAGGCTTTTTTTTTTTACTTCTTTTTCTTTAGAATTTTATAAGAGTGAGGTGATCAAGAATTCTCTGGTAAGTTATTTTAATGTGGAAAAACTTTTTTTTTTCCTTTTAAAAATTACATCTTTAGTGCCTGCATATTGACTTCTCTGCTGAATATCATAACTCTTTGGTGTGTCTTTCCACTCTTCAGTTCTAGGAGCATCATGTTGTTCCCCTCCTTTTCAGGTGCTATTCATGAGGTTGGAATAGGGAGTTACTGAGCAGTAGAAATGCTGATTTCTTTGAGCATCTGTGTGTTGTGTAGGAGAACCAGTAAGAAACATATACCTGGAATATATAAACATGTGTATTCATTGAAGAGCTAATAGGTGTAAGAAACTAAACTTTGTAAACATCTTAGATTTTCTAAACTTTCCAGTTTAGATCAGTGAAGGGGCCAGAACTGAACACTTGATTCATCAACAAGTTCTGTAAACTTAATTATTGGGGGATAGATCAGCATTTAACTTTTGCAGTATAAACTATACCCTGGTTTTCAGAAGCTGAATTGTAACTGGGAAAGGAATATTACTTCCACTTTGAAATGTCCTGATTTGGCTGAACTGAATTAGTAAATTCTGAAGTAAATTCTTCAGTGTCTTGTACTGACAGGAAGCAGAGCCCACTCTCTGTTTCTGATGTAGCTTTTAACTCAGGCATTCTCTCTAGAGAAGGAAGCAGCAGAGCTCGTTGGCTTCAGCTCTGTGTGAACCTTGAAATGGCTGCTGTTCCTCATTCTTAAGATTTTTTTTAAAAATCTTTGATGTGGACTTTGCTACTTTGTGAATTACTGATACTTTTAGCTTGTTTAAATGTATTTATCCATCTTTGAATACTCAGAATCCAACCTGGAGGAGTCTGGACTTTGGGTTGATGCCTGATCGTCTGGATACCTCTGTGTCTTGTTTTGTTGTGAGGATCTGGGGTGGCAAGAAGGAGCATTTCCAGCTGTTGATTGAATGGAAGGTCAATCTCGATGGCTTAAAGTACTTGGGCCAGCAGGTAATGGGAAAACAGTTTTCTCTCAACTTTTTACTTAAGCAATCAAAGCATCTGGATGAATTCATATACAGAATGCTAAGAAAGCAAATGAATGTGTTTGCAGGGTGTGTTTTAAAGTCTGATTGCAGATATTCAGTCAGTTTTACCTCAGAGCTTACCATGGTTGAATTCATCTTCCCCCGAGGTTTTGTGTGCTCGTAGAATTACAGGTGATGAAAAGCTGCTTTGGAGCATCAGAGCAGTTTGTGTTTGTTTGCTGTGGGAGGTTGTAGTAAGCTGGCTGTGAACTGATTTGTTTCCTTCCCTTCTTACAGATTCGTGCAAGAAACCCAAACGAGATCATTTTTGGTCTCAATGATGGTTATTACGGAGCTTCATTTGAACAGAAGGTGAGGGTGTCTCCTACTTGCTCTGGCTTGTTGGTGCTGGTGACAAGCTGAAATTCAATTATAAGCTTGATTTTTCACACTTGGGTGCTCAGAACATTAAAATGCTTTGTTTTGAGAAAAAATACTTCTTCGACTTGACAGATAAGAAGTATTATCTTCCCTCGCTTGCAGGGCCATCTGAGATGTCTCGAAAAGACTTTGTGCAGCATTTTAAGTCCAAAAAAAATCTCTGGTTGCTGAAAATAAGCTTTGACTGTGTTCTTTGAGGCAGACATTTCGTTCAAACAGAGGACATACTGCAAATGATGTAGCTGTTAAGACTCATTTACGTGGCAAATATAAAACCACATTAAACTTTGGTTATTGGTCTGAACCCTGGAGTTTGTAGCTCCTTAATGGGAAGCTGTTCATTTGCTGTGTATCAACCGTTTCACCCCAAGTTTTTTTCCCAGAGGACTCACCGTAGTCTTTGGTGCCTGTGCAGCCAATATTGTTGCTCATTGTTACCTCATTGATGATGAAAAAGTTTAAATTTGCCTGTTGTAAGTAGTGCATCTGACAGGGTTTTGGTTTTTTTTTAATCCCCTATTGCTGGAGACAGTACTGTGGTGTGGATAGTTTGTATAAGGAGTCCCTGGCTGGAGGGGAAATGCCTCCCTGACACACAGCCCATGCCTATTATTTTTTTTAATCAGCTAGATCCTGGCACTTAATTATTACGAGCCATTGTTTAGGTGTGACCATGTTTTTGGTGGAGGGGAATGTCTGCTGTGTGGCCTGTGGTTAACACAGCTCTGAGGAGATGTTAACAGGTAATTGCATTTCAACACCTTCTGTATGGAAACTGCTTGTTGAGGCAGGAAGGAATCTGCAGACAGGGATTGTGGGACCTGAGTTCACCTCCATCCCTGTTGGGAGGCTGGCTGGTCACAGGGACAGCTGGGGCTGCTTCAGGCACTCAAAGAAAGACCTGTTTTCCTGGAATCCATACCCTTTCTGACAGTGCTGCCAGGTGGTTTAGAATTCACTTTATCGTATGAAGGAACAGTTCCTAGTTTGTGGAATTTCCTAGGAATATGTGTGACCGTGCCTGATATGGAGAAGCTCCACATCTGCCCTTTGCAGCGTGAGGAATTGCTGCTTGGCCCTTACTGTTCTGATCCCTGCTGTGCAGAACGGATGCTTCGGGCTCTAAGGAATGACACTTATTTTGTGACTTCCAGAAACTTGTTCACGTCACTCAGAGCTAAGATGGCTTTGATCTTTCAGACGTGTCGCTCTGGCACGTTCCTGACCGGACTCTCCGGTCTGGCAGCTCTGTAAACTGCATCCTTCAGTGTTCCTGTGCAGAAAATCCCAACAGTTATGGATTATAAAGTGCAGGAAAACACACTCTGTGGCTGGAACACAGATAAAGTGATAAGTCTTTACACCTTTATAGGCAAGTGGTGTCGCTGCCACCTTGAGTTGTTTCTGCCTATCAGACATAAAATTATGAAGACATTTAAAATACATTAAATGCCAGGTCGTTTATTCAACCAAAAGTGCATGCTTTTAGTCAAGGTGGAAAACTTTTTGATTGTTAAATAACTATTCTTTCTTTGCCTTAAGGATCACTCAGGTACCCTGAAGAACAGCCTCCTCCAGGTGGATCAGAACTGCGTCCGTAACTCTTACGATGTCTTCTCTTTGCTTAGGTAAGGCTTTTGGTGACACTCTGTGTAGCTGTTGTAACTTCTTTAATTTGGGTATGGAAGGAGCCTTTCTGAATGTAAAACAACCCCCATGTTGTGGTGTGGGCTGTGCAAAGGAGACACGGAGGTCAGGCAGGTTTCCTGCTGGTGTCTGTGTTCTGTGGTGCTCGCTGGGCTCCTGCCACAGGGGTGTTTGAGAGCTCTGACAAGGGCTGGCTGTGGGGCTGGGCACACCTTGTGAATGCCAGAAGCATGGAACTTCTCTTTTGGGAAGCTTCTGTGGAAAGCCCCTGCTCTGTTCTCCTCAGCAGCATTACAATTTCTTGAAATAAATGAGAACAGACCCAGCAGTTACTCCAGCACAAGTGGGGCATAAGAAAGCTTACAGTGGTTTTTTGCTTTTGGGTGGTTACTTAGATGTCTCTGTAAAAAAAACCCAAAAAACAACATGAAATGCTAATAAAAACATAAGCAAGATGTCCTTTTTCAGATCTGCTTTAATTACAATAGTTTAAAAATGTTAGTTAGTTATGGATAAATATAATGGAGGTCGACCACTGTCAGTAGGTTGAGGAATCTGTATGTAAAGGGCATTTTACAAGGCAGCTTCTGCAGGATCAGCACTAGATGTGCTATAAAGGAATCCCTTGAAAGAGAAATGTTTAACAGGCGTTCAAAAGTCCTTGGAAAAATGCAGTTGGCTTTTTTTAATCCAAGTTGAATCCATTCCATAGTGCTGACAGTAGGTGTCAGTGTTGCCTGCCTGAAGAAAGGGGTAGGAAATATTAACTCGAAGTTGCTTATTCAGAAGTCCTTGTTTTATAAGCTCTCTTAAAGTGTAAATGTGCTGTTCCTTGATTCTGTAAAGCATGTTTAAAATGAGGGCTGCTTTCTGGGTGTCTGTTCCTGTGCTTTTAGTGGGAAACAACCCGGGGGGGTGTCAGGAAGTTCTGGTTTCGTTCTGGCACAGTCCATTAGCAGAGGACTCTTGTATTAGCAAACATAAAGTCTTTGTTAAGTAGAAAGAAGCAAACATGTGCAGCTCACCCTGGTTGCTTTATTCATGTGTTTTTCACGTTTCTTGTGCACTTCCATGGAGTATGAACACACTCCATTAAAAACCCCGTTCTACCAGCAGGTTCTGCCCCAACCCTTCACTCCTGGAAAACTTCACAGGGAGAGTTTGTGTGGCTGATCTCTGTATCCAAACTGCTTTGGGGGGAAGAAGTGATGTCACTGTTTTCCTCAGAAGTGAACAGCTAAAACTTGTGAATAGGCCTTAATGGAAAGCACGTGCTCAGCTGAAATTATGTGGGTTTAAAAAAATTAATTAGCAATGACAGCGTGTGTGAGCAGTAGAACTTCTTTTGTCTGTTGGATTAAAGCAGTGCCTGCGTGCTCAGATGCTGCATTTCAGGGATTTACAAGCTAATGAAGCAGGAGGAAGAGTTTAGGTACAAAGCTCAACTTTACACCAGGAAGCTCTGGGCACCTTGGCAGCCCAGGAACCTTCCTGTTCTGGGGCAGGGACAAGATCCTCAGGTGAACTTGAGGTTGGCCATAAGTTGTTTGTGCCATGTCAAAGGGACTGATGTTCTTCCAGCCATTTGCTTTAAAAGGGCTCACTAACAAAAATCCCCCACCCTGACTGGAAAGCTCAAATTTTGAGGTTTTTGTTCCTTGTCAGATTTCCTGAAGAGAGGTCACTGGAAGACTTTCTAAATATTATGTTGCTGGTAGTAATGGGTTGTACAGTAACATGTTTCACCTTTCACACAGCACTCAGGAAGGGCCAAATCCATTGAGCTCATGTTCTGGACGTGTCTCCATAATCAAGTTCTCAGCACGTTTGCAGCACTAATGGGAATAGATTTATATTTAGTGTTCTCTTGGTTTTCTGGCCTTTCTTTTCTTTAAGCTTTGAAAAATAGACCTTTCAGTATTAAGTGCTGTTGGGAAGATGAGATGTCACTAAAGAAAGAGCTTAAAACCCTATATATTAAAATTTTGCTTTAGTTTTAAATATGAAAATTAGTATAGTGTGTTCTGCAGCTTTTCTTGATGATACTTAGAGAACAGTTGGCCTGTACAAGTATGTGAGTGCCTGCAATCCTCCCAAATCCTGCCTGGAGACAAAAAGGGCTCTAAGGACCAGTGAAGATCTGCCCCTTTGAAGTTTGGCTTCATATGGTTTTATCTCTCCAGTCAGAGCTGCTTTCTCTGTGGTTTAACCATCCCTTCAGCAGATGGCATGGCATGTTTGGGGTATTTACCCAGCCAGTGAGGCCAGATTGAAAACATTTTGGTTGTGTTTTGCTTCTAAAAAATAGTGGTTTTTAACAACATCATCTGATATTGGTGCAATTTGAATGTTGGATGGGTAGAAGAGCAGCTCCAGGCTGCTGCTGTAGTATTGCTGGTATCTAATCTGGCTGAATTTGATTTAAATAATATTTCTAGGTGTTAATCTGTCATAGGGCAGGGTAGGGTTCAAGTGACAGGCTTTGCTTTGGGGTTTGCCGTTTGCAATACAACTCTTCATGTAAAGAAGAGTGTTTATCTTATCACTGAAGAGAGATTCTGTAGGAATACCAATGTAGGTGTCATTTGTCTGGGGTCTGAAACGTTGGTGTTCATAAACTCACCTTGAAGTGAGCAAGGCTAAAACATGGGGACATGACATAAAGTCAGCTTTCGTTTAGCTGTGCTTATCTTAGGGAAGATGCTTTTAAATAGCTGTGTTGCTTGTGTTTAAATGTCTTCCAACTTTATTAGAACTTTTACAAGTGAATCTCTGGAACTGGAAATGGAGACCAAACACATGGTCAGTGTAGGCAGCTGTGGTGGTGAAATACTCGTTAGTAGCTCTGAGTAGGTTGTCTGAGACTCCAGAGTCAGTGGGATTGTGTGTGCCAGATGTAAGAACTGCCCCTGGGCAGCTGCTTTTAACACATGGAAATGATGCTGGAAGTGAAGCTGCTTATCCTGAGCTCTGAGCAGGGCCTTGGTGGGCTGAAGCTGCTCAGTGTAAGGTGTGTCTGGGGCACATGGGGCTGGTCACAGAACACAGTGTCCTCCCTGACAGCTCGGTCAGACTTTGCTCTTGTGGGGTGGATTTAAGTAGCAATTCCAAACTTCAGGCTTCCAGTTGTTTAGTGGGGTGAAAAGGAGGGAAAGCAGGAAGGAAACATTCTCTTATCATCTGCTCTGTGTCTCCATCTGACACCAAAGCCCGGGGTGAGCCATGCAAAGCTGTGCTGCCTTTGAACTTCCCTGAAGTCCTCTGTGTTCATCCTCATTTCTGTGGAAGAAGTGAACACAGTGGAGCTGGGCAGCAGCTGGGGCTGCCTGGAAACACAGCTGCTTTTTGCTGCCCTGTGCCTCGTGGCATTTTGGGAGATGCAGGGAGAGAAGGGGAGGCAGGAAAGAGTTAGTTAAGTCTTAAAATGTGAACTGCCATCTCTTGATTTTAGCTTTTCCCTTGGCTGTCCTTTGCTCAGAGAAGGGCCCCAGCTCATAGCTGTGACCAATCCCTTTCTAAATGCTGCAGTTGTGGATGTTCATGGTGTGGGATGGTGCCACATCCTGAGGAGGTGGTGTGGATGTGCCAGGGAAGGTGCTCCCCAATAGCCTGGTGCTCTTGCAGTGCCTCGCTCCAGCTTCTCCTGTATCTTGGCAATAGAATTGCTGGCTCATGTTGCAGACTTTCAGATTTCATGTTGCTGCTGCTGCAGCAAATGTGGGAATACAAGTGTGGGATGGGTCGTAGGATTCCTCTGAGCTGACCTGTGCTCTGAAATCACTCAGTTCCTCAGCCAGGACATTGCTTTGCAGGTGATAAGTGTGGTTGGCTCTTTGTGATGTTCCTAAACAGGAAGCATTTGCACCTGCAAGACTTGGCCCCTTGGCTTTTGGCAGGTGAACCCAGGATGGATGGACAGGAGCTGCAGTCAGACCTCTCCAGTGCCTCTGTGCCTGATTAATTACTGCTGGGGGAGATGAACATTACTACGAGTGCCATCCCTCTTGGCCTGAAAACCACGTGGGGTGGTGGCTTCCTGGGAAGCAGCAAAGGAGGTGGAAACTGGGATCTGTGTTTTTTTTTTTTTTTTTTTTTGTTGTTGTTGGTTTTTTTTTTGCGAGGTTCCTTAGGGGATTTTGATGGTGGCTTCGGGGTTTTGGACACGTGTTCCCAGGTGTTTTCCATGTGTGGTGCTGAGGCTGATCAGTTGGCCCAGGAGTCCATTCCCAAGGCTGCCTGTTGCCAGGAGCTGTAGCAGAGAGCAACGTGGGTCACAGCAGGGGGAAACAGTCCTGGAGCATCAGGGAGGGGGTGATTTTTGTGTGTTCAGTGCAGGGCTCAACCTGCTGCTGCTCTGATCTTCATATGCCATGTGGAACAAACCACCCAGGTGGTGGCAGGTTTTTAGTGTGAGCAGGGCAGGCATGTTGCCAGCTCTTGGCCAAATTTGAGTTCAGAGCCCTTCTAAAAGAGGAAAATACACAAAGCTGTGCAGAACCTCAAGAACAGCTTTGTTCTGCTGCTTTATTTGTGACAGTGTGTAAAAGATGGTGTTAATGAAGCAAAGTTCAGTTAGATGAGAAGTCAGAACACAGTCCTGCTCCTTTTCCTGGCTCTGTGAGAACTGGTGAAAAACAGATCATGTCAGAGGATCATCGAATAGTTTGGGTTGGGAGGGATTTTTAAAGACCATCTCATGCCATGGGCAGGGACACCTTCCACTATCCCAGGTTGCTCCAAGCCCTGCCCAGCCCAGCCTTGGACACTTCCAGGGATGGGTAGGGAATGCACCAATGTCCAAGGAGCTGCAGAACACCACTGTGAGCGTTCTGACCGTCCCTGTCAGGTGGGAGATCTCTCTTCTCTACTTCAGCTGCAGGATTCTGCTTCTCTTGCAAGTAAGTTTAGATTGGAGTTCAGGGGTGGCTTCCAGGAAAAGTGCAGCAGTTGCAGCTTCCAGACGTGAGTCACCTGAACATTGGCTGGTGTTCCTCCTTCCCCTCCATGGGTAAGGCCTGTGTGCTGTTGGCACAGGCACCTTGGGTGCCCCATGACTGGAGGAACACAATCTCATGGAGAGCAACTGTTTCCCTTTTTGGGTGGAGTCTGCAACGCGTTCAACCTGAATTTGTGCATCTTTGTTTTTCATTGTGTAGTGAACTCTAGTCTTAGTCTTGCTCACTGTCTGAGCGAGAATTGAAGCTTCTGTTAAGATTTGTTGGCAAAAGGGAGTTGGACTATTCTGGTGTCACTGTCCTGCTGCCAGGAGTTATCATGGTGTGTTTATGCACTTGGGAAATTTGATTTGCATCTAATTGACCTTTCTACTAAACACAGTGTCTTGAGTGTGATCTTTTCTGCCCTGGCAACAAGGTTTCTGTAATCACAAACTGAGACAGAACAAAAAGAAACTTTCTCTGTTACTTGCCACGAATACATTTGTTCTTTGAATAAAAAGTCAACTCATAAATCCATCCCAGCACTGGAGTTAACCTGTGGATTGGAATAAGAGGAGTAGAGACATCTCAGGTTCTGTGACTTCATCTCTGGAAAAATTGTTTGAGCTTCACAGTAAGACTCTTGTGTTCCCTTCGTGCCCTGGGAGTATTGAGGGTGATCTATATCCTACCTGGTTCCCTTAAATACTCCTCACACTGGAGGCCAGGACCTGCCCTGCTGCCAGTGTGCTAGACGTGTTTTTTCCTTTTCCTCTCCATTTCCAAATGGCTCAGAGCAGCCACTCTTGCAGTGCACAAATCCACGTGGATTTGGTGATTCAAAAGCTTAATTTGAGTCTTGCATGTGTCAGACTGAAATGGAGACTCACATGTCAGCATAGGGCTCACATGTGACTCACAGGTAGGACCCAAAACTGTTTGGAAGGATGCTGGAAAGTTATCTGTGCTGTCTTGGGTGAGTTTCTTACAGCACTGGCTCTTGGAGAGGTTTAATGTCATAAATGAGTAAGTCAGACTTGCATTTTATTCTTTTCTTACTCCCTACTGTCTTCTCTTGCCCTGCATCTGCTTTTGACAAATTGTAGGTATAGGTTTCTGAGGAAATTGGAGAGGGAGTAGATGATTATAAATTAGAAAAATTTTTCTTGTGGGAAAGCAGATGTAGCAAATGATGGTTTAAGGGGTTATGTAAAAAATACTTTATAGCTGGCTGGCACTCTCCACAATCCAATTTCTGGGCTGATATTAAGTGGTGTGCATTCCAGGTTTTGTATTTAATGGGAAAGCCTTAGATTATTTTTTCTTTAATAATAGGTTTGGGTACTTTACTTCCAGGACCCTACATCTCACTTCTTGCCAGAATTGTTCCATTCTATTTTCTAAATCCCTGGTAGTAATTCTCAGTTTAAATTTAGTCTCGCTGTAAACTAAGGTTGTTCTGGCAAATAAGACCAGAGGCATTTATTTCTCTTGTGAGAAGTAGCTGTACTATGTGACTGCTGTAATTAATTGATGTATTTATGGCTTAAGGTCCTGTACATGAAAAATCCAGATGTGTCTGATAGAAGCAAATAGATATTTGGAGTGGATGATAGAACTGCAAAATCATGTATCAAATGTCTAATAAAGCTGAGGCTCTTTCATTAATGTAAATATAAGCATATGTGAGCTTAATAGGCACAAGTCTCACTGCACTCCAGCTTTCAGGTTGTTACAGATTGCAGCCAGCAATGAACTTGCTCTATAAACCAGTAAATCACTGCTAATGCATGACCAGGAGGGACCAGGATACTGCAGCGTGTCTGAAAGGGCTTCAGCTGAACCTTGCAGCTCAGTGCAGACTGAAAGCCAGTAGATGTGTTGTTACAGCACATTCCTGGGTTGTAAAGACAAGTTCTGTTGGGCCAGTGCACTGTGCAGTCCTGGGAAGTCAGGAAAACTGACTGATCTTCTTGATTCTTGTGGCAAAGGAATCCTGTCACGGGGAAGAAGTCTAACACTTCCCCTGCAGGGCAGTACCCAGGTTGAACTGACTGGCAGAACGTTGTATGCTGGGATTGTTTCAGGTCTTACACCCAAGGGAGAAAGGGGCTTGTGGGCTCCGATTTTTTTTGTTGTTGTTGTTTTATGTTATGGGGAAGGGGGGAAGCAATTGGATGTCAGAGTTGAAAAGCCTTGAAGAAAGAACCCGAATAGCCTGCATTTCAGGAACTTGGGATCTAGCAAGTGAAGAGGAGACATGTTGAAGTTATGCCTGCTGGTTCTTCCTAGACCAAGTAGGGATGCAGCTTTTGTTGGGCTTAGCTTACAGTATGGCTTATGTTTTTAATCTGTCTCACTGTCTCCTGACCTTCCAGAGGAAGGGAGGGTGTTCTGTTTGCTCTCCCTTTCCCCCATCTCAGAGAGCAGGTGATAGGAGACGGCGCTGGAGCAGCAGCCTCGTGGTCCCCACCTCGCGTCCATCTGAGGGCTCAGGAATTTTAATGTCCGCTCTGCTTTCCGGTTTTTCCCAGGCAGCAGCGTGGAACTGGCTGAGGTTGGACAACTGCACAGCAGCTCTCAGGGCCCCAGGCAGTAAATCTGTGCCGCTTCCCGTTCCAGTTGCTGTGCTGCTGGCTGACAATGGCTGGGAGCTCTGCAGACACGGGGTGACGACACTGTTGGCTGAACCATCCCTTTAGAAGGGCTGGAGTTTCTGCTGGGGCTGCCTTGGCTCTCCCAGCCCCAAAGGAAATTTGGTAGCAGGCCAGTGGCCTCTTGAAGCCCTCAGTTAGCTTCTAAAGTGCTGTGGAAGTGCTAATTTTAATAAAATATATGAAAAAATGAAGTCTTGAACAGTGTAGGGAGGATCCTGCCTTGGCTGATAGCACTTAGGTTGTGCCATGGGTGGGCTCAGCGTTGGCACTTCCTAAGCCAAGCTGGACTGTGCTCAAAGCACAGCTTGGGCTGACTCGAGGCTGGAGCACTGGACCTGCATTCAGCCTAGAAATGGGAACAAGGTGCAGTCACTTAGGGTTGGAGTTTCTCTCTGTTCCTTCTCTATAAATTTTAATCTGGATTTATGGCCTCGGCTTGCTGATCTCCATCCACTGGTGCAATCATAATTGCTTCCACCAAGGCTGTCCTGCAGAAATTATGGACAAAATTTCCATGCTGGCATTCCTGTGGCTTAGTTTGCATTCCCCTTGTTGGATGACCAAAGATTTCCACGTGGGGACTGTTTTTTGGCTGGGAAAGGGAGGTTTCTGTTGATAGTTGCTGCTTTTGTGACATAGAGTCCCTAAAACTTTAATCTCCTTGGAAGGCTTAACTTTGGATGTGGTCATGTTCTTCCTGTTACCATTTTAAAGTTCTTGGAACAGCAGTGAACATTGTGGGATTGAGTCAGGCAGTGTCAGTGAGTGCTCTGCCTTGCAGTGTAAATGGCACTGTTTGGCATCAGGGCAGCCAAGTTTCACTGTTGGGTTTTCATAGCACAAGAAATGGCTGGATGATGTTTGGCTTAAAAAGAAATCCAGCTCTTATTAAAAGCAGACTTGATTGTTGGATTATTGTTATAGGTTGGGGTATATCTGTAGATATCAATTCACCCAGCTGAACCAGAATTCCACAATGTGGATTGCTTTGAGGAGTCAGCCTGAATAGATGTTTGTTCCTTAGACTTGGGCAAGGGGAGGAGAACTTAGTTACTACAAAAATTGTAGGTTGTTAATGAGAATTGATCACATCACTGTGAGGATCTCACATGGCAAATGACCTTCCTAACAATTTATCAGTCACCTAAATCACAGGATACTGGGAGTTGAAGTTGCTCTTTCAGTGAGTAAAACACCTCCCAGCAGTCAGGATTTGCTGCCTCAGTGTTGGGATGTGAAAACTTGTAAAACTTGCCCTTACAAACCTGATGGACTAAATGGAGAATGTTCTCCCAGTGTAAGATGAGATGGAGAGGAAAGGGAAGTGTCACTCAGTTATTACTCTTTGCCTGACAGTTTTAGCTTTGGGTAAGGCTTTCTTGTGGCTGGTAAGAAAACGTTCCAGACTTTCGGAAAGGGGCAGGCTGGGAAGTGTGGAATACAAGAGTCAGCCCCTGCTGTAGGACATGACACAGCTGTAACTTCTCTTCTCCCTGCAGGCTCCACAGAGCCCAGTGTGCAATTAAACAGACTCAGGTAACTGTGCAGAGGATAGGGAGGGAGATTGAAGAGAAGCTGAGATGTACATCCACACGGAACGAGCTGGTACGTTGGATTTATTACCACCTCCTTTTGTGGGCTTTTGCTCTGAAGCATCTGATGTCTTGATCATAAGCTTGGCTTTTTTTAACACTTGAACTTAAAATCTTTCTCCCAACCTGTTATTTCAAATGGGAACTCACCTGAGAGCTGTGTGGTGTAATGACTGAGTTGTGTGTGAATTGATGGACTGCTTAGGCTATTTTACCTTTTTTTATGTAATGACTATGCTACAAAAGCATAAACACTGCACAGTGCACGGAAGAGGCTTTTCAGGGAAAACAAACTTGTAATGATTTAGATCAATCTTGACAGGAACCTGTGGTGGATTCAGGGTGAGGTGAGTCTACTGGCTGTACCTTCCTGCACCCCAGCTCCCTCTGGATGAACAGAACTCGGGCAAAAGCCGTCACTCAAGTGACATGTTCATTTTAAGCAGGAGTTGTACTGGATCTTGCAATAGCTTTTGACAGTTTGTTTTGCCTGCCCTCTTCCCCTCTCCAGAAGAGTCTGTTGGCACTGGTTTCTGCTTTCTGCCCAGCAAAGCTGGGCTCAGCTCAAATGAGTTCATGGAAGTGGCTTGTGGTGACTTCATTACATTGGTGCTCCCTGGCACATGTCTGTGTGTGGGACACAGAGGAATTGCTCTCCTCTCAAAGCAGAAAACCATCACAGTCTTTGGGAATCTGTTGCCTGTGGTAATCTGTGAACTCAGCCTTTAGTCTGGCAGGCACTAATCTTGTCCTGTTTATTCCTTCCTTCCTATAACTTTCTTGGGGAACTGCTTCCGTGCAGAAAAACTCGCCTTCTTGTTTTTAAATCTGTTTTTCTCCCAACAGAAGAAGGAGAGTGAATGTTTACAGCTGAAGATCCTGGTGCTACGTAATGAGCTGGAGAGGCAGAAGAAGGCCCTTGGTCAAGAAGTAGCCTTGTTGCACAAGCAGAAAAGTAGTTTGAGTGACAGAGGTAAGTGTAGGAACCTCAACCTCGTTTATTATATTCACCATCTGTGTTATACTGAGTTTTGGACAGCAGTTTGTGGTGTCTTCTCTCTAAATAACTTCTTACTATGACACCTCTCTAAAGTAATCTTTAATCTATGCTTAATTAAAGTTTTAGGAGAAAATCAGAAGAGCTGCAGTGTAACACAGTGAACAGTGGCTTTATAATGTCAGGGGGAAAGTTCCTGTATACCTGTGATTAGGATTCTGTTTGAAGTGTTGGGAGGAAAATAATAGCTTGTTGTGTAAGTGAAAGGTGAAATGCTCAGTCATCCTGGTATTTTCCTTTGCTGGGAAGGTGTCCTGCAGTAGAATGTTGCATCACTGCCCCTTTGAAGCTCACCAAGGCCAAGCCACACAAATGCTTGATCTTGTTGCAGGGTGGGTTTTTTTTTTTGTTTTTGGTTTTTTTTTAGTGCTTATTTGAGTCTCAAGTAATTAGTCACTACTAAAAGGAGTTTTTTCTTCATTCACTTCATCCTGGCTGTGCAAGGGGTGAGATGCCACAGTTCATTACTGCACTGCTTGGCCATGAGGGGAACAGGAATGAAAGGAAGGTGAAGTTTGGTTGTGTGTGGCTGGTGAATGGGTGCATGGAGATCCCACCGTGCTGGCATTCCCCACTTTGGGAGCATAACATGGAAAACAGGAAGAGTCAGTTCAGGATTATTGCCAGCATTTGTATCAGTATCTCCTTCTAAAACTTCTGATAATTAACAAAATACCTAATTTTTTTCCCTGATTCCTCTTCTTGTTGTTTAGAAAATGCATTTGGGACTGAGTACGAGAAACTTGGAGAGCACAACGAATCCCTGTGTGAATTAAGGAAGGAATGTGCTGCCAAGAGGTAAAAGGACCTCTGCTTGTTCTGCAACTGGAAAAGAAACACAGACTTGAGAGGAGGCCATTGGAAATGGGACTTCTGGCACCAAATCCTTCCTCATATGGCCCCAAAACTTCTGTTGAAACATCTCTGCTACAACCTGTAGATATCTGAAGGGAGAATTACCAGTGGCAAGTCTAGAACAGAAGAAAACAGATGTTTTGTGGCCTGTGTGGGGTCTGAGAGGACTTCTAGGTCTGTTTTAGTGTAACAGCCCTGTAACACTTAATTCTCAGTTGAAAAATGTCTGAAATGTGAGGTGTGTGTGAAAACAACAACTTCTGTCTGCTGTCTTACTGTTTTGGGTGGAGTTACCCAGCTTTTGGGGAGCTGCAGAAGGGACAGAAGAGCTTGTCACCCTTATTCAAGGCTTTTGAGGGAACTAATGGGTTTGGATGTCTTTCCCACAGAGAACAGCTTTTGAAGACAAATGCCCAGCAGACCATTCGATGCAAGCAGCTGCTGTCAGAGCTGTCCTACATCTACCCCATTGACCTGGTATGTGTTCAGCATCCTAAACACCTGCCTCATTTGAAATGAGCTTCCTGTTTATTCCACTGCAAGCCAATATCCTGTTTTATTCACAGTGAAATTTGCTCTTTGCTCGTCCTGTTTATTCCACCTTCTTCTTACATTTGGTCCTTGGACTGCAAACTTCACAGGGAGGGGACTCCACTGAAGTAGTAAAATAGCTGCAGCTCTAATTTAATGGGTATTTGCCATGTTGTTTACAGTGGTGTAAAGTAACCCTGACAGTAGGTGAGCTGAACTCTGAGTGCACAGACGGAGTCTCCACAATGTTGAGCTCCAAAACCTTTTATATAATGGTTTAAAATGAAGCTCGACCTTCTTTAAAGAAGTTGCATATTGTTTTCTGAATTTTGTGAAATGTGGATTAAAAATACTATGTCAAAGTCACTCTGAGTTTAACTGGATATTTAGGTTTTGATTTTGAATTTTTTTTTTTCTTAGCTTTGTTGTCATTGAATTTTATGCAGGTTTTGGTTTTCTGGATGTTATTGTTCCATTCTCACTTTCCACTGTTGATTTTAAACTTACAGAATGATCAAAAGGATTACTTTGTTTGTGGAGTCAAGCTTCCTAATTCTGAAGACTTTCAAGGTAGCTGGATATTCTTAATGTAGCTATTTCAGTTAACACTGCTTCTAAACTTCATGGAATCAAGTAAACTGATAATAATGGCTTGGGATCCAGATTTTTTACCAGGAAGGTCTAGACTAGAAGAAGACTTGGGAATTGTTTGTCCCTGCTTCCTTGCTACTGCAGAGGAGGTTTCTGTTGGCTCTTAGCAAAGCACCTCTGTGTTCTGAGACTCCAAAACTGGAGCTCCCCAGAGGGGCTGCGGAGTCTCCATCCATCCTTGGGGGTGCTCAGAGCCCAGCTGGACACAGCCCTGGGCAACCTGCTGCTCCCTGCCCCTGCTCTGAGCCTTCCCAGAGGTGCCTTCCAAACTCAGGGATTCTGCAAAGTGCTTGTGTCTGACCTAAAATTCCTCTGGGGCCACTTGTAGCCCATAAATCTTGCTGGGGCAGCAGGCAGGAATCCCCGCTGGGTTTGCTGGAGCTGCTGGTGAAATTACCGGATAAATACCTCACCAAAATGAGCTTTTAAAGCTCTGTGACAGTATGAAGTGCTTTACAAGTCAGCTGCTACTTTAGCTGTCGACCCTCATTCTATTGCAGAGGCAAACATTTCATGTGCCTGTGTGTGTAACAGTTGTACAGGTAACTGCATGCCTTCAGCTGCACATGTTTGCTGTGATTGGAGCCCCAGGAAAATGCCCTGGAGAACTTCCCAGTATTTGCTCACTCTGGTTTCTTGAGCAAAAACCTCCATCAGTTGTTTACTGATGAGTTTACTGAACTCTTTAAAGCCATCCCATGGTAACTAACTTGTACTAACAATGTGTATATTGGGTGCAGAATAGTAGAGGAATAATCTTTAAAACAAATTAATTTGTCAACAGGACAAAACCCAGTCTGTTGCTTTGTTTTCCTGACTGCATTGAATGTTGTAATGAGCTCAGTTTGGTAATTCTTGAGGAATCAGTGGTGTGCATCTTCTGGCCCGTTTTCAGTTTCCTGGTATTAATTCCTTACAAAAGAATTACTAATTCTTTATCCAGGGCTGTAGAAATATAAATGTATTGTGATGAAGAAGTGCTAAGCATTCAACTTACTGAAACACGCAGTTAAATTTGAAACCTGGCATGGATCTTATCTCACTCAGGAGATAATATTGTGTTTTTAAAACTTAGGCATCTGAAGGATCAAAAAAAATTGATTCCCTAAAAGCCAGTTTTGCTGCTGGTCCATTTTTGGTTGATTTCATGGGATTCCCTTGTGCATCAGGAGAGGTGACTCTTGTGCTGTTTGTATCCCCTACAAAGAATTAAAATTAGAGAAAAGGGAAAGGAGAAGCCCTGACATGGCTAAAGGATGTCATTTGGATCACCAGACCTGGGTGTTTTCCCAGCAGGTGAAGCTCCAAGGCTGAAACCTGAAACATCAAATTAAAAAGGATACTTTAAAACAAGGGGTTAACCCAAGATTTGCAGTTACTGGCGGAGAGCAGAGTTCTTGCCCTGGGGTGGGTGTCTGTGCAAGTGACCTCACTGGTGCCTGGAGTTTGCAGGAATGCAGCCTTCCCCTGACCCTGGCAGTCCATCCACACAAATGCCCAAAGCTTAAAGCTTGACTTTTGTCTTGAGAACCTTGTTCCACTTTTCCCATCTTTTCTTGGCCCTCCCCCAGCCAGGCAGCTCAGCTTTGAACCTGTAAAACTGGCAGGAGAGCGAACCTGACCCGCTTCCCATGAGAGCCAGACACAGGGAATGCAGAGCTCTCCAGAGGGACTGCAGTGTTCCTGAGGTCTGGCCTCTGAGAGCTGCATCAGTTGTGGTTCTCTGAGCGATAGGGATGAGCACCAGGATTCAGCGGATCCAACAATGGACTCTCTTTGTTGTTGGCAGCAAAGGATGACGGAAGCATCGCCGTTGCCCTGGGCTACACTGCTCACCTGGTTTCCATGATCTCCTTCTTCCTGCAAGTGCCACTCAGGTATCCCATCATCCACAAGGGCTCCCGCTCCACCATCAAAGACAACATCAACGACAAACTCACCGAGAAGGAGCGAGAGTGAGTATGTTGGGAATGCACTCACGGGCTTCCCCAGAACAACAAACCAACACCAACAAAACCCCCAACCTGAACAGTTTTCGGAACTCTGTATTGACACAGTTTTTGTCTCCTCCAAAACAACAAATCAACACCAAAAAAACCCTCACCTTAAACAGCTTTGGGTCCTCTGAAGTGACAGGGAGTTTGAGGGTGCTGTTTCCAGTAGTCATTGGAAAAGAGCACACTAAACTGCCACCTACTGTAAAGCAACTTAATATTCAGTAAAGAGCTTTTTGTTTGTCCTGTAATCGTTGTCTTTCAGCACAATAATCCAAATCAGGGTGGAAGGGTTTTATTGTGCCTAGCTGACAGGATGGGGATGCTTGGAAGGGTCTGATTTCCCTTTGAAGCTCAGTGACTTTTGGCAGGACAGACGAGGTAATTTGCCTTAAGAGTTGGAATCATTCAGATCTTCTTGCTTTGACACAATAAAATAGAGCTACATAATGATGTCTTGCAAGGTAATTTTGATGCCATTTTAATAACTTGTCCAAACACTTCCTGGGTAACTTACATTAATTTGTATTGCTTCAGTGTAGGTCTTGAAGCATATGGTCATATCTTTCCTGAGCAGCACTTGGAGAAGGATTGCAAATAGAACATTTATATCTGCAAAACAAATTTCTGAGGAGCAGAGCTGCCCGTGTGTGGGTGTATAAAGATTAACCCAATTTCCTGTTGTCTGAGACAGATTGGAGGGCTTAGTCCTTCAGGCTACAGCCTTCCAAACCCTCATGACTTAATCCTTGATTTCACAATAGATTTGTGGAAAGGAGAAAGTTTAGCTAAGAGTATGAATCCCTGTTGGGCCATTTACCTGTGTTCTGCAAGATTTTTTCAGGATTAGCTCCTGCCTGAGATCTTCTCTTCCCAGCTATTGGAGAGATAATCCCACCAACTCTCAAAGGACTTTGGTTGCTATAGAAAACCTCAAATGTCTTAAATTGTAGTTTTCTTTCTAAACTAATGGCTCATGTTTCTCCCTTGCTCCTGACTGCATTGAGCACAGCAATTAACATGCATTATTAAATTTCTTTATTTCAGTCACCTGTCCTTTAGCAGCTTTTCAAACTCCAACATAAACTGTTGAGTAATTGCAGTGAGGTAATCCCTATATTTAATCTTTACTATAACACATACATCCTGATTACTGACTATGTTAAACATTTTACTTGGCTTTGTACTTCTTTTTTTTTTTTTGATGGCAGGGTTGCCCCAAGATCCTTATTAGGAGCTTCTAGAAATCGTACTTTTGGGGGAATAGCTGAGTTTTTCACTCCAAAGCAAATTCTTAAGTAAATGTGTGTATTTTTTTAAGGTTATAAAGTATAAAGGTGTCACTACACTTTCAAGGTTCTTTTCTCAGTGCTCAGGTCTGGTTGGCAAGGTGGTGTTTGGCCACAGCTTGCACTCCATGATCTTGGAGGTCTTCTCCAACCTTAATGGTTCTGTGATTCCTGAGGGTGGAATGAGGTATGGGATGGTTGCCATACAGTGTATGGTCAGCCCTGTCATTGCAGGGATGTTAGTGGTTATAATCCATTCAGTGTGTTCCTCTTTATTCAAAACATACTTGTGGTACTACTGAAACACTGTTTTCTTCATGGAAAGGGCTGCCCAGCCCTGGCACAGCTGCCCAGGGCAGTGGGGAGTCCCCATCCCTGGGGGGATTTAACAGCCCTGTGCATGTGGCACTTGGGGACATGGGGCAGTGTGGCCTTGGCACAGTGCTGGGCAACAGTTGGATTTGGGTCTTTCTTAAAGATCTACCAGCCTACATGGTTCCATGGGTATATAATCCCAAATTGAAGCTCCTTAGGGCAGTAGTTCCTCTGCCCAGTGACAAGCAAACATGCTTGCAGAATAAACCACCTCAGTCCTTTGGCTCCGTTCTGGTGCGACTGAAACCTAACACTTCATCACATCCTCAGCAGCAGAGTGAGAATGCTGGGATTAAACTCTTTCTGATGTGTCCTGACACTGTGTCTGTCAAGCCCTGCATTTCATGCTTCTGGTAGTCTGCTCCCAGAATTTTTAATGCAGAATAGCTTCCAGCTTAGGGCAAAATAAACATTGTTATGTCTGGAGTGGGACATAACGTTGTGAAATTCCCTGTGTTGGTGTTGCTCCTCATGTCACAGTATTTTGCAATATAAACAGCTTGGAAATATATATATATATACCCCTCTAAGAAAAATAGTGGATGTTCTGGAGTTCAGTCACCTTTCTGGTACCCTACATGTGTCTGGACAAGTGAAATGTGCTTTGGAGCATTTGGGACCCACGTGTGGAATGAGCACAGTCTGTAGGTGACCCTCACTACTGGGGCCTCCCTCCAGTTTGGAAGAAGGGGAAAATCAGTGTCCCAGCTGTAACAGTCGTGGTCCAGCAGCACCCAGGGGGTTCTTGCTCTGTGCCTGGGAGCAGAGGAGCCACTTGCCACCTGGAAAATGGGGACACAGGCGAGTGAAAGGGAACTTTCCGCTGCCATGAACGTTCCCCAGCTCAGTGGAGAAGTCTTTAATCACATTTGGGGCTTCGGTTGAGATAGCAAAATGGCAGCTTTGGGGAGAAATCTTGGCAAACTCAAATCAGATGGAGGGAGATGTTTGGTTGAGAAATCCAATAGCTGTCAAAGCAAAGCTGATTCTTTGGGGTAGATGGAGTGTGTGTTAAGTGTGCAGCTATATTGCTCAAAGAATGCTTTCTGCCATGAACTTCTCCTGAACTGTATTTTTACATTCTGCATTCTTGAGGATATTTAGCTCGAATCCTGGCTTATTTTATTCTTGATTACCAAAATAATGCTCGTGCCTTCAGTGGGTCAGCAAATATTGCAGTGCATAGATTAAGAATTAGATCAGGTGTTCTCTAATAAATTTAGGTCCTGTTAACACTGTTCCTGGGAACTGGAAGTTTTTACATGCTCCTGGCCAGGCTGAGAGAGCAGAGTTTTGTTTACTGCAGTGGATGAGACCACTGACCCCAGACATCTCCAGCTGAGAAATGTTTCTGTGAAGACATACTAGACTTAATTTGCTCCCATTGGAACACTATACTCCTGATGAGATTCTCTTTCAAAACATGACTTCATTGTTTCAAAATAAGCAGGGACTTGTCCTGTGTGAAGTGTCCTCCAGTTAAAAATGATCCTCCAGTGGCAGGAGATTTACAGTTCTGATAGCAGGGTTTGTGCTCTGCCCCTCCAGACAGCCCTTGTGCTGTGACATCCATCATGGCCTGGATGGTGCAAGCCTGGAATCCAAGCTGAAATATCTCACAAAATGCCCAATTTGCAAAAAAGCCATCAGTGTCAGTGGCTCCATGGATTCCTCTCTGTGCTTTGGGCTGTTTGAAAGTGTTACTTGCTGAAGCAGTAGAATGATTCCCTCTTGTATAAATTGGTGACTGTTATCAGGAACTGCCTGACTTCCAGAATCTGGGTCTTTGCTTTTGTATTTTCTCCCTCCAGTCTGCCCACACTGAAGCTATTGTGCATTGTCCAAGGGCAAGGGCACAGCAGTTGCACTTATCACAGAGAGATGCCTCTGCTGTCCTTTATCACCTTAACTATTCAGGCAGGCATTTTGAAAATACATTTCAGAAAGTCACATTGCTAATGTTTTCCTTTCCCACTAAACTAATTATCTCTGTGTTGTGCAAAGCTTGAGGGAGGATGTGCTTTTCCCCCCTGGGCAGTCTGTATTTTTGTCATCAAGTTTGTTTTACAAGTGTAGCCTTTTCTCTCAAGTAGGAACTGAAACCCATATAGTAATCCAGTCTGAATTCCCTTGGGACTTGGGATTCATATTCATGCCTTAATCTCTAACAAGTGCACACTTGCCATCCTTTTTCCTGCCTTTTCATTTAATTTTGGGTCTTCTGCTGAAGATCTGTGCCAGTCTCTGCTCTGAAGCTGACAGAGTTGTGGTGCAGCTTCTCTGAGAAGGAAGCAGGTTTTAAAGCTGTGCAGCCAAAGCTCCTTGTGCCCTGTCCTTCAGGGGGAATGCTGAGAGGTTGGAAGTGCTGGGATTTTGGTGCCTGTGGCTTTTGAGCAGCCTGCTTTTCCTAATATTTGATATGAAGTGTCCTGGGGAATCATGATTTCAAGTGGTGGTCATTGTCACTTAAAAGGACTTGCTTTCTTCTCGCTCAGAGAAGTCCCAGAGCTTTTAAATAACAAAGTTTGCTCTCCTGGGCCCAATGTTCCCTTACAATGAGCAAACAGGATGTGGTTGGGTTGGGGGGAAAACCCTCCTTCCTCCCTTGCAGACCCCCAAAAGGGGGTGAGGGTGAAATAATTCAAACTTAGGAAATATTTAAACCTTTTTCTTGTACACTCCTCATACTTCAGGCATATCAAGCAAGAACTTGTGACTTTTTCAGGCCATTATCTTATCTGGGTTGGGCTATTTAGTTCTATCCTTGTATAGAGTGTCTCATCAGTAGATTTAAGCTTGAGACTCATCATTTTCTTAACTGCCCCATTTCTTTGTGGTGTTGTGTGAGGCACAGATGTTCCCTAGATCTGATGGATGGCTCTGTTATCACACCAGTCTTACAAACACAGAAATTACATCAGTTCTTTATCTGTATAATAGTGAATAATTGGGTTTCAGCTGCATCCTGCCAAGTCTGCTCCACAGCCATCTCCCTGCAGCCATCCTGCTCACTGTCCTTGGAAATGAGAAGTGAAGGAAAAAGCCAGGTTGAGTTTGTTCTCTGACAAATTTGGTGCAGTTGGCCAGGAAGTATCAGATACTGTAAATACAGTGATGTCAAAATACAGTGGTGCTGGTTTTATTTAGTCTTGGGACTAAGATTCCAGTCTTTAAGGTCGCTTCCTATACCCAAACCCTTCTACGAGTTTTAAGTGTTCCTAAGGTGTAAGTGTCCTTGCTGTTAGTTTGACTTGCAAAGCTACAAATATTCCTGGTCCTTGGAGTTCTGCATGATTTTGAAAATTAAGGCTTTATAGCACAGTTCTAGACTAGATTTGGAGTTTTACTCAGATTTACCAAATGGGATGTAATGTGCTATTGAAATTGTGCCACGCTTCAGCCTGTGGAGAACAGTCAGATGTGAAGTGTAAAAATCATTATTCTGCCCACTGCTTCTCTTCAGAGCTTTCTGAAATAGAGATTAAACTTTGATATGATTTGGGGTATGGCAGAAGTCTGAACAGAAGAGAGAATAAAAGATCTAAAACATGTGGTGTTTATACCAAAGTAGAAGCAGGTGAAAGTAGTTGAAAATGAAGCAATTTCTTAAGCTTTAAAAATAGTTTGTGTTCAAGACAGGCTGTTATAGACAATAAAAATGGGCCACCAGTCTGTTGGTACATATGTGATAGTTCTGGATGCAGAGGAGTTCATAAATCACAGGACACAACAGTAAATGTATCTGGACTTGAATTCGTAGGAGATACTTGAGGTCTGAAATAAATATATGGAATATGGATTCTTTCATCTTTCCCTAACAGTTACCATGTGCCTGAACCAAGAATCCTGGGATTCTCTTGTATGTTCATCAAACACTGAAGTGATTATGTAAAACAGCTAAAGATGAGCTGAGGGTGTGAGATGAGAGGAGCTCTTGAGGGCTCGTAAGTCCTTGTGTAAGGTCAGCTGAGAGAGGTGGGACAGTGAAGAGGAGTTTTCAGTGGTTAGGGTAGAATATTCAGCACAATTTCTTTGGGTTGTAGGAGAGGTCTAATGCTTAAACCATCACCACAATCAGGCTGTTTTTAGCTTTGAACCAGGCCTGTGGTTTTCCAAAATCAATGTCTGCAGGCAACTTGAAAAGATCTTTTTTTTTTTTTTTCTTCTCTAGTCAGTTTGCTGGTGTTTAAATAGACCAGTATTAGTGAGCATGGAGACACTTTAGTAACAAATTGTTGCCCAGGCTGTCTTATCAAAACCAGGGGTTTAACCCATATATTTAAAAGTCAGTAAGAGGTGGGTTACAGCCCTTTGTTAAGGAGCAACTGATACTCTTTATGAGTCACTATTAAAATTGCTCCTGCTGTCTGCCCTGCTCTTTATAGGCAGGAATAGATCATCTGCTCAGGGTGTATTAGGGCTGTGTTTTAAGGAGTCTAAGTGGTGTTGAAATACTACATTCTGTAGTTGTAAGTAAATATCATCCTGTTTTTCCAAGGGCCCAGGTTGAACCTGGCTGAGCAGAAGCTCTTTAGTTCAAAATTGCTGCCTGCTCCCGTGGCAGGGGTATGGTCTCCTGCAGTGGGAAGTGCTCCTCTGAGGGGGACCACAGCTTGACTCAGAACAATTTCCTATGACTTGACAACTTCTCTCAGATGATCTTTTCTGGTGATCACACAACAGGTACCTGTAGCTTGTGTTTTTTCTTCTTCCCTCTAAACATCCCACACTTACCCCTTGGAATTTGCCATCTCAGAGTAGGTATCTGTGTTCTGCTTTAAGGGAGCTTTAATGTTTTCTTTTTTCCCCCCCAAACATACCAGCAGGAATGGAAGAAAGGAAGGTGCACTTTGGAGCAGAGTGGGCAGGCAGAGGCCATTTTGCAGTTTATGACATGCTTTGTGATTATAAAAGTACTGAAATAGTAGTTTTCAGAAGTATTTGGGATAACAAAAGCCTTGCACAGCAGACTTAGCTTTCTGCAGCATGCCAGAGGCAGGGGTTGAGCTCACAGCTCTGCTTTTTTGGGGAGCTTGCAAGAAGAATTGGATGTAGGGAGCCAGCAGTTGGAGTTGTGGTCAATTATAGTCAGTGAAGCACGGTATGAAGTGTTGGGGTTCCTCTCCCTTGAGTTCACTGCTTGTGACCAGGCTTAATGGGCAAGCAAGATAACACACAGAGACAGACAGACCATTGGGGATACTTTTCTCTGGAGTCATAACTGTGCACAGAGACAGCACTGACAGTTCTCCAGACTCGCATGTCGGTGATTATGCTGGGAAGGCTGACCCGGGATGTGTGTGGTTTAAAAGCTTTCAAGATTAATTAGTGCAAGTTAGAGGGGAGAAATGGGAATGCTGGCAAAGAGGCAGGAGCAGAGTGATAAACAGACAAGCCCAGTTTTCCCCTGTGTGTGGGAGATGGTAGCACCATAAACCAGTTTTTATCCTCTTTTCAATACGGATGGAAGAGCTCTGTGTCTAATAATAGAATACATGGTTCCCATTACCAGTGACTTCATGAAATCCTACCTTGGAGTGAAACATGGCTTGTGTTCCTAATGGTGCTTTTATTGTCAAACTTGGGTTGTTTTTAGGCTGTTAATTGTAAAGGTATCCTTTAAATGTAACCCCTGCTCTGCCCGGGCAGTGTAACTGGAGATATGGAGATGAATTCCTTTTGCTTTGTGTTTTACACTTAGAATGGAATTTTTGTAGCATGTGTTCATTTGGAAAGGTTTCATTTTCTTGCATGGGGAACTAGTTGGATTTATAGATCTATTAAGCAAGGTGAGTTAGATATACACTATTCACAGGGATTTTTATATTCCTCAACTTGAAGTGACCCAGCAAGTTTGAAAGCAGCATAAAACCTGGAGCTGACATCTCAATATTTGATCTGCTGTGATCATGCCCTGCTGACCTTTAGCTTTAATGGCACTATATAATTCTTAAAAGTTGCAAATGTACTCTACTGTGGGGCTGATGGATGATAAAATCCACTTTGCCTAATCACCTCTCCAGAATGTGTGTTGTTTCTAGTAGATATTGATCTCCTCTATTTGTTATCTTATATTTGAGGGAGCCTTTAGTTTCTGCCTTAATGTGGGGTTTATGCAGATAATTCACTCAGCATCTTGATTAGGAGCTGCAGGACACGTGGTTCTTGAAAAGGCAGGAGCTCCTTTCATGGTGGAGTTCCCATAAACATGAATTTCGGATTGTACTGAGATTGCTGAATTGCCCATGGTGACCTCAAACCTCTGCTGCTGAGGAGGAGTTAAAAGGCAGCCCTCAGAAATCCAGTGTACAGCTACAAGAACTGTTTATGAGAAGTGCTGCACTTGAGCTGAGATTTCTAGAACAGATGTACAAAATGGTATATCTGAATGCAGAAGCTGTTGAACAGTGTCAGTGCTTTAGGGACTGAAGCTTTAGTTCTCCCATCTCACACAGCAGGTGAGGCAGTGCTGTGCTGCTCTGCGAGCTACTTGTGACATTTAAGTGGTGAGCAATATTAAATAAATAGGAGAAGTAAACATTAGGAGTGTATTTGCAAGGCCTGTAGTGACCTGTGATGCTGTAAGTGACTTAAACCTTTGTGGAGGGGTGAAAGGAATCACTTCTATTCTGACTGTTCCTGTAGTAAATGAGCCTGCAAGTGTCTTCTGTATGTGAAGGGCTTTGTGCTCTGTCAACCATAGCATAAAACAGAATAAATAATAAGCATCTTCTAAAAACCTGAAACACTCAAAAATCTGCAATTCCTCAGCTGGGTTTTGACATCAGTTTTTAAAAGCCTGACTGACTGGAGCTGCAAAGGGTTTCCAAGAACATCCTGTGAGGGGGTTCCTGGGAGAAGTCAGCAAGGGAAGCTTGTTAAATCTTTCCCTTCTCAGAGAAGGAGTCTGGGGCTTTTGGAAGTTTGTATCAGCAGCTGAATTATTTCACCTTAAATGCTTTTTTCCCCCTTCTTTTTTTTTTTTTTTCTTTCCCACCAGATTTCCTTTGTTTCCAAAAGGAGGGGAGAAGCTTCAGTTTGAATACGGAGTTTATCTTCTCAACAAAAATATAGCACAGGTAGGTACACCTGAGGTGATTTTTTTAATTATTATTTATTTATATCTATTCTCTGCTTAGTGTCAGTATGACCTGTGTGCATGTGCTGTCTGGTGATGCTGTTCTCTGTGGGGAACATCTGTGAACTAAGAGATATATCCTTGAAATCCTTGTCTTACCTTACAGCTTTGGGCTTGAGGTTTTATTCTGTGGTGCTTAGAGAAGGACTGGCTGCATAATAATTAGTCTTTTCAAATTGTAAATTCTGTGAGTCTGTACACGCTGCTTTGAAAATTGTAAATGTTTTCTGCTTTTTTATTCTTGTCATACCTCAAGATCCATCTGTGTCATTCTCACTGCCGTGTCTTTAATTTGCTGTATTATTGCTTTAACTAGTATTCTAATCTTACAAGAAAACACAAGTGGAAAATCTGAAGTCTTGCAAATGCATGACTTTATACTTAATTAAAAAAAAAAAGGGTCATCTAATCAATCCTACTTCCTTGCTTTTAGTGTACTTTTAAAATCATCACATAATCCCTTATTATAATAATCTGGTCTAAGTCTCTTCCTCTTTGCAAACTTTTAAGCTCTGAAAGCCCTCCTTCCATTTTTGAAGTGTTCTCTCTGTTTCTGAGGGTTCTTCTTGTCCCCAGCTCTCCACCTGGATCCCCATCTCTCCTGAAGTGCTGTGCCCACAGCTGGATACAGCTGGGCCAGTGTTGCTTTCAGAGCACTGGGGAGAGAATTGGGAGCACTGTATCACAGCCCTTGTCCCTTTAGTTCAGCTGCTTGTGTTCCAGTGGGTTTGTGCTTCTGACAGAGCCTGGCAGAGTGCCTGTCACTCTGTGCAGGGAGCAGCCCCGGGTCCCTCCTGCACAGGGACATGAGCACTGGGAGGGTGTGCAGGTCACTGCTCGTGTCTCACATCCTGCACCCTGAGGGTGTCCTCAGTCGTGTTCCTGACCTGGTCATTAAGAAACTGGGGGGAGCTGGGCTGAGAACTCAGTCTCAGCCTTGTGCTGCTGCATCTCCAGCTCTCCTAAATCCCATATTGCTGGAACTGGGGTTCTCTTCACCCCAGTGGAGCCCCCCTCCCCCTGCACTACTATTTACAGCCATTCCTTACTGCACCCAAGGAGCCCTTGCTCTGTGCTCACTCCTGCTTCATCAATATCCCATTTCCCCAGCATGCTTGTGAGCACATGGCACCAGAAAGTGCCAAGAGATTTAAATTCTGACAGAAATATGCCATTTCTGTTTCTAACCCATTTGTAAGGCTTGAAATTAGATTAGTCTTACAGTTTTAGTCTTGAAAAATCTGGCCTTTTTATGCTTAGTTTCTACTTGTTTGTTTTTCCAGTTCTCTGTTCCACCACTTTTTTGCCATTCCTCACCCCAAATTGAAGTGCAGCTTCTGGATCTTTTTGTGTTGTTTGTTTTTTAAGCTTGGATTGCATTTACCATTTTCCAGACTTCTGGTGTGTTGCCCATGCTCAGTGTATTTTGGACGATAACCTCCAGCAGCTCTGAAATTACTTAAAGGCTAAAATACCTTAGGATGAAGTTTAATCAAGCCCTGCTAATCTTGGAAATTCACTTAACCAGACTGTTAGTGGAGCTCAGACTGTGCCTCTTTGGTGGTGGTATTAGTAATAGCAGCCAGCTGTTCACACTTGACCTTCGTGGGGGAAGACTGGTGAGAAAAAGGGATTAAATACTCTTTGATAGCTTTCCCTCTCCATTACTATCAAATCAGTGCTTTCCTTAATCTCTGCTTCCACAAACCCATTAGTTCACTCTGAGCTGGGAGTCGTGGTGCTGCTTTGGATCTCATGCTGGAGTTTGTCACTCAGCCACGAGATGCAAACAAGAACCTCTGGGCTCCTTGCCTTCCCCAAGGTGCTGAACCCTTCACGTGCTGGTTGGTTGCAGTTTGTGTGCTCTGGGTTGGTGGGCACTTGTGCCTGCTGCATTTTACAGGAACTGTCACCACTTCCCTCGTTTCCCTGTTTGTCTCTGACTTTCCCTGTTGGACCCACTGAAACCTCTGGTTCTGGTTTTCCCCTTGTGCTGTTTCTGAGGCCCCTGAACACAGGGCTGCTCGCCCGTGTTGCCTTTCCAGGTCCTGGCAGTTGGTTGCTGAAACCACTGGCAAGTGTTTGAACCCATAAAAGTAAATGAAGGCTTTTAGTGCATATTTGTGTTCAAAAAGTTTCCAAATTTCCGTGGGGTCAGTGGTGCTGTGCTGTGCAAGCTGGAGCAGTGGTGGCCAGGCTTTGAAGTGGTTTGTGCAACACCAGTGGTTCACATGGTTTGGGATTGTCTGCTCTCGGATATAAAAGCATAATAGAAGAATTTGGGATTTTTGGGAGGGCTTCTCCTGCTTATTTAATCAGGAAGGTGTTACTGATGTCCTCATGAACTGTTGTAGTCACCTTTGTTTTGATATCCTTGGTCAAATATTGCTGCTTTTTGTAGTCCTGCCAAGGGGGAATTCCATTGTGGAAGCAGAACAGGTAGATAACTGCAGGAAAACATCACAACCCCTCTGTGCTGACTCGACCTGAAAACCTGAGACTGTGTGAATCCTTTGTATTCCTGGGGATGCTGGAACTGTTGAATTGAAGTAGCTTTTAGAAGATCTCAGGGCTGCTTTCAGAGAAACTCCCACATGTGCTTAGTTCATGTGGAGGTGTGAAAGAAATGAAGTTTGGGTGGAGAATGAGCAGCTGCCTCTCTCTCATCTCCAGACCGTCACAACCTGAAAGAGGATCCTTTTAAGGCCTGAAGGTGTTGGCCTTAATGCAGAGAACTGAAATGACTCTTTGTCATGAATGAATGTGACCCCATTGCCCAATTCCCTCTGTGTGCTGTGGGAAGGCTGGAGGTGCCTGGGAGGGACAGTGGTGACTTCACTGGAGAGTTAAGAGAAGAGCCTGGGTCTCCATCACCTCACTTGAATCATCCCTGCGAGTCTTGATCACTGTGGGTGAGAGACAAAGAGCCCAGGAAAAACTTGTATCAACTTAAAGAAGTACTTGAAAGGATCTGTATGAGCTCTCCCAGTTTCACAGATTTTTATATAATGTTTTATTCCCTTTCACAGTTACCCGTAGTTCTGCTGGCAAAGGAGGAATGTGAGCGGGGCAGAAGTGAGACAGGGTTGAGAGGGAGTAAAATTACTGACATAAAGACTCTTCTAGAGATAAAGTGGTACTGTTTTGTAAAACAGCAGGATAATAACAATGGAAACCACATCTCACTCTCGGGGGGATTCAGCTGGAATTAGAAGCAGCTCAGTGCTAGCTTGGTAGAGCATTTATTTGGGGAAACTTGCTTTGCTGTTACATTCCGAAGTCAAAACAATGTGTGTTAATTCCGAGAGCTCATAATAACTTCCATCTGGACATGAGCACAAATTGTTTCAATCCCCATATTTTCTGTTTGTAAAATTGAATCCCTCACGAAGTGCACAGAGGAACTTTGAGTTGGATAACGTTAGGTAAGACCATAAATTTCCAATGAAGATTTCAGCTCTTTGACTCTAACAAACAAATGTGGGGGGTTTATTCTTTTCACAGGGAAATTAGTGACTTATGTCTAATAATACCTCCCAAAAAATTCACTGTCATTGTCGAAGGTAAAGTACAAAACAGTTGCTAAAAAGGGGAGTGAATTGCTCAGCTCTCCAAAGCATTGGGCAGTGGGAGAGCATTCAGCAGGTAGCTGATCCCACAGACTCCACAGCTGGTAAATGAGGGATGTGTGGGGAGTATCTGAGGAAGATGAGGCTATAGGGAGGAGAAGGAAATGAACTCTCACCCTGATATTCACAGCAGAGAAATTGAGATTACACTGCGGAAACCTCCTGTTACAGTGGTTGAATATTAGGAGCTGCTGAAGTTTGGTGAGGTTTTCTGTGGGTGGTGAGTGAACCCAGCAGGGGCAAGGCTGGCACCTCTCAGGGGTGTCATCCTGCTGGGCACAGCCATGGATCTTGTGAGTAAAGAATTTCTTCCTGGTATCTAACCTAAATCTGCCCTCTCTTAGTTTAGCACTGCTCCCCTTGGGCTGTCCCTGTCTGCCTGCCTGTGTAAAAGGTTCCTGGCTGTGTTTGTCAGGGGGCTCTGCAGAGGGTGGCACTCTGAGGATCCCAGGCATCACTTCCAGGTTGAGTGCAGTCCTTGGGATTTGTTACAGTGCAGAGTTAAGGTTGTCCTTCCCTCTGTTCAGGCTGGGTGCGTGCTCAGGATCACCTCCCTGGGAAGGCTTCTCTTCTGATCCTGATTTGTTTTGTCAGGCAGCTGTTGGGGGGTGTCAGACTGGCACTGGTGGTTTGCTCAGCCCTGGCCAAGGGACAGTTGTGCTTTCATCTGGCAGCCATTAGCAACACGTGAACTTTGCTATTGGACACAGAGAAAAGCCCTCCCTCCTTTGTCAGCTCCCCAAGGAGGTTTGTTTGCACATCAATGCAGATCCAAGGCAGCAACTGGTGTCCAGCCCTCCTCTGGTGTGTCCAGAGCTCTGTGGCCACGTGGTGGCAGGAGGAATTGTGTGCTTGGGGTGACCTGCTGGGGATGAGCAGCCAGTGCTGCTTTCCTGGGAATGCTGCCTTGTGCTTCGGTTGCCTGTCTAATGCACGGGGTAAGGAACACAAAGAGAAGCAAAATACTCCTTCACATGTTTTAGGTGCAGCCAGACTGCCATCTTTCCAGTAGCCTTGTGGAATTAAAGCTCAGTGCTTATGTACTGGTGCCATGTGAAAGAAACCCAGCTCTTAATCATGAAATGAGGCAAGATGTGCAGCTCCTGGCTCTGTTAGACTATCAAACATGTGAGGAAAATCGACTTTATAATAAACTATTAAACTTTTCCATGGGAAGTTGAACAGCAGAAATGTTAGGCCTGGAAATTTGTTTTGGCAATAAACACGAGGGAGCAGAAGTGTCTCTAAGGGTGCTGTGGGTAGCAGTGTGGATGCAGTGGTTATGGCCCTGGGAGTGTAGGATGCTGTGACTTGCACACTACATCTTTTACAAGGCCCCTAAACTAAGATCATAAAACATACAGTTCAGAAAGAATGCACTGTCTGAATTTGGGGCCAATTCAGCTGCACAGGGAAAAGTGTTCTTGAAAGAGCACAGGTTGAAGCCAGAGGCGAGTCCTCATCTTGGGAAGTGCCAAGCATTCATTTTAATGGTAAGAGGAAGGGACTGCACCTGAAAAACCACAAAGTACCTTCTCCAGCTGTGTAGAGCCAAAAGCTCTTCAGAGAGGTTTCATTCCTGAAAGTCTCCTGGGGCAGCAGTGGGCTGATACACAGCCAGAGCATTTAAACCTGGGGAATTTACATATGCTTTTTGCAAACTTCTTGGAAAGGCTTTCTTTTTTTTCCCTTTCCTATGGCCCATGCCAAGATCCAGTGGGTTGAAATGAGCCTGGATTAGCTGTAAGAGCAGTCCCCCTTTCATTCAGCTCAAACCCTGCCTTCCTTGTCTGTGGGCAAAGGCCAGTGGTAACTTGCTCTGGAGGGGCAGATCTTGGCTCTTCTGCCCACTCCAATCCCTGCACATGCAGCCTGAGCCCAGGCCCTGCTGGAGGCTCCTGCAGCTCAGGGGGGATGACCAGTGTCATTGGGAGATGGGAGGGATGGAGCACTTCTCATTTAGGGACAGGCTGGGAGAGCTGGGGGGGTTCCCCTGGAGAAGAGAAGCTCCAGGGAGAGCTGAGAGCCCCTTCCAGGGCCTAAAGGGGCTCCAGGAGAGCTGGAGAGGGACTGGGGACAAGGGATGGAGGGACAGGACACAGGGAATGGCTTCCCACTGCCAGAGGGCAGGGAGAGACGGGATAGTGGGAAGGAATTCTTGGCTGGGAAGGTGGGGAGGCCCTGGCAAAGGCTGCCCGGAGAAGCTGTGGCTGCCCCTGGATCCCTGGAAGTGTCCAAGGCCAGGTTGGACGGGGCTTGGAGCAACCTGGGCTAGTGGAAGGTGTCCCTGCCCATGTCAGGGGGTGGGACTGGATGGGCTTTAAGGTCCTTTCCAACCCAGACCATTCTGGGGTTCTGTGGATAGAAGATGTGGCACCAGCAGCTGTGCCTGGAGTCACCTCTCCAAAACAGCTCTGGGGAGCCCCCTGTGCCCTGTGTGTTCCATCACTGGTGCGTGTGCAGCTGTCACCAGCTCTGCATTAGCTCCTCAGACTGCTCTGTTTCTCAAATAAATGAGTGTGTGTTTATAAAATAGAACCAAAATTTAGTAATCAAAAGGCAAATGGATTCCTGGTCTCGTTAAGCTGCCACAAACACGTGTGATTTGCCAACCTAAACTGCTTTGTAGTGTTTTTAAGTGCTGTGTTGTGGATTTGAAGGACAGAGGGAAGTGGGAAGTTTGTTATCAAGCCCTGGCACAGTGTGGCAGTGTAGGAAAAAGCTGTGGAGTGGAAGTTTCCTAATGAGTAGGGTGTGTGACTGGAGGCAAGGCTGCACTGTCAGGTATAAAGTGTTAACTCCTGTGGAATTCCAGGACCTCCTTTGGGAGCCTGTCTCTTCCTTTGGAGCCTTCTCACCTTCTGCCATGTGGCCATCTCCTAATGGGAGAAAGAAAATACATCTTCCTGAAACTTCCCTTCCTTTAATGCATAAAAATTCTGCTCTGCCACTTGCAAGCAAGTGACAAACTGTGACTTCTGGGGGTTTGATTCCCCCCCCCAAAGCTTCTGTTATTTTCACTTCCCCCCTCCCATCCTTTGTTCTCCTGTTGCATAGTTTAATATGTATGTTTTGTCTTCCTTGGGGCAGGGTTTGTCTCATACTTCTGTGCATAAGATTTGGCACATCAGGGCAAAAACCTGTTTTGAAAGCTTTGGTTGTGACAGCTGCTTAATCATCTATAAATGCCTTTCAGGCTTCTTCTGTACCCTGCTTGAAGTTCAGAGCAAATTGTTCCCCAACAAAAAGAATAAAAGTGTCTGATACTTATTGGCTCACTCACTTTTTGATCAGTCCAGAATGTTTGGAAATCCAGAGCTTTAAAGTATTTTGTTTTTCAAGAGGCTGGAATTCTCATGGGGTTGTTGTATCTCTCTGATCTGGCCTTGTGGGTAAATCATGTGAATATTTCTCAAGTTAATATTGTGTAATTAAAAAACCAAGCTCTGCTTCAATGTAGCATCCACAGAAGTGGACGTTTTCAGGAAGACCAGTGCTGAACTGTCCTTGGTTTAATGCTCCCTGACCTCAGCTGTTAAGTTTGGAATACTGTCCCTCACATGAGGAACCATTCCCAGTGTTTTGGTGCCGTGTGGAGTTCAGGGAATGCTGATGTTATCCTGAGAGGAAGCAAGTCTTTCACAGGTTAAACTGTTGATTCTCTGCTCACAAATGAGAGCTTTCCCCATTAGATTCACCATCTCATCTTTTTTTTGGAAGTCAGTCTCCTTTGCCCACTGATGTAGCACAATGGACGCATGGGAAGCAACTGAGGTACAAGATGTGGCTGGGAGCTGAGAATCCCCAAATTCTTGCTCCCTGTAGGCTCTGTGGCACGGGCTGAACCGCCTGCTCTTTGGGTAATGCTTGGTCAGAGCAAGAGCCTTTTCACCTGGAGGAGCAGCTTTCCCACACCTGGATGAGTGAACTGCCAGAAGCTCCATTTAACCCACTGTAAAACAAAGGGTTTTCCCAACATAACACCAAAGAACAAATAGCTGGAAGATGGAGTGATTGCAGCACCTGATGGAGCACATTGTTGTGCACACTGAAATAATTCTGCAGGTTTCTTTCCTGCAGCATCTTAAGGTACAGGGTAGAGCTGGACTGGTGGGAAAATTGCCTGGTTTTGGAGTGGATTTATCAAACAGTGAAGGTGCTGGATAAATGGAAGAGGAGTGAGTAGCACCATGTGCTGTGTTCTCTGATTTCCACGCAGGCCAAGATAGGTCAGCTCTCTGTACCTGCCTGGGCATTCCTGATTGCCCCTCTGATACTTATAGGGTCTTATTTGGGTTATATAGGTAACAAGTAACCTCCAGGTGTGCAGAATTACACTTGGGGACCTAAACACATCCAGAAAATGTTGGGTTTAAGGTGGAGGTACAAAATGTTACTTATCTGTCTCCTTTTGACTTTTGCACATCTGACCTTTTGTTCTGTGCCTGATGTAAGGATTTTTCAATACAAGAGCTCAGGATGAATGAGATCATAGGAAATAAGGGTCTTGTAATCCAATAAACATCACTTTGTGATCCCAAGCCTTTTCAAGAAGCTCTGACCTGAACCTGGAAAGGTTATGCTCCATAGTTTCATCCTGTCAAGCTATAAATGCAACAAGACTGCAGTAAACATGGTTTTCGTTATTTCAGTGCATCACTGGGGAGCAGGGGAAGCTTTTTGAGGCCAGTAACTGCTCTGTCTTCTAAATTGCCTTTTTTAATGTCCTTTTTATGAAACAGTCATGGCATCTGAGAGGCACCTTTATGGGCATGGGGGCCCATATACATTGGTTTTTATAACAAGCCCCATAATGGCCAAGTTTTACAGGAATAGTTTACGTACGTGAGGGGCTGTTTCTCCCAGCCTGTCTTTTGGGTCCCCGTGTCCTCACTGGGACACCAGGCTGGAAGCACGAAGGCTGATGTGTGAGACCTCTCTGGAGGGGTGTTGAGTTCACTCTCAGCAAGGGTTTCATGAGAGAGTCCTGGAGGAAAGACAACTTTTGGCTCGTCTGAATGTTTAGTTCTCCAGTGTGTTCTGCTTGTACTCAAACACGTACTCCTATTTCCTTGTTTTCTTGAGGTCTATCTCCAATAAACACTACTGCTGTGAAACCAAAACCCAGTATTAAACATTGCCTATTATCCCATTTCAGTTTTAAATATTAGAAGAAAACTGCTTCATAAATGTTTGGCAGAATGATGTTACAAGTTGCTGAGTGTTTATCATCGAGGCTGCCGCTGTCTCTGAATAAAGAGGGGAAGATGCTGCTTAATGTAGTTCTATGGCAAAGCAAAGAAGGTAAAAGGGAATTAGTTCTGTTACCAGATGAGAATACAGTTTTCTAGGTCACTGCTGAATCCCTCTGGTACTTAGGCTTCAAGCACATATTTCCCCTGCCTTTCAGAGGGAAGTGAAGAGGGACTTTGGAGGAGAGGGGATGGCTTCACACTGACAGTATCTTGCTAAGTGTCTTATTGATATCAGCTGTACCTTGTGAATGCAGGACACATCAGGCCAGGTTAGACTGAGAATGCTTTGAAAATAGCAGTGTGACTGTAACCACCCTTTGAAGGTAAAGGATGAAGTGCAGTTGTTGTCTCCTTTGATTGCTGTTTGTGTGCCTTATTTCATTGCTAAATCCCAGTTGTGGTGGAGCCCTTTAAGGTGGTTTTAATGAAGCTTTAGGCACTCTGGGTCAGCCTGGGGAACTTTACAGCATGTGCCCTGTGGATTAATGAAGGACATGGGTCTTCAAGGATGTTGAAGTAACTTGTTTTTCTTGTTGGTTTAGTACTCTGAAAGAATTGCAAAGTAAACATCTGCTTTACAGGTAGAACTCTGGGGGGAGGAGGCAGGTGTGGACATATCAAGATAAGTCATAATTTCCATTAAAATAGCTGTTGTATTTGAGCCCTTCCTCCTGCTTGCATGAGGGCTGTCACTGCTGGGGCAGTCCTGGATTTGCTCCTTCTGGAAGCAACATTGAGGACTTGTTATGATCACAGTGCTTGTTAGGTTGCTTTTTTCCCCCCTCCTGCTTCCCCAAGAAGCTTAAAAAAACTTAAAACCTCCCTTGGTTATGTTTATTTCCAAACTGTGGTTGATGTTTGCTGATGGTCTTTCTAAATATGAGAAATGGAAATTAATTTTAGATGTTTAGATTTATGTTATCTAAAGAGGTGTTTTACACCACAACGTGTTTCACTGATGCTGCAGCTCAGGGGCTTTCAGGAAAGCCACGTAGGTGTTCAGAGCTAGAACAACTCCCCAGCTTCAGGAAAACAGGGGCAAGCAACACGTGAAGAGTTCAATAATCTAAGAGTTTACAATTTCCCCTAAAGGTACAAACACACAAGCTGTTTATATAGCAGCAGGCATTATTTCACTGAGCCCCAAGGTTGTTTGTATAGCAACAGGCGTTGAAACAACACTTTCTGTTTCCATTATTGCACTGCTTAGTCATCTGAGCACCAGCCAGCACTCCTTCATCCTCTGAAAACTCATCCAGGATCTTGTAAAACAATTAACTATGTCATTTTATTAAAACTTGCATTTTATATTTCTGTCCCAGCGTTTGACATCCTCTGAAAACCTTTCTGTAAATGCTTGGCTCGTGACCAGCTCTGCAAAGCTGGTTGAAACAGTTTTGCTTCTATTTTTGTTTGTAGGTTTTCACATTTGTGGAGCAGATGTTCTTTTGAAATTCTTGATGCTATCAAGAGAAACTCCTCGTTTAGCTGAAAGTCATTCCAAATTGCTCTTGACTGCCTTAGCAGAGCAGGAGCCTTGCCCAGTGTAGTGGGTTGAGTCCACCTCCTGTGTAGGTACAGATGGTGCTGCAACATCAAGGACCAGTTGAGAGACTTGAGGAAAGTCCAAAAATACAGCAGATTTCAGCGCAGGCTTCAGTATTATGCATGACATGTAGTGAAGGGGCAGCTATTTTGAACTTTAATAACATATTCCGAGCTGTTAGACTGCTTCCACATGGCTCAGAACAAGATGAATATGGCTGGGGAAACAATATGGGAAATGATGAACAGATGAGTTTAGAATTGGGGTCATTCTGCATTCCCAAAATGAAAAAGGTATTCCAGTCCAGGTACTCTGTGGTTTCTGGCTGAAAGCAAAAGTACGTGCTTGTCCAGCACCAGGCATTAAAGCCTGTCCCAGGAATCAGGGGAGGAAACGGGCTGTTGCTCTTTGCACCTAAATGCAGCCCTAGAGTGGCAAACCCCCTCATTCTGATCTTGGGTGCAATCTGCAACTACCCAGAAATAGAAAGATAACTACGTGGTTTCTCTTCAAGCCAACTTGAAAAAATTCCAGCAGTTCTAGTCCTTCTTATGGACTTCATAGGAGAGTAACTGAGCCTTTGCAGGCCTGTGTTTTAATTAGTTCACACAGGAGGGATCTGTACTGGTAGATGGGATGAATGAAGGTTTTAGTGTGGAATTGTTGCCTGTAGGAAGGCAGGAAGCTTTTCTGTGTCTGGCATGAGTTTAATTAGGTACAAAAATCCTGTTGATGAAGTAAATCCTTGGAAGATGCTTGGCTGGAGTAGTGGTTGAGAGATGCTCCGAGTGCAGCTGGTTCACTGCTGAGGACTGACAACCCTAAATCAGAGTTTTTTCTAGAGGTTTCACAAAACTTACGTCTTTACTTAATTTGCAATATGAAAATGTGTTTTAGTAGAAACAGTGGCTTTACTCATGTTTTAATATGAGTCTCCCATGCATTCCTCTGATCTTGGCTGTTGGAAATAGAGAGAGCCCTTAATCCGATTCTTTCATGCTCTAAAACCTTAGACTTTAAAGATGGTTATATAAAGGGGTATTCTATGAACTCTTGGTTGTTGGAGGAGGAACAAATGTAAAGTTTTGATTTTGGTGTGGTTTTTTTTTTCCCTTCTTTATTTCTTTTGCTCCAGGCGAGTTCTTTGGCAAAGCAAATCCCCTGTAATCCCATCAGGAGAGCGTGGTGATGGCTTTGTCATTTATGCTGTATGGTTGTCTTAATCCAGGCTCTGGTTGTAGCAGGAGATATGAATCCAAGCCCACCACGTGGCTTGGCTGTGTCCATGTGGAAATAATAACCTGGAATAACTGACCTCCTGGGGTACAGTGCAGGACTGAGGGGGATTTTCTCCCAGAGTAATTTTGCTTTCTGAAACTCAGATGAGCAGAAAAAGCATTCCCAACTTCAGGGGTCTTCCTCTGTGACAAACTGATTGTCTGGGAGGATGTTTGCCTGCCCCTTACTGTCAGGAATTATGGAAGCAGGTGTGGAATTCCAAACAAATTTCTCTTGGAGTGGGATTTTTCCGTGTTTCAGCAGGTAGCTCAAGCAGCCTGGGATTTGTGCAGTTGCTGTGTGAGTGTGTATTGGAGGCCAGCTGAGACTTCCAGAGGGTGTTGAGATCTGCTGAGACCTCCTTATTAGGTTGGTGGTGCTTCATCCCAATAGTCTGAAAGATACCGGAATTTACAGATTTTTTGTTTATGTTTTAACCACACAAGGGATAAATGTATTGTATTACTTGTTTATATTTCTAATGTTATATGTTTTTTTTATAGTTACTCTTTGTTTATATTAAATATTTTGTATTTGCATTTATTTTATATATCTACGTTATTGTATTATTTGTTTATATTTTAACCACCCCAGGGATACATTTCTCTGCAAAGTTTCCCCAAAGTTTTGAGATTCAAACTTGAAAGAGGGGCTTTCTCCCTTTCATGTGCTGTTTCCTTCAAACGTATTTTTAATCTGGGGGCTTGTTAAACACGTAGTTTACAGTTCCCATCAGTGACAGTTGTCATGTGGATGTCATAATCTGAGGTTTGGAAAAGCAACTTGGAGGAGTCAGTACTGGGGTTAAAGTCAGTCGGTGCTTGAAGCCTTTCCCTTTGCTACGTGGCATCTGATTGGAGTGCTGGGTTTAATTATGGGTCTTCAAATGTTGATATAAACTGCGTAAGGAGCACAGATTTCCATCAGTTGTGTGACAATATGTGTTTTTACTGGTTGGTGTAACTGTAACAATTCCACTACTGATTCCAGCAGACACCGAGGCTGACGAGTGACCCCTGCACACAAATAAAGGTTTGGCATCGGTGGATACAAAATGTTGTGCTGATATTTGGTCTTGTCCCCTGATGGCTGTGTTTTCATGAAGCTGTGAGGCTGCTCTCCTGTTACGGAGAGAAAATGGAAAAAGTGGAAGGAGGTTTCACACTCAGATTGACTGATTATTTTGTCCCTGTTCTTGGGTGGGTTTTGCTAATACAAGTATTAAATGGAACATTTCCTTAAGAGGAATAAATCTCTTGGAACTGCTGGATAATCATCCCACACTTTCTTGAGAGCCTAGTAAATTAACTGACCATAGTGTTATGTTCTGTGGGATTTGGAAAGCTGTGCTGATTTTAGGGTTTTTTTCTGTTCTTGTAGCTTAGGTATCAGCATGGGCTGAGTACTCCAGATCTAAGGCAAACTCTTCCCAACCTGAAAAACTTCATGGAGATTGGGCTAATGGTGAGATGGTAAGTATTTTGGGGGGATTTTTTTGTAATTAAAATAAAGAGGTGGATGCTACAAACACATTTGGAGGTAAGGATATGTCACAAACAGGCTGAGCATGGTTGGTGAATTGGGACTTGTCCAAAATACACACCCTGTAAGTGGCCACAATATTCCACTGTTTTCTTACCTTCTGTATTATGGGCCCACAGCCCTTCTCAGAGGGACATGTAGGAGGGGAAGCCTGTGTGAAAAGCAGTGTTCTCCACTCGAGGGAGGTGAGTTAATTGGTGCCTCAAGACTGTGTCTGATGGTTGGTAGCAGGGGCACCCTCTGTATTATTCTGCCTTAGAACAGGTCTTAACCTGGGCAGTCTGTCTTAGAGGTTTTGCCATCACCCAACCCTCTTGTTGTTTGCTGTAGGTGGTGCACAGTCATTAGCAACATTTTTTGGCTGGATAATGTTTCCAAACATTTAGGAATATTAAGCATAGTTCTCTGGGAGTATCACATTCCCTCCTTCCCCCCACCCGTGGATGTCTATGCCTCATTTCCTTCTCACCTCCAAAACTAGTGTGAGCAGTTGTTCATTGTTAACCTTTTCTTTTTTTTCCAAGGCTAATGATTCCAAACAATGCTCTTAGTGCTTCCTAATAATTGAAGTGGAAATGAGGCTTTACAGCCCAAGGGGAAAGCTGGCTAGACTTTGATAATTGGGCAGAGTACAGGTGCCCACTGTCCTGTGGATAATGCCTGATCACCTACATTGGAACTAGCAGGAAAACCACCAGCTGTTAAGATGAAGATTGGAAGGAATTCTTTGTTTTCAGGGTACTGTAGGTGAATCATCTGACACCCTGTGCCACAAACTGTAGTCAGTAAAGTATTTCCAGGTTGTCCTTGGTTTGCAGGATGAGAACAGGGACACAGGAGGGGGTTTTATCTGCGTGTTTGCTTGTTGTGCCAGCTCTGTTTGGTCTTGCTGCTGCTCTTTGGTTTCCTTTCTGAGCGCTGGAGCTGGGCTTTGCTGAATTCCAGTTCTGTCAAACCATAATGAACTGGTATTAAAAAACCAGTACTTACGCTGGACTTGGTTTCTCCTTGAACAGAACTGGTGTTAACTCCCAGGCCGTGCATTTTTGCTTTTGTCTTGAGCCATCTGCATTTCTCTGCAGCCTGGACTGAATTGAATCCCTTAGATATTCAGTGTAACTGAAATACATGGTTATTTCAGGCTTAACCTTGCTCTGATAAGCATCAGTTGCAATTTAAGTACATAAGAGTTTCTTTACCTCTTCAGATTAAAATGCCAGCCAACACAATACCCCACAGCTTTTGTAGAAGAACCCCCCTATTTTGTGCATCAGAACAATTTGGCTTTCAAGTCTCTGGGGCAGTGCTGGCCCTGTGGGAGGGCTGAGAGCCCAGTGCCTGTGCATGAAGGTTTGATGGCTGCATCCCTCTGCCTGGGGAGGTCTGTGTTGCTTTGGTTCCTCAGGCATGACACTGAAATGATTAATCCATGTTTTTACATCCCTCCACATGTGATTTATGGCAGCGAGCTTGCAGGTCTACAAGCTCTGCTTCCCTCTTCATGTCTCTCCTGGCACCAATATCCTGCTGTGTTTACTTTTCTTCCCCCTCACCCCTACTGCAAGATATGATTTGTGCTGGATGTAGACAAAATCAAGACAGATCTGTTGGTTCCCTCACACTGCTACAGAGCTGCAGAAATGGACTTTCCTGACATCAGATCTGCATGTTGAATCTGAAGGTGAAGGATGATGAGCCAAAGTTGTTGTTGATTTAAACTGTCTTGGTTGTGGTCCCCTGAATCTGTTCTGTTTCCTTTTGGGAATAATTCTCCCTGTGTCCAGTTTTTTAGTCCTGGAGTTTCACTGGCTTCCAGAAAAGCAGCTCAGTTTTCAGATTAGCTTTTTGCAGATGCAAAAGGCCCTGTGCCATTTTTCTCTTAAATTCTTCTGAGCATGCAGTTTATTCCAGCTTTTGAGACTGAATCACAGAAAGGTTAAAGGAACCTTGAAGATCATCCAGTTTCAATCCCCTACCTTCCACCAGCCCAGGTTGCTCCAAGCCCCATCCAGCCTGGCCTTGGGCACTTCCAGGGATGGAGCAGCCACAGCTTCTCTGGGCAACCTGTGCCAGGGCCTCCCCACCCTCATAGGGAAGGATTTCTTCTTCATGGATAATTTAAGTCTCCCCTCTTTTAGTTTAGAACTGTTCCCCCTTGTCCTGTCACTCTCTGCCTGCTTAAAACATTGCTCTCCCTCTTTTTTTTAGAAGCCCCTCTCAAATCTTTCCTTACACGTAACCTGGATGTTTCTAACATGGTTTTATTCCTTTTGGCGTGTTCAGATGTACCTTTCACAAGCTCAGGCTCTTTAGATCGTCTGCATTAAGTCAAGAGACTGACTCATTTTCTCTCCTATTCTTCAGCTTATTTTTGTTTCACTCTGTGTAACTTCTGAGGGACAGTGTGATTATTAACAGCAAGTAACAAGCTCTCTGCAAATTTGACCAGTCCAGGGAGGAGGTTTTTTCCTGGTGGGCAGACAATAGACTTATCTAATGCTGGCAAATACAAGATACTCCTTTGGAAGGGCTTGTCTGTAGTCAGGGAGATGCCCTTTTGAGTTGCATTTAAAGGCTTCCCTCAAAAATACTTGTGTGCTGAGGCTTGAATTTGTGTTTTGAAGGTACATCTTGATTCACGTGCCGCTAGGACCAAGAGGAGCCCAAAACTTTGGAGTTAAGAAAACACTGGTAGCTTAGTTTGTGAAGATCTGATATTTTTTTTAATCTTTCTTAGAAATTCTTAGCTGCCAAAAGATGCAGTTTCACCTCAATTTCATATTGGCAGCCTCCCTGTGGCTATTGTACCTTATATTGAACCAGTAATCTCTAAGAAGGTGAGAAACTATTATTGCTTTTTAGCACAGTTGACATGGTGTTGGCTCTGAGCTGCTCTTGGAGCTTCAAACATTTCATGGATGGCTGTAAACCAACCTAAACACCTTCATTTAGCGTTCTTACTGCCATGAGGTCATAGTTTGCAACAGCAAAGATCAAATGGTGTTTAAGTTGTTGGGTTTTTTTTAAAAAGCATTCTCATACCAAAGCGCTGTAGCTGTGGATTTTGGCTCTTGGCCAGGCAATCAAGATTTAGTATTTTAACCAGCTGTGATCCGGTAATGTTCCTCAGAGGAAACATTTTGTGGGGAGGAAAAGATACATATTTGAGCCTGTGAATTGTGTTCTGTCCCTCATACTGCTTTACAACTTCCCTGAGCCCCTTGCAGACAGATTAAATGATCACAAGTGAATCTGACTGAGGGAGCTTTTTATCGGAACTGCAAACAACCAGGAAGTGGTCACTAGGAAAAGCACTTCAGAAATGCTCATCTCGCCTCCTTACAGCGTTCAGTCTGTGCCTTGTGCCTTAGGATGCCCAAATGGACTGTTTATTAACTGGTGCAAACTAACATTTGGGGCAGAAAATAGCTACTTTGTAATTTGGCTGCCAGGAAAACTTACGGCTGAAGTGAGACTGCTGCAAATTGGCTTTTGAGGTTTGGATGTGATTGAAATGCTGAGATTGGGGATGATGTCATTCTCTTATCTAGACTGTCCAATAAACCTGAGGTTTTCTCTCTTTTTTTTTTTTTTTTTTTTTTTTTTTTTTTTTTATTTTTAATTTAGAAGTCCTGCTTTCTGAGAGGAACTGTACATATATGTAACCAGCTCCAATCTCATCCAGCCTGATGACTAAAAGTCTTTAGGGCCTGATGACAGTTCATCAGCTCAGGTTTTATACTCCTCTAGTCACAGGCTGCTCTTTGTGGACAGGCATCCACACCTGTTTGCTGTCTCAGGAGGTGGGCCAGGGAATTGGGGCTGGAAGCTGGAGCAGCTCAACCCCAGTAATTCAGGTCAAGGCTGTACCTTGGAGAAAAGGGCTGTGCTCCTGCAAGCCAAGCCCTCCTCACTGGAGACAGTACCTGACGGTCTCTAAACTTCCTGAGCAGTTGGAGGATTGTTTTCCAGTGTGACTTCCTTTTTTACATAGTTTTTGTTCTAATTCCGTGAGCTGTGAAGCTCAAAGGACAAGGGGGAAAGGCTTTAGACTGCCCAAGAGTAGGTCTGGATTGGATATTGGGGAGGAATCCTACCCTGTGAGGGTGGGGAGGCCCTGGCACAGGTTGCCCAGAGAAGCTGTGGCTGCCCCATCCCTGGGAGTGTCCAAGGCAAGTATCTAGAATTGGAGAGGCAGCAACACCTGAGATCTCCTGCACTGAAAAGCACCATCTGCTTCACTGCAGAGTGTCCTGTAACTGGAGCAGTGATCTGCAGGACTCAGTTCAGGATGATGTGTCCCTGGATCCAGTGACGTGCCTTGAACGATATCTGGCTTTGTGAACATTTGCACGTCTTGCAACTTGGGTAAATTCCTACAACTTGCCATCTAACTGTAAGATGAACAGAATCTCATCAAATAAGTAATACAGAGTATTCATTTATTTTCTGAGCAAGGGCAGGAAGCTCTAAGCTGGGGGAAGGGAGGGGAAGCAGATCATTCCCCCCATATCTGCACTGCACGTTGCCTGAGTACAGTTCACGAGTGTCCTGCCTCAGATCCTTGTGTTTGCCATATTACATCACTTGCAAAGTAAATGGTTGCTTGTGAAGGGGTTGGTTGACAGACAAAGCTGCAAATGCTTTGTGGAGCTTGCATTCAAAAGGTCTGAAGCAGCTGTTGGAATGTTGAGGAAAAGTTGATGCTTTTGCTGCTGCCTCCATGTGTGGCCCTTACTTCTCTGCCTCCCTTCTGCAAACGTGACTCCTGAAAACCAACTTCTCCTTCAGGTGATTTGAGGGTTTTATGGAAGAGAAGGAAGCCCTACAGAGGAATTAAGGGGCAGCCTGGGAGGAGGTGGGATGGGAGAGGAAATGAAAGAGCAGTAGTGCTGCTCAGTGCCCTGCCATGGGGACACTTACTCTTCACGGAGGGACTCATTGCAATCAACTTTTTCCTATTTACAAGGGGCAGCAAAACAAGAAAAGTCCTGTGGAAAAGGATCCACACTGGGGATTCCTCATAACTGCTATTCCAAGATTTTCCCCTGCAAGGCAGATCCCAAAATGTATCAGGCCTTGAGCAGAAGGAGTTTCTCTTAAATTGAGTCCATGAAGGAGGCTCCAACTGACAGCAGTTGAATCTTAGAGTTATGTATGTAACTCTATGTAATAGCTGTATTTTTCTTAGTATTTTTTTAATTTGGAGGGAAATGAACTGGTGGCTTATGTTAATGTACATATTATGTATTTGCATATAGGGTGGTGGTTATATTTGGATAAGGACTAAGCCAGTGAAAGAGAATTCACATAACACAGCCCAGATGATGCGAAGCTGATGTTCCAAATGATAGAACCTGAGACAGTGAAAGTGGTTTGTGGAACTGAATTAAATAGTGAAGTCAGACTTGTAAATTAAGCTTGATTGGTTTGTGTTCCTCAAGAAACAGAGGCTGGTGATTGCCCAAAAGTTTTGGAATGATGGACACAGAAACACAAAAGATCTGGCAAGAATAACCCTCTGCAAATAGCAAAGTTGGTGTGGTTTTCCTCCTTTGAGCAGCTGTTTGGGAAGTCCACTGTTGAATTCTTTGCTTGTGGAGGATTCAGCCATCATTCCTCACTTTTGAAGAGTTTATGATGGCCCAGTACAGGCCATAAATTCATAAATACACAGTCAATAGCAATAACTCACAAAGTGCAGCTCGGCCCCATAAAATGGTGTTAACAGTCCGAATTAACATAATGTGGTGGTTTCTTGGGTGATTGACTCTCCAAACCGTGGGGCTCTGTGAGAGTTCCCGCTCAGCCTCTCTGGTTCTCGGGGAAGTTTCCTCTGGGGTGTGTTCTGTGGTTCACACAGCACTAAACACGTGGGGGGTTTAGCACTTCAGGATACGAGTCCTTGGCCGAGCGGAGCGTGGGGTTGTGATAAAGGAATTGCTGCGGCCTTTGGTTAAACAGCCTGGCAGCCATGATTTATCCTGCCTTCCCTTGCAGCGACCGGCACCACACCTCCAGTGCAATTCCCGTTCCAAAGAGACAGAGCTCCAGCTTCGGCAGGTTGCACATTGGCTTCTCCAGCGGGCTTCCTTCCCCAGACAAGGGACTCCGGAAACGAGCCAGCACTGGGAACGAGAGACTGCAGTACAAAACTCCTCCTCCCAGCTACAACTCTGCTTTAAGCCAGCCTGTCCCCGTCCCAGCACCTGCAGGGGAGCCGGAGAAAACACCCGGGCCCATCAGCTCCTCCCTGGACACCTCCCTGGACTCCTCCAAGGGGAACGCCAGGAGAGGCGAGGACCTGTGCGGGCCCCTGAACGGGGAGAGCGGGAGCCCGAAGCCGAAGCCGCGCCGGGGCCGGCAGGACCCTGCCCCGGGCCCTTGTAGTGCAATAAACGGGGCTCCCGCCAGCCAGGAGCAGCCCCCGGAGCTGCCCGGGCCCCTGCTCTGCTGTGCCGTGGAGCAGGCCGAGGAGATCATGGGCATGGAGGCCACGGGCTCGGGGGAGCAGCTGGAGGACTTCAACTCCATCCCGGTGGAACACGCCGTGGCCGTGGAGTGCGACGAGCAGGTGCTGGGGGAGTTCGAGGAGTTCTCCCGCAGGATCTACGCCCTGAACGAGAACATGTCCAGCTTCCGCAGGGCCCGCAAGAGCTCGGACAAGTGAGCTGGGGCGGGGGGGATCAGTGCTCTGGGTGGAAATCAAATTGCACTTACTCGTTATATTAATGACAAAAATAAAAAAGCTAAAGCTGTTCCTGTGGTGTTAGACAAGTGGACTTGAGCACGGTGACACAGGATCATGGTGTGTGCACAGCCCCAGGTAAAGGTTTATTCTGCTTCCAGTCCTTTTATGTCTGGTATTTATAATCTGTTGGAAGTCTTTTTTTTTTTTTT
>VYXB01000177.1:181989-229806 GCA_013397135.1 Pachyramphus minor
TTTTTATATTTTTTTTGAATTTTTTTTTTTTTTTTTTTTTTTTTAAAGGCTTTCTGAAAACAACTTCTAGTGCTGATCAGGCCCTTCTATGAATACTTGATTTTTTTAATTATTCTTTAGAGTTAAATTTATTTTAATCTTTTCAGAAGAGAAGAAAAAAACACAAACTTTAATTTAAAAGTACATTTATGGTAAGACATCTTTGCCTTCCCCCATGTACTCCTGTGTGTGCTTGAGCAATGTAGCCAGTGTTAGAGAAATACCATGGAATTTGTTCCAGTTGAACAGCTTTCTCTTGGCTGGGCTCTGGAGCCTGTGAAGTTCTAGTTTGCACTGATGGGTCTTCAGTTGGCAGTCAGGACAGGCCAGAGAATGAGCACCTGTGCCATACCTGCACCTGGTTAATTAGAAATGACATTTGGGGTTTTGTCCCACTCCTCCTCTTCTCCAGACTTGCTCTTCCTTCCCGTGGAAACCTCGAGGAGTAAATCACCTCCAGGGTTCTGTTCTATGACCTCAGCCTGAGCCTTCCCCACTGGGGTTGGGCACAAGTAGAGACCTGATGGACCCACTGCCAACACAGAGGGTTCAGCTGCCCCCCTCCCAGGGCTCTGCTGGGACACAGGGGCACTGCACACGTCTTCCTAAAATCCCTGAGAGCGCAGGCAGCACGCTGGAATTAGGCAAACATGTGGAATTGTTCCACCCTCTGCAGGAAGGAGGCACTTCACATTATCCATCTGAATTAATATCCTTTTTTAAAACATCTGTACTTGGAAGGAAGAAGCTTCCAGGGCTTTGCTGGAGGTGCAGGTCAGCACTGCCACACGTGTTCAGCTGCACTGCTGGGAAAGCCATTTGCAGCTGCTCTGCCATTCCTGGTGTTTGTTTCCGTTTGGATTTCATTGCTCTTGCCTTCTATATTGTGTACCTGAGGATCTGGGCTCAGCTGTGAGCTCTGAAATATAAAAGTATATAGCAGAATAAAAAACACTTCATCATGCCTGGCTTTTTGTTCTTCCCTGGTTTTATGCTTTCTTTTGAACCACGACCTAGTCTTTCTTCCCTGCCTTCACCATCAGACCAGCCTAAATTCCCTTGTTCAAATGTGGAATTGTACAATCTCATCTCTCTGTTGTCAGAACAGGACGTGTATGTGAGAACCAATATCCATAATAGCAGTGTCCTAGGATATGCATTTTTCCCAGCTGCCACCTCAGTGATTGTATTAAATGATGTTCACATTTCCTGTGTTAGCTCTGTCTGCAGTTGGGTGGGTTTGTTGGCTTTGGTCTGTCCCAGGCTGAGGTGCTGGATGGGAGCGCTCAGAGAACTTGGTTATTTGAGACACTGGATGTGATTTCAGGTGCCAGGTTGGGCACATCCAGGAGTATCTTCTCCCCTGTTCCAACCTCGTGAAAGCTTCCCCAGAGGAAGTTCTGCCATCATCTTTGGGAAGGGATAGGTAGGAAACTCCTGCTGTGCTTTGGCTGGAGAGATGAACACCTTGAAGCACAGCTCTGACTAGTGATGAGCAAAGATACTCCGCACTGTGCCTGTATCTCACCATCTCCTGCAGGTGAAATTCAGTAGTTGTGGGGGGGATCTGGCGCTCTGGAGGCAGCACAGCCCTGTCTGTGGGCACCCCCATGTTCCTGTGTGACTGGAGCAGCCCCCAGAGCCGCTGCACACGTGGGACTGGGTGTGCAGGGCGTCAGTGGGACTTTGCATCATTCCCCTTCTCGTGAGTTGCTCGTTTTCTCAGGTTGCACAAACCAAATGAGGTCTAGTTTTGCTCCCCGGTGTTGTGTTGCTGTTCCTGTTTGAGCCCTGTCATTGTTAATGTGTTAATGTTGATTTCTGCATCTGTCACACAAAGCTGCTTGGATGGGCTTTCCATGGACCTGCTTTCAGGTGGTGTGAGGAGGGACAGTGTCACAGAGCTGATTCAGCACTGCCCAGCTCCTCGGGGTGGGGGGGTTGTATGGGCTGCAGCCACCTCGTAGCTTCTCCTTTCTTTGTGTGTTTGTTTTTTGTCCACCCCCTGTAAATTACTTTGCAAACAGTGCAGTGGGAGAGAAACCAATGGTAGGTTTGGAAGTGAGATGATAGACTACAGGGTGCTTTCAGCTGCCAAAAGCCTTTCAGTTCCTGCACAGCTGTGACACTGTCAAATGTCTGCAAATGTCTTCGAGTGGAGAAAGTGTTTCATTGCAGTCTTTGCCCCTCACTTAGGAATTCCTGAGATTTTTGAGAATATTAGTTTTGGAAGATCAGATCCCACTATATTTTTATAGCAAGCACAACAGCATTGGCTTATCCTTGCTTGACCAGGTATTTCAAATAAGCAAGACCAGAATATCCCAGAGTAAATGACACATTAAAACTATGTTGGTAACTGCAGGAAAGCTCATCTGTATTTATAAAATAAAACTGATTAGTAATCTCTCAACCTGTGTGTCTTTCTTAATGGCTCCTTTGTGTTCCTGCTCTCAACCACGGTGCCCTTCCCAGCACCCAAAACTCCTTGGTCATCAAACCCACGGTGCTCCGAAAGGGAATATTTGGGCAGGAGGTTTGGCCTGAAGACCTCGACTGCCCTGCTGGCTCCAGGTGCTGGGACTGCAGTTCTTCTTCTTGCTTCTCCCCAAAAGGTGGCCCCCAGCTGCACGAACAGCTTCAGCCTTCTGTGCCAGGCTGGTGGCAGGGCTGTGTGCCCTCTCCAGGGAGGCACTGCTGCTCATCCAGCACCTCCCGTGATCCCAGCTAACAGGCACCGGGTGTCTGCCTGAGAGGCTGATGTTCCCCTTGAGCAGGAGTCACTGGTGGGGAGCAGTGAAACGTGAAGAGCCACAGGGGCTCTCCAGGCAGCAGCAGCAGCAGCAGCAATGTTTTTTGGTGGTTTTGGTTTTTTTGTTGTTTTTCTTTTCTCCCACCCCATCTGTCTGTCAGCAGAGAGTAAAAAGCCAAGGCATCATCTGTACAGTCCTGGAGCTGGAGTGGGAAGATACAGGAGGCAGAAATTTCACTTTAAGCTGTTTTGCAATGTTGAACAGCGTGACTGAAATACAGCTGCATGAAAGGGAAGAGTAAGGAATGGAAAGAGTAAGATGGAAATTTTTTGCCTTGAAATGTAGCTGGAGATGCTGCTGGAGAGAGTGGATCTGATCTAGATAAACCTTCCCCAGAAGGGTTGTGCAGCCCTGGCACAGCTGCCCGGGGCAGTCCCCATCCCTGGGGGGATTTAACAGCCCTGTGGATGTGGCACCTGGGACACAGGTCAGTGGTGGCCTTGGCAGTGCTGGGGAAAGGTTGGAATGGGTGATCTCGGAGGGCTTTTCCAGCCTTAGTGGTTTTGTGGCTCTGTGGCTTTTCAGAGCACTAACTTGGAGCTAAAGACTCTTGGTAATAACACTGCAGCATCTTCTCACTTAGTTCCCAGTTGAGTTCACACACGTTCAGCCACGGTCCTGCTGCACATTTTTATCAAAGTGCTCGGGGTGGAGCGTGAGAAACGAGTGGAGGTCTGCAGAGTTCCAGTCCAGCCTCCCTGCTTCTGCCTGCATCCAGGCTGTGGGGAAAAGAGGGTGGGTGAGCTCCCAGGCACTGCTGGCAGCCCTGAGCAGGCTGTGGCCACGTGCCTGCAGAGGAAGGTGTGTATTGCCCCTCTTGCCCCTGTGCTCCTCTCCCCTGGCATCCCAAGCTCCAGATTGATTCCTGTGTGCCTTCAGCCCAGGGAGCAAGATCTTGTCTTCACCTGTGTGTACCTGGAAGGGTGGGAATCCTGGCCATGCCCGAGGCTCTGGCCTCCCAGAATGACCCAAGTGGCCCTGGTTTAGATGTGCACTAACAGTGATTTAGGCTCCCAACGCCTCTGACTGCTGCAGAGCTCCTTGGGCAGCCTCTCATGGAGCATCCCCAGCCAAGGAATCCCTGTGCAAAGCAGGGAGAGGCGCTGGGAGAGGATGAGGGGGCTCGTCTCCAAGGCGTAGTAGGTTTGTTTGGTCTTAGCTGATACATTTGCACAGGGACAAATATAACTCAGGGCTGTGCTGCTCCATATCTGGGCAGTCTCAGGGAGTTCCTGACAGGTGACCCCGGGGGACAGTTGCCTTCTCTCAGTGCTCATTTCTGACATTGTAATCCAAGTCGACGTTCAGTGCTTGAATACACAATAAGTTCATTACAGCTGAGCCCTGCAGCCCCGGGATTTCCTGTTGGTAAGTCTCGGAAAAATCAGGATTCCCAGTGGTATCGGGCTGAAAACGTTTGCAGATAAAATCCAAGGCAGTGAGTTGTGCCAGAATGTTTTTGGAGCCAAAGTGGGGCTGTATTTGCAGTGCAGGGGAGCTGTGTCCTTCCCTGCTGCCTGGGATGGGAGGTGGAGGCCCCTGCCCTGCACAGCTCCCAAACAGGGTCTGGGTGCTGCTCTCAGGGGGAGCTCATTGAACAGCAGCTGGTGGAGCCACAGTCCCGTGGCCAGGCACACTCCTTGAGTGTGTTTTTGGAACCTAAACTGTCGCCTCTCACCCCACTTCCCACAGAGCACGAGAAAAACCTGCACATCATCTCAGCAAGTCCCCCTGAGGAAGCCCTGATGAACTCCCCAGGCAGATAAGGCTGCAGCTGCCCTGATTGCCTCCAGCACTGGGATGTGTCTCCCCATCCGTCCATGTCCACACCAGGGTTGCAACACAGTGGGATTGGGCTGATTAAAAAGCTGCTGTGATGAGGTGTGAGCTTGGCCTGGGACTGCCCCGTGCCCGTCTGACACACGGACAGCACCTCTTCTGCTCCCACCTCCTCCCCTCCAGGGAGCTGGGAGCCCGTGGAAACAGGCACTGCTCCCTGCAGCCGATGGGTCTCAGCTGGGATTTGCAAACCACCAGTGGAATTTGAAGCTGGTTTTCCAGTAAGAAACGCTGCTGCATCCTGAGGGGGAAGTGTGCAGTGGCCCTGTGGGGGTTTGAGGCTGGGGGAGGAGCTCGGAGGCTCCCCAGCAAAAGTGGTGCAAGAGCCAGAGGTGCTGCTCCTACAGAAGAGACCCAAAGCATTAACAAGGTGCAAAGAAGAGAACAGGAAGGTCTCATTTCTACACACCCACCACCCTGTGAGCAGAAGAAATGCATGAACACACAGCACACACAGCAAATGGGCACTTGGGGTATTATTTTAGGGAAAAGGTTCCTGTTCTTTCCTCCCACAGCAGTTTTTAAATTTTACACACCTTAAACCCAATTAATTTGTTACTCACTGGGAGTGCAGCATCCTGTATGGCTCCTGTGAGGGGAACATGGGATAAAAGCAGGATTATCACTTGCAGGAGCAGCACAACGGCACCAGAACTAACCCGGGAACCTTCCCTTCTGTAGTTTGGGATGTTGTGAGGAGGATCAGCCACGAGCTCTGCAGGGAGAGCCATGACCTGGGAACAACTCCTTGCTCTGTGCTGCTGCTCTTGGCAGCCTTTTGTTGTGACAAATGGCACACAATTCCTTTCCCCACCGTGTCTTTGTGACACAAGTGGCTGGGAGCAGCCTCATTCATCCAGGGACTCACCTGGGAGGGGATGGAGCTCTTCCTGGCGGCCAAATCTTGACTTCCCCACAGTTTTGGGGAGCAGAGGCTGCTGTGGGGGTTTGCAAGGAATGGATCCATAGGTGAGAGGGTCCTGCAAAGTCTGCTCTTTAAAAATGCCCTAAAGGAAGGAACCTGCTCGACCTGAAGGCAGAGACCTTCCCTGCCCAGACTGTTTCTGATAACTCAGAATAGACCTAGGTCTTAAAGTGTCACATTTCTAGGACTCCTACACTCCCAAATAGTGCCTTCTCCCGGCCCCTGTGTCCTTCCTTCTTTCTTTTCCAGCCATGTGGGCGAAGGAGGCTGCAGTGCCAGGAAGGGAGCCCTGCACTGTGGTCCCCAGGGCTCAGTGTGGTGTCCTGCAGCCTTTGCTGGAGCAGGGACGGCTCAGAGCCCTCTGTCCTCATCCCAGCTGGGACTGGGGAGGTTCCTCCTTCATGGCACAAGGAGCTGCTGCTCCTCTCTGAGAAGGGGGTGAGCCCAGGTGGAAAACCAGCTCCTGAGGTTGGCTCCAGGGGTCCTGGGGAGCTGGAGCATCCCTCCCACAAAACCAGCACATTGCCCTCCCTGTGGCTGCAGGGGGGAAAACAAGGGGAAGTGTCCACCCAGTGATGGTCCCTGGCAAAATGCTCAGAGCCCTTGGCAGGGAGAACTCTCCCCAGCTGGATCAGCCAAGCTCTGTCCTGGTGTGCACCACACACTGGCACCCCCACTTTTCTGAGGGCCACCCTCCAGGCACCTCTGGGAGTCCAGGAGCTGCTTCTCCTCTGAGGGTGTGGTTTGTGCCCTCAGCCACAGCTCAGCCCCTGGGGAAGCCAGAGCCAAGGACTGGCTGATGTCACACTGCTCTGGTGACAGGCTGTGGGGAGAGGGATGGCTTGGAAACAGGAGTTTGGTTCAGTTCCATCGTGTCTCCAAGGGGTCTGAGTTTATAAATAGTTCAGGTCAACCACGTGCTTCCTTCTTTGACACTTCTTTGAGGCTGAGGACGCTTTGGGGTTTATACTTAGAAACTTTCCTTTCCTGGCTGCCCCCGTGTCCCTCCCTGCCAGGAAAGTCCAGCACAGGAGTCAAAAAGGTGCCTGTCTGGATTAACCAGGAGCCAGCACTGAGCTTGGCCCAGGGCATGGCCCGGGTGGAACCAGGAGCCAGGAAATAAAGCACAAGTCCTGGGTGCTGAGCTGCCCTTGGGGCTCAGCACCCAAATGAGGCAGGGAATGGGAGAGGGGTTCTCCCCCAGCCCCAGCAGTGGGGAAGCAAGCTGGGAAGTGAGACAGGAGTGGTGCTTGTGAAGGATACTTTAACATCTGGGAATTACTGGCTGCAAAGTCACCACAGCGTGAGAGGGATCTTCCTTTGCTGCGGTGATTTTTGCCTCCCGGGCAGATGGGCATTGCAACACCCACTCCAGGTGTGGGGAGTTTGTGGGGGTTTGCTCCAGGAGCTCTCTTCTGGCAGCATTTGGGGTGTTGAGCTACTGATGCACCTTCTGCCATGGGCTGAGTGAAACGTGCATCTCCTGAGGGACAAAAGCTGAAGAACAGAGGTGTTTGCACTGCAGTTTAACTGAGCTCTAGCCAAGGTCAAGGGAGAGAAGTGAGCATGGAATGAGATGAGCTTCAAGGTCCCTTCCATCCCAAACCACTCTGTGGTTCTAGGATGTCTTTCTTCAAGTGGAAATGTTATACCCAGCTTTGTTTGCTGGAGGCTTTGGAGTAGGTGACCAGAGGAAAAGTAACCTCTGCCCCAAAGAGCTCCAAGTCTGAATGTGAAAGAAGGTGCAGGTGAGTGAGGAAATGATGGCACAGTAAATTAGTGAGGAGGAAGGTGTTCTTTGCACTTCAGTTCCTTTATGAAATCCTTCTCAGGTATCTTGATGAATGAGAGTTTCTGCAGCCCTGGCTCTGTGTTTGCGGGTTGCCCTTGAATTCAGGCACTGGAACAGCCCTGGGACTGTTCCCCTCTCTTCTGTTTAACTCAGAGATCCTCGTGTCTCCTGGAATATCCATCTGTCAGGCTGCAGAGATCATTAGACCATTCAAATCCTGCTTGGAGCACCTGCTGCCTTGGCTCTTTATTATTACAGGAGTGCACATGCACATGGGAAGAATTCAGGAATTAGAGAGGATAACATTACTGGACAACCTGGGAAGGGTGGAACAAGGTGGTTGAACAGTAGATCTGCCCACAGAGCACGTGGTTGGACTGTCTCTGCCTTCACAGCCCGGGCTGGCAGCGTGGGGTGACCTGCCACACTTGGCTGGGGGAGGCACAGTTTGCTCTCCCTAAAGGGGAGCAGGGAGAGCTGCAGCTCCCACTTTGGGTGGGAACAAAGCTGAGCTGAACTTGCAGGATAAAGGAGGGGCTGAGCAACCTGACCTGACAGTGGAGGGGGTCCTGCTGTGGGCAGGGGTTGGACCACAGCCTCCAGAGGTCAGTTATGTGGGACTGGTTGTCACCACAGTGAGCTCTGCCACGTGGGGTGGAACAGCCCCAGGAACACCAGGGATGGGGGGGGCTGAAGCTCAGGACACAGCTCTGCAGGAAGGAAGGGCAGGGCTCTGTCCTGGTCACCTGGTGTGGGTGGCTGAGCACTGCAGAGCCTCCCTGCCACAGGGCAGGGCTGCAGTTCCTTGGTAAACACCAAGGAATGGTGGCACAGAGGAGCTGCTGCACAGCCAGGGAGAACAGGCCTTTCCCCACGTCCCAGAGCTTTTCCCGGGAGCACCACAGGGAGATGTTGGAGCATGGGTGCCTTCCAGGGCTGTGGGAGCTGGTGGGGCAGGGTGTGCTGTGCCCACAAACACGGGCAGCTGGTTCACTGCTGACCCTGTGGGGAGGCCAGGATGTTGCTCCCCAGCCCTCAGTGCCCCGCTGAGGTGTGGTGAGGGGTCTGCTGGAGACGCTGCGCTGCTGAAATGCCCAGGTCTCCTCCCCAGGCCAGTCCGAATAAAGAGCTTGGATTCCTTGCTGCCTTGGCTGCTGGCTCTGACACCTCTCTGGGGACGGTGCTGGAAGGGCCAACGAGCCACTGCCCACTGGTGACGGGCCCAGAGAGCACCTCCTGGGCTGCAGGAGTGAAAAATGACAGTCATTTCCTGCCCACGCCAAGCAGGCAGAAACGTTCCCCCGTGAAGTTTTATGAGGCTGCAGGGCCTGGAAATGTATGAAAGGCAGAAAGGACTAATCAGCAGAGAGGGAAAAACTGATTGAGAGGAAATTAATGTTGTGGAACTTTGTGGAAATTTACAAAACTCCTCCGAAGAGCCGGGGTGTGATTGTGACCTGACCCAGAGAGGTGGCAAAACCTCCCTGAATGCAGTTTGCAGAGCCCCTCATGGAGACTCTGAGGGGCTGAAAACGGGCAGGGACTGATGCTAAATGGAGCAGCTCTGCCTTAGAGGTGGGATTGGTCTGGTTCAATGGGGCTTTTTTACACCTGGACTAATTGCTTGAGACTCTCTTCACTGTTGCTGGGAGAGGAAGAGACACTTCTCCTCATTACATCCTAACAGAGATGATTAGAACAGGTCAGATGACCAAATCCAGCATATTTATGCAGTGTTTGTGATGGGCACCTCCAGGGGGAGGAGGGGGCAGCAGAGACAGCCCTGTGTCCATAAGAGTATTTCTTCTCCTTAACTCCACATGCAACATATTTATATCTAAATACTCACAGGCTCTTTCCTGTGCTACTATGTGATGATGGATGGATAGATAACCTTTCTCCAGAAAAATACACATAGTTAAGGGTAAATTTTTCATTGTCATCTCCAGCTTGTGTTTAACAATTTATTTTCCTCAGGTTTTTTTTTCCTCTTGGAATATTGTTGTGGGTGGAGAGACCTGACCTGTGTCTAACATAATATTCTTGGATGGGTTTTTTGAGTAATGGCACTGTTTTTGTACAACCTCCAGCAAGAACAATTTGCAAAGTGTTGCAAACTTTTCCAAATGACCTGACAACAGCTCTCCAACCAAAGTGGTTTTACAGGGATCTGTTCCAGCACCGCAGGGCTTGGAAAGAGGGAGGAAAAGGGGATAAAAAAAAAAAAAAGCACTGGAGGCCTGTGTGAGCTGCCCTTCACTGCAGGTTTGTAAGGCTGGGAAAGGGGCCTGGGGTCTGGTGCTGTAGCTCCCCTGTGGATGTGTCCTTCACTTGGGGCTGTGAGAAGCTCCAGGGACTGGGGGCTTTTGGAGCAGCCTAAACCTGGAGTTACACAGTCACCTTCATGATTTCCTCAGGGGGTTTATCTACTACACATGGATGCAGCAGATTTGTGCCCAGAGACCTTACAGATGAGAAGATGGTCGTGCTTGTAGCTCCTGCTGCCTCCCTCGTGGGCACCCGGCTCCTCTGGGCCACCAGCCAGCCCTGCTCCAGGTCTGTCTTCTTCAGACCTGCTCGTGGTAAAACACAGGTCCAATCACCCTGAAATTAGGGATAAACCACCCCTAGGTGAGCCCTCAGTGCAAGCTGAGGTGTGATGGAGCCTGGGCTGAGCCAGTGCCTCCAGGAGCCCCCTGGGGTGGTTCTTGATAAGAGTTACAGAAATTATTTTCTTCCTCCCAAAGGGGTTTGGGTCCCCCCCTGGGGCTGAATGGAGAAGGTGGGTGCTCAGAACCAGGCTTGAATTTCCTGCAGGCCAACGTGTGCCAAGATTTCTGGCCCAGGGAGGGCTGAGGGGGGACCCTGTGCTGTCACAGCAGCAGTAACAGTGACAGCAGCAGTGGGACACGGTGTCAGGGTCAGAGGGGGCGACCCCTCATCTTGTATCTGATTTAGGAGGGGGTTTGCTGTGTGGGTGGGATGAGGAGGCTGTGGGGCAGAGGAGGAGCAGGGTCATGGTGAGCTGGGGTGGAGAGACCTCCAGCAGCAGTGTGGTGGGGGCCAGGCTGGCAGGAGCGCTGCTCCAGCCCCCTGGGAATGCCAGATGGATGGGTTTGCTGTCTGTAACAGAGCAGGACCTGAGAACATCGGCTGGGATGGGCTGGGATGGGTGGGTACAACCCCCCTCCATGTGTGCCACAGCCCCTGAACCCTGAGGGAGGTCAGGATTCCCCCCTGGGGCACTGGATCTGGTCACCTCTCCCTCCTCTCCCATCCCAGGTGGTCTCTCCTCAGTGTGCCGAGCGTGGGGTTCTCTGTGACCAGAGGGAAGGGGTACTGCTCCACCCAGGGAGACTGAAAACCAGGGATACAGGCGAGACAGCAAGTTTGCTTGGACCCCCAAAGACGTGAGACCAACACCCCCCGACTCCCCACTGAACAAAACTGTGGGCAGCTGATCTCCTGACTGCCTTCCCCTGGGGTGAGCCCTTCCTCCTCTCCACTGACAGGCTCCTCTGGAAGCAGTAAAGTTGGCTTGAACCATTATTAAAATAATAGGGAGACCCCAGAGGATCTTTAACCGGGAGATCTTTAATAATTACTACCTCCAAGGCTCTTGCTACTCGGGTTGAACCAGGGTTTCTCATGCTATCGAGTCCTGGAGCACGGCTCAACTCCATCCCCACGGGGCCACCAGTGCCATGTGACTTAATTGTCCTTGATATTTTTCTAGTCACGTCAAGGGCTTCCTTGGAAATGTTATATAGCTGAGAAAGAGTTTATTATTTGCTGTCAGGGGGCAAATAACACCAGGGCATCTCTGAAGACATCTATAACATATCTGTGTAATGTGAAGGTTAAAATAAATCAGTAAAAAGAGCCACTCTCCTGAGGGCAATACACTGTAAAATATTTCATCAGAAGGCCTGGATATTATTGCACTTGTAATTAATCTTCCTGGTAATAGCAGGGCTTGCTTTCTCCTGCCACGTTATCTCTCTCAGTGTTTTCAGCAGCCACTAGATGTCGGGGGGGGAACTCTTTTGGCATCGTGAGGGAGGAAATTCCTCCCTAAGTCGGGAGCTGCTGAGTTTCTCTGCTCGTTTGAGGTCCAGGGAAGTGCTTGGTGTGGCTGGGAAGTGGGGATGCCTCGGCAGCTCAGCTGTCCCCCCCCTGCCCTTGGTTTGCAGCCCTGGATCCCTTCGTGCGGCTGAAGAGGCACAAGGATCCCCACAGCACTGCCCACCTGGCCTGCACCCAGATTTCATCAGCACCACTCCTGATTCTACCTGGGCTTGGGTGTTTGTGACCCTTCTGCTCTCAGCCCATCCCACTGCCAGCGTGCTGGGACTGCAGAGGGAGCAGCTTTTGCTGTGAGATGAGCGGAGGGGACAAACCCTGTGCCAGGGAGAAGAGCTGTGTGCGAGGAGCCACGGCACAGAACGGCCTTTGGGAGCCCTTGCCCGGGGAAAGGCAACTGGGGAAGACACTTTGTGGGTGGTTCTTGCTCACAAAGAGCTGCCCTGGTGCAGATGTTCCCCTCTATCACACACACCATCAGCACGAGCCTCCTGCCTGCTCCTTCACCCAAAGAATGCAGCAGGAAGGTGCCAGAGATCCACGTGTCACTCCCTGTCTCCCAGAGTCGCTGCAACACTTTTTTTTTTTTTTCACAGGAGGGAACAAATGCAAACTCTGAGTCCCCCCCCCAAAAAGGAAATGCTCTTGAAATGTTTCCTGGAGAGTTCTCCTCATCCCCTTCGTGACTCTTGGGCAAGAGCTGATTGCTGTGAACAGCTCTGCCCTCGCTGCAGTGACCTGCCAGAGAGGGGCAGCGCCCTTGGGAGGGGTCATGTCTGGGAAGAGGGTGCTGGAAGGTAAAAGGTTAGTGCAGGAGGGTGGAGAGGGGTGTCTGACACTTGGAGATGAGATACAGCTCCTGCCTGCTGTCCCCTGGCAGCCCTCCCTGCCCTTGGCCTGCTGCAAGGTGACGGTGGGGTTTGTTCCCTGTGCTGGAGAACTGGAGCTGAGGGGGATCTTCTCCCTGGCTCGGGGTGTGCTTTGATTCATTGGTCCCCCCATAATGTGCATGGCCTTTCCAGGGGAGGCTGATAATTGTAGCATCATGGAATCATTGAGGTTGGAAAAGCCCTCCAAGACCATCAAGTCCAGTTGTTAACCCAGCACTGCCAAGGCCACCACTAACCCATGTCCCCAAGTGGCACATCTGCACAGCTTCTAAAACCCCTCCAGGGATGGGGACTCCACCCCTGCCCTGGGCAGCTCTGCCAGGGCTGGGCAGCCCTTTTGGGGGAAGACATTTTTCCTAATGTCCAATCCAAACCTCCCTTGGTGCAGCTGGAGGCTGTGCCTCCTTCAGAGTGCCCGTGTTTGGATGGAGGCAGTGTGTGACAGTCCTGCTGTGACCCAGAGTGTGGCACAGCTGATTCCTTGCCCAGGCACGAGATGCCTTCCCCAGAGAATCAGAGCCTTGTCTCATTGCTTGGATCTTCTGTACTTTTCCTGGAAACCAAAGGAAAATCCCAGTCCAGCAGAGGTTGTTGTGGCAAAATGAGTTGAAGCGAAAGATAATCACCTGTTCTTTGCTGCAGAATTCCTTGTCCAGCTGGGAATCCTCCAAGATCCAATTGGGCATGATGAACAGTGGTAATTTCAGAGCTGGGCACGTTCTCAGAGTCTGCAGTTTTCCACGTCTCCTGCACGATGCAGAGTGGGGGAAATGAAGGTTCCTAACGAGCTCCAGGTCAGCAGCCTGGAGCAGTCTTGCAGCTCCCAGCTGGTCAGGTGTTTGCAAGGGAATGATCCAGCAAACATAAACCACTGTCCAGCTTCCAAAATGCTAACTGATCCAGCCTTTGCTAAAGAAGTTGGGAAGCAGGTGTCTCCCTCATCTGCACTGAAAGACGTCACACCTTTCCATAATCTTCCCTTCAAAGCTGCTCCCTCTGAGGAACATTTCCTTGCACCCTTTACCCCGAGGGTTTCCTCTGCTGTTTTTCCCCTCTGGCAGTGGTGATGCACCAGGACCCCCAGCTGCACACACGTCCCTGTCTGCCCCGCTATGGAGCAGTGACACCCCACACACAGCCCTGGCCTTGCAGGAGGAATTCCCGCAGTGAGGTGGGTGCTGGATCCCACCGGGACCAGACCGGGTTCCTGCAGCTCCGTCCCCGAGCCTGGGATGTGAGAATTAATGTCGAAGTGCCCTCTCGTGGCAGATGGAGCAGGAATCGTCCGTCATCGTTCCGGGGAGCTCCGCGTTGTCACCGGAGCTGTGACTGGTTCCAGTCCAGGGGCCGCTGAAGAAGAGGGACAGTGTCACCTTGAGTTCTTCGTGTAGACCTGCTCCAGATTCTTCTTCGGGGCACTCAGAGGACAGTGGGGTTGTCTCCCTCACGAGGAACCTGCAGGTGCTTCAAGGCAGCAAAGGACTCCCTCTGAGGGTGCTGATCTCCATGGGAGCCTCAGGATGCTACTGCAGGAGTTGTGATTGATAATAACTCTGTGTTGGGGGGCTACTTTTCCAGGAAACACCGTGATGGGAATTATAATCACCATTTAAAGGCATTTTCCCCCTTCCTCTAGTGGGTTATCAGATTACAGGAAACGAGAGCACTTTTGCTGCCTTATTATGAGAGATGGATGCTACTGTTTGGAGAGCTTGCCATCCATCTCCTTCCCTGACACCCTCACTCATCACTGCCCATTTGATGTGCAAAGGCTTCCCAAAGCTCCCTTGCTCTCCTCCCTCCTTGCTGGTGGATTTGCCTCTGCTTTGCAAAGCCCCAGTGTTCGTTCTGCTGCTGCCCCCAGCTCCCCCCTCCCAGCACAGGCACACAAAGATGGATCTCTATTTTCTTAAATGCTCTGGCAATTATGCTCATTCAGCAAGTGGTCCCGGAGGGGAGCTCTCCAGTCAGGCCTGTTTTCAGCTGCAAATCCTTTTGCAATATGGCAAGTGCCTGTGGCTGACCTCACCTCAGCCCTGCCCTGTGCAGCTCGTGGTCCCTGCCCGCCGATGGCCAGGCTTTGGGGGAGCTCAGCACCTCCCCGGGCCTCCTGGAGGGTTTCAGTGGGGTTTGTGGCTCTGTCCCTGTGCCTTCATCCCTCCCTTGGCTCAGTGCCCCCCTCACTGCAGCCCCAGGGGACACAGCCCCAGGTGGATGCAGGCCCTCGGGTCCATGTCAGGCATCCAAGGGGCAGCAAGAGAAGCTCCTCAGATCAGACCTGCTGTGCCACCCATCCCCATCTCTCCAGGTCCTGACATCTGCCAGGCCAACTCTTCTGCTCTGACTAAACCCTCAGCCCTGTCTGACCTGGGGGTGGGAATCAGCCACACCAACCTCAGGGACAACAGGACAGAGAGCAGGTGCCTTGATTTCTCCCCTCATTTCCAGTCCCCTCCCTGCTCTGTGGTCTGTCATCATCCCACTCCGGGGTGATTTCTGTGTCCCAGTGCTGCAGGACAGATGCACCCAGGGCCATTTACCCCGACCAACCAGTTCCAATTTCATTTTTCTAAAGCCTGATTTTGCTCTCACCATGCAAAGGCTCTGGCTGAGACTCTGCAACCCTTACAACTGATATCTCCTGTTCTTGCACCACTGCTTATTTTAATTCACCCTGGTTACAGCACCCCCTCAGTCCTCTCCACCATGATCACCTGCACAAGGGTTTGTTTTTAAGTGCATTTTGAGTTGAGGTCACCTGGCTTGCTGTCTGCTTGGCTCCCTAACAAAGCACAACTTCTATGCTCACGTTCTGCACATGCCTGTGTCTGTCTCTTTATCTCTTCAAAAAGAAGAAAAACCAATTCAGGATGTCAGCCAGTTTAAACCAGAGAGAGGGGGAGCTTCTAATATGTTTTATGAACAAAAGCAAACAGGTGAAAGAGATCCTGCTGATGCTCAGGGGAAGAAAGGACCAGTTGGACCCTCATGGCAACAACTTGCAGCATTTACACAATTTGCTGTTCAAACATTACCTGTGGCCAATTAACACTGGAGTAAAGAGAGGATCCAGGCATTTCAAGGGTGAAGAGTAAAACTGCCTCGGAGTGTTTCCCATCCGTGTTTTATATGCAGTGTGAAGGCACTGGGCAGGTTTTTTAAATTATTATCATTGTTATTCAGAGTCTGTCTGGCACAGCAGACGTGAAGGGGATCTCACGTTCCTGGGGCTGCTCTGCACGTGTTCCAGAGCAGGGCCTGCCCAAGGGGAACTTCCAGCCTGGTTTGACTGATCAGCTGATTCCTGGGGCATGCTGCAGCTTAAGGAGAGCCTGGATCACCACCAGGGTGTTTTCCACCCCCAGGGCGTGGCACAGGACCCTCCCTGTCCATGCTGGAAGCAGGAATAAGGCCTAGTGTGTCCAATGCTCTGTGGAAAGGATGTGCTCCTCTTGCTTGCCCTGGCAAAGAGCATCCCTTGTGTTTTCCTGCTGAATCCCTGAGCTACCCCAGCTGGTTCATCCCACCACCAGTTTGACAGGGCATCACAGGCAGTGCTTCCAGTGCCACTGCATCCTGGGGAGGCTTTTCCCTGTGATCTGTGCTGGGGGCTGGGCAGTGGCTGCACGCTCTGCCCGTGGTGTGGGAGTGCTGACATCCCTGCTGCAGCTGGTGGCATCAGCAACTTCCAGCCCTGCCAGGACCCATGGGCTCCTTCCACCGCTTGTGCTGGTTAATCTGCATTAATTAGGGCTGGGTTTCACCCTCAGCCACTGCAGATGGAGAAGGGAAGATGCTCCTCTGTTGGAAGGATGGAGGTTTGTGGTCCACAGCCAGTCAGAAAGCAGAAGTGAAGAGCATGAACAGCAGCTGTGAGGCAATGGCAGGCACAGGTGAAGGACTCAGTTGCATAGGAGGCCACTTTTCAGCTCAGTGAAAGGAATAATTATCATCTCTCCTGTCTCAGGGACACTGAAATGCAGCCTGGCCACAGCAGGGAAACACCCAGCAAGGGAATAAGGTTTGTGCTGCTTTTTTCCTGGGGGAGGATTCCAATGAACCAGCAATATACTGTGCACGTGGCTTTCAGAAAACCCTGACACCCCTCTCCACAAGCAAAACTGTACCAGCAGGATGATTCAACTCTGCCCATGTGTGCTCATTTCAGGATTTCTGCTTGTTTTTGTTTTTGTTTTTCAAACTACCCCTGTCTCATCCCCTCCCTCATTTTGTCCAGCTGCATCAGAGGTACAGGCCCAGGGAAGACAGAGAAACAGGACTTTTGGGGGGGGTGTGGAGACCTGGGGATAGATCTCAGAGGTCTTTTCCAACCTTAATGACTCTGTGAATCTACGACCGACGAAACCACTTCTTCTGAGTGATTGTTCACATATTTGATATGTGCAGGTATCTGCTACAAAGAGTCAACATCCTACAAAAAAAAAAAAAAAAAAAAAAAAATTGGCTTCTTTCCCCTTTTTCCCCTCCTGGGTGGAAGGATCCGTTTTAATATCCCAGATCCTCTCAACAACATGGTGTGGGGGTGATTTCCTGGTGGATTCAAAAAACAGAAAGAGGAGTTAAAAATATTGAAGACTGGGAGAGAATAAGCCAAAAACCCTGGGATAAAGATACGGGGAATCCCGTGGGGTTTGAGAGTTTCCCCTTGCAGACTCACATGCCACAGATCTTGCCTGGCCCTCCACGGAGCAGGCATGACTTGGACACTGTGCCTGGGGCAGGACCAGGAAAGCTTGGCGTGCTCCAAGGGGAAAAACAGAACAGGACACATGGATTTGCTCATCTACAAAGACTTGGCTGGAAATGTAAGAATCCAAATGAGCTCTCCAGCAGGAGGAACACGCCAGGCCATCCCAACAAACAGCAGGAGACACAAGTGCAAACTCCCCCCGGCGCTGTCCTGCCAGACTCCAGCAATGAGCAGGAACACGGGAACAGGGGGCAGGAGGGGTTGGTTCTCCTGAGGAGGGAGGTGCTGGCAGGGCGAGATTAAAATGGCCCTGACTTGGGAGGGAGAAGCAGGAGGGCAAGAGGAGATATGATAAACCCCTAATACCAGCCCAGGGGACACTCAGGACTTGCTCAGTCCATGTAACTCATCACTGGACACTCCGTGTCTCTGCAGGGATTGCTGTGCTTCCAGCAAGCATGGAATGGTTTGGGTTAGAATGGACCTTTAAAGGGCGTCTTGTCCACCACCCTGCCACAGGCAGGGACACCTTCCACTCTCCCAGGTGGCTCCAAGCCCCATCCAACCTGGCCTTGGACACTTCCAGGGATGGGGCAGCCAGAGCTGCTCTGGGCAACCTGTGCCAGGACCTCCTCACCCTCCTTGTGAAAAACTTCTTCCTTATTGTTAAATGTGTTTCAATGAGTAACAATGAACCACTATCTCAAAGGATTTCAGTTTTCTGGTTTGGGGTCTCCAGTGTCTGCTACCTATGAACTTTGCTGAAGATCTGACAGTGTTCAGGGTGTCCACAGCTTCTCCCAGGAACATCTTTGGGGTCTAGTAAGGACAGAAACCACACACTGGCCCCTCCTCAGTGGGCACATTCATCCACATCCATGTCTCCCTCCTTTCCTCTCCCTCCTTCACAAAACATGCTTGGAACTCAAGTATTTTGGAGACTGCTGCCTTTCTGTCAAATTAGCTAGAAATTTGTGAGGGGGCTCAAAAGCTGCTGGGGGAGAAGCAGACAGTCCATGAGACAGATATACCCCCCCTCCCACAGGCTTCAGGAGTGACTGTACAAACTTCATCTCCTTAGGATGCAACAAATCACTCCCACCTTCGTCAGGCCCTGGCAGCAAAGAAAGATTGCAGCCCTCGGTATTTCTCAGCAGTGGAGTTATGTACCTACACTGTTCCACTTGTGATATCCTATTTCTGCAGAAGGAGTCGCAGCCTGAACCATTGATTTTTCTGTAATTCCTTTTGTGTCGGTTCAGGGTGGGGATTTCTGTGACAAGAAGAATTGTGTAAGTGACTCCAAATTGCAAAGAGTGGATGAAAGGCTGTAAATAAGAGGTACATCAAAGGATCACTGGGGTGCTGTGACTTGGCACAGCAGAGAATCCTGGGAAAGGGTTGCAAATGCTCTCTGAACTGGGGATCAGAATCATAGAATCCCAGAAGGGCTTGGGTTGGAAGGGACCTCAAAGATCATCCCATTCCACCCCCTGCCATGGGCAGGGACACCTTCCACTGGCCCAGGCTGCTCCAACCTGGCCTTGGACACTTCCAGGGATCCAGGGGCAGCCACAGCTTCTCTGGGCAACCTGTGCCAGGGCCTCACAGGGAAGAATTCCTTCCCAATATCCCATCTAACCCTGCCCTCTGGCAGTGGGAAGCCATTCCCCCTTGTCCTGGCACTACATGCTCTTGTAAAAAGTCCCATGTCTCCTTGGGATTTGGAGCCTTAGCACATGGATTGAAATGCTCCCTGCAGGACTGCTTTCATGGCAGTGCATGATTCTTTCTTGGCAGGTATTTCCTTGTCCATATGGCAGAGAAAATATCTATTGCAAGGGAAAACACAGGCAGCTTTTCAGATGTCCAAAGAACTTTTATTCTTTACTCTTCACCCACAAAACACCACTTTGGTCACCCTGCAGGCTGCCAGGACCAACACCCCAGGGCAAGGTGCCACAGGGAGGGTCCTGCTGCTGCTTGGGGCTGTCCTTGATCACACAGCAGGACACAGGACACAGCCCAGCCTGGCTGGGCTGCATTTCAGCACTGTGGGAACTCCATGGAAGCTCCCCAGGCTGTCTGCTCTGGAGAGCACAGAGCCCACTGTGGTGTCTGGCAGGCTGGACGTGACATGTGAGCTGCAAAACAAGAAGTCTGGTCCCAGAGAACAGAAATAAACTCCAGGTATGGGAATCTTCCCCGAGAGGAGAAAGGAGACAACCAGATGGGCTTTTGGAGTTTTCCTCCTTCCTTAATTCCTATAAACATGAAAGAAGTTGGACAAAGCCACGGGTTTACAGCCAGCCTTGGAAGAGCTGGTGTCCAATGTTTGGGGGAGTTTTGGTATTGCAGTTGTTTCTCAGTGGGAGATGTTCCTGTAAAGCTGCCCTGGACTTGGACATGGATATCATGAAAACAGGTGTCTTTGTTTTTATGGGATGCTGGAGTGCTGATGCTTCTTTTGTGTCTGAAATGAGTGTAAAATTGTCAGTGGGGCTCCCCTGGACTCCCCAGCTTCTCTCTATTCAGAGAGAGCCACCTTCACCAGGCACTGTCTGCCCCAGGAGGGGTGAGTGCAGGGGGACCAGAACAGCTCCTGGAATCCCACATTCAGGAACAAGCACTGGGGGCAGATTTTAATTTTTCACTCCCAAGGAAATCTCCTCCTGTACACAAACTAACCTATGCCCCCCTCTCCTCTCCCCTTCCTTTGGGCAGAGCCTCTCCAGCCCCCTCAGAGACCCCCATCAGCCATCCTGTAGTGCTTGATTTAGAGTGAGCAGCAACGGGTCATTGCATCCCTGGGAGAGGACTGTTCCTCTCACACCTCCATCCCTCCTTCCCCACGCTCCCCAAAGGACACACTTTGAAGAAACAACCCCTGGCATGCGCAGAGCAAGTCAGTGAGAGGCAGACTCGTGTTGTGGGGCTGGGTCCCAGCAGGTCAGTTTGGTGTTTGGTCCATATATCACTCCACGTGGACTGCAACATGACAACCCCATCATAATATTTGTGAGGAATCGCTTCCCCAGCATCTTACATTTCACTAACATCAACACTTTAGAGCTGCACAGGGAGGGTGGGGGTGACGTGTTCCCAGCTAGAGGTCAGAAAACACAACGATATGAATTCCTCCTTGTTTTTTTCATTGCAAAATCCCAGCCTGGAGTTAAGAGTCTGTTCCACTGTAGTCAGAGCTCGGGAAGGGAGCACTGTCACGGCTTTGGAGCAGAAAGCTTGGTGTTTGTGGGTCTTTGCTCACTCAGATGTTGGCAGAGAACAAGGGCTGTCCCTCAGGGATGGCTCTTGTCCTTGGAAATGGAAAGGACTTCTCTCAGTTCCCGGTGATCCCTCTGGAGGCCAAGGCTGCTTCACAGCTCACAAGTGTTTGATAAAGGGCTGTCATTGTCACGGGTTTATTCTGATTTCTTCACTTCTGTCCTTCCCCTGTGTTGCCACTGAACTTATCTCTGCTGGAGGATCAAACAAAGCCACCCCTGGGCTGCCCCTTGACCTGAGCACAGGCTCACCGTGGGCTCAGACCTCCCTTTCCAGTTTTTCCCCGTTGTTCCTATGGGGGAAAGAGGAATAGGTGGCAGGAGCCTCAGCTGTTACTCTGGCCCCTGTCACGGGCTCCCAGAAATAACACAACCCCTGTTTCCTTATCTGCCCCGGGGCACAGGGCGCGTGGCTGTGCCGGGGGCAGCGGGGAGGGCTGGGAAATGTGGGGAGATACCAGGGTGGAAGGCACTACAGCAGCTGTGTTATTTACTGTGCTCTCCCAAGTGGGTGCCCTTAGCAGTGCAGTGTGCAAGGGGTGTCACTGGGGCACCCCTGGTGACACTCACCCACCTCGCTCCCCACACACACCCCTGGGCTCAGTGTGTTCCCTCACAGCCCCACGGCACTGCAGGGACTGCACTCACACTTGTCTCTTAAAACACCTGCCTTTCCCCTCTCCTGGGCTGCTTTTCCCCAGGAAATCCTTTCAGTCTGGAGGAATTGGACCAAGTCAGGCCCGAAATGAAGTTCTGTTGAGCTGCAAGACTCTCCTTCGTGGCGCTCTCAGAGGCCGTGCTGTGACTCTGCAGAGGCAGCAGGCAATAAAGGGATGGAGGCTTGGGTTCTTTGCAGGTTTCTTACTGAAATAATTTATCTTTCTGGTCTCATTTACTTTCATTACTTTTATATTTCTTACAAGGGAGAGAAATTTGGTGATGCAATTCCTCCAATGTACTGCCCAAGTCTGGGTCGGGGCGAGTTCTCTCCTATAGACACTCCTGCTGATATCACTGAGCAATTCAACCTCCAGTCTAGAAGAAAACATCCTTTTTCCCCCCCAGTTTTTTCCCCTTACCCTCAGGACAGGTGGTGATGTTGAAGTCCCCAGCAGTTAGGCACTGGTTGCTCTGGCCCCTGTGCTGAGCTGAGGACCACACTGGAAGGGGCTTGCCTCCTGGGTGTGATGCACAAGTGTGCAAAACACCCCTGGAAACCACGGTGAAAACGTGTGTTCTGGAAAAACTTCCAATGCTTTTTACTCAGATGTTTCTGGGCAGCCTGGAAATACCAGAGGGAGTTGCCTTTCTAGCAGGGTTTGAGTGGACTCAAATCCAGACAGAAACAAGAAGAACAAAGAATGGCAGGAAGCAGAGTCTGGTTGTTATGGATTTATGTCTCAAAGCTGATGGCTTGTTAAACTGATTTATTTGAAGATTGCCCACTTTTTTTTCTGTTTCACCTTCAGAAATCCCTTGGGGTTTTTGTACAATTTGTCTACTACAATCTGCTATGTGCATCACCTGCCCTGTAGAAATCAGCTAATAGGATAAAAATTAACAAGAAATTGTTTAGATAGAAATCACTCCTTTCTCTGAATCATTATTTTAATGTGGAAATAGGAACATAATTTCTTTGGAGACCTTCAGTTTCCCGTCAAAGCTGTTTGAAAAATCAGCAGGTGGAGAAATCTGTGGGGGACAGATAGATGACAGACTGAATGACCATGTAAATCTAATTTCTTGGGGGGGAAGTTTATATAATAAAATGGTAAAGTGAACTCACAAGTGGTTCCCTCATTGTATTTCCTGTGCTAAACGAAGCAAATTGTGGAAAACCTTAACCCAGGGCTTGAATTTGGGGATTGAAGCCATCTTTAAAATAAACTAAAGTTTTTACAAGTCTTGATTAGACAAACACTTCACATATTCTTGAAGCACTTCCTTCAGTCCCAAGTGCATCTAATTTGTCCACCATGGTTTAGGAGGGGAGGCAGATCCCTGCAGGCATCAGACCCCTCAGCTGGGTGCCCTCTTTCCTGGCACCACATTCTTCATCTGCAGCAATGGGAGACGCACAAAACCCAGAGAGCTTTATTTAGGTGCTTGGCAAAGTGATGCTTGGGCCTGGCTGCTCCTGGCACGTGGAGTTCATACCTCGTGTGGCACATTTATCGCCCCTCTTCCCTCCTGGAGCAGGGGGGAAGGAAACAGTAGGAGGGAAAAGCAAGTGGAAGAAAGGCGAGGGGGGACCCAGACACGGGAGGAGGTTTGGGGGGTGTGTCTTCCCGGCCTGAGTGATTTACTTTTCTTCTGGGAAACATTGAAACTTCCAAGTTGAAATTAATGGGACAAGAACGCTTTCCAGGTGCTCACAAGTGCCAAAGTACAATAAATCACAGAGGTAGTTTAAAGGAGGAGTCCTGCAGCCCAGGGAGAAGAGGGAAAGGCAGGCAGAAGAGAGGCTCCTGAAGCAGGGTGGGATGTGTGACGTGGTCCCCAGGCTCCCCTGGTCCAGGGAGAGCATTTTGGGCTGCACAAGGAGCTGTCCTGGGCTGGTCCGACCTGCAGGTGGAGGAACCTGATGTGGGAGCTTGTTGAATGGGTCTGGAGGGCAGTGAGCAAGGTGGGACACACCCCGAGAGGGGCAGAGAGCCCAGGAGCACTGAGGGAAAGCTGGCCTGCTGTGCCTGTGGGCAGCAGAAAGTGCAGGGTCGTGTGGAAAATGGCTCACGTGGACTCCTGGAAAATGGAAGCAGCCAGACTGAGTTCTTGTGGAAATATTTCCCCATGTTTTTCATACATCACCTCCACCACACACTATTCATTAGTCAATATTATTTTGTTATTATTTCTTGTTATTACATGCTGATAGTAATAATTGATTATTGATGATTATTTCTATTGTGGTGACACCTGGAACCTTCGGGGCAGCTCTGGCCTGTGCTGTGCCAGGGGCTGTGCAAATATATTGGAGAAATCCAGTGTTAACTCTTTTTTTTTCTCCCTCTCAAGCTGTCCTAGGCCTGGGCCCAGCGAGTGTATTCTCACTGCTGACTTGCTGACAGCTGTGGAGAGCACAATGAGTCAGTTCCTACTTGAGAGGAACCTCTGCTCAATTAAACTAATACTGAAAATCTCTGGGCATAGGAAAGGAAACGTTTCTGAGCTGATGTTAAGTGTGCAAGGGCTAAAGGGGAATAAAAGCCCTCCACAATTATAACAGGGGAAAATGAGAGCCCAGGCTCATTAATAAACAAAGAGCAGGATGTAATTAATAAATGCCTCTAAACCTGCCAGAATATGGAATTCCTTTCTAAATATGTCATTAGTAAAAGAAATAAAGAGTCAAATTAAGCTGATAAGGATGGGCTTGGAAACTTTGGAAGTATACAAATCATGGGAGCTGGCTGACATTTATCCTGCTTGCTAAAGGGATTTGACTAAAGAGTTAGGGAATCACAGTGGAGCAGTGGAATTGTGGCCATGGGATACTAAAGGAAACGTTTGCAGTTTGATTTTATACGACAGAAATTGTCTGCTGTGCTTATCAGGGTGCAAACACAGCAGAGGGACGTGGTCCCTGGGCAGAGGGGAGCACACCACTGACATGATCCCTGGGGGAAATGTGTGCTGTGCAGGGGGTGGGGGGGAAAAAAAGGGAAATATTTCTTCATCTTCCAGAATCTGGGGGATAAAAAAAGCTCTGCTACAAAACAATGATACTGATCAGATTTGTGGCAGGGAATAATAAAGGTGCACAGAAAAGAAGCACATTATAACTTAAAACTACTCCTGAGTACCAGTGGGTCAGTCACTTCACAGCTTTGCCCTGTCCTGGACCTCCTGTTCACTCTCTGTCACGGTGCCCCAAAAGCTCTCCCTTTCACCCCAGGAGGGGCAGGGAAGGACCCACCAGCCCCAGAGAGAGCAGGGCTGTCTCCTGGACTTCCTCTGCTCACCCAGGCCCTGGCCAAGGGAGAGAACACACCTAGAAGCCCGGGCTGGGCTGGGCAGCAGCTGAAGGAGCTGGCACCAGGGAAGGGCTGCCAAGAGCGGAGGGTGGCAGGTTTGGGAAGGAGGGAACAGCAGCTCCTGCTGGATGGGGCACAGATGGGAATCCAGGGGAAGGGGGGAGCTGCTGGGGAGAGAGAGACCTGATCCAAAGGATGCTTTGTTCCTCTTGCTCCTCCCTTTGTGAGGAGCAGAGGAACAGAGGTGCCCACACCGGGACCTGGGGGTGCAGAGGCAGCGAGTGCAAGGCAAGAGCCACAACTCAACCCAGCACAGGGCATGACCTGGCTCCCCACCAGTTACCACACTGAAATCAAGCTGTTATCTGCCCCTTCCAAGTGCAGACTCTTGTCCAGTGCTGGGTTATCCATCAGTGCCACGGAGATGTGCAGTCAGATTGCTCCACCACAGAAATCCACCTCTCAGCTGCAAGTCTCTGCAGTCACTGAAGCTCAGTGCTTTGCCTTGCTTCTCCTTGGGGTTTTCTCCCCTCATTTTATTCTCACTGGGAGAAGAATCAGCCCCACCACTGTCTAGTCCAGCTTTTTCCCAGTACACAACACAAGTGACACTATTTTGGCAACCTATCTGGGATATTTTTTTTTTAGCAGTCTTGCTCTCTTTTCTGAACTTTAATATGTGTTTCAAATCTTCACTGCAAAATGCAAAGAGTAAATAAAGAGACAATTTGGACGGGTAATACACAGGCCTAACAGGAGATGGAGAAGAGAAACAGTAACAAATAAACCTAAATAAAGAGTCAAACTCTTAATAAATAATGTCCGATCAGCAGACAACTGTAGCAGGGCGGCCAAACGAGCTGCCATCCCCTGATGCTGATAGTCCAGATAAAATATTCAAACAAATCTGGACCAAAGAGGAGCTCTCAGCAATGCTACAACAGTTTGCTTTCTGGCCAGGGCAAAAATAACATGTAATCATTTAATACAATTTCTTCAAATAAACTTCATTTGGGGATAATGATTTCCAGATGGGTGAAGGTTTATAAACATCTCTGCCACATGATATGTTCCCACTGGGTAACACAGAGGGTAAGAGAGGGATTTAGTCACTGGGTCCATACCAGTGAATTAAATGTGCCCAGTGCTGATCTCCCGAGGCCAAGCAGCAAGGGAGGGCTTGTGTCCACACTGTTGCTCCTTCTGGCTGTCCCAAACCAGGTGGCTGCTCCCAAAACTCCTGTTTAGAGTTCCAGGTTTGTGCCTGGGAGGTGTTGCATGCACCCAGAGCTTTGAAAAGCCGGGATCCCACAGGATGGCTCGAGGCACGACCGGTCCCACTCGAACCCAAGGCAAGAACCTGCTCCAGGTGTCCACAGAGTTTGTCAGCCAACGGCCCAGCACCTTTTTTTGGGATGAACGGAGCCTTGAGCTCCCCGGAGCCCGAGCTGCTGTCAGGGTTACACGTGGATTTGATTGCTGGGCTGGGCTGGGGCCCTGCAGGATCAGCCCCAGGAATGCCGAGGAAACAATGGCACTTCGCACTTGGAGGGGAGAGTTCAGAGTGTTATTAATTATCTCTCATTTTGCTGGTGAGCATTAGGAGACACAGGGCTGAAACACATCCAGGCACAAATCAGCCACAGTTATTAGTGTCTCAAAGCTTTGTCTTGTAGGCTTCAGTCTGCTTAAAACAACAGAAAGGGGGAAAAAGCTACACATGTTTCAGATGAAGGCCCCCCCAGGATATGTGGGATTCTAGATAAATGACCTGGCTTGGATCCAGCACTAATTGTCTCCCTCTAACTGCTCAGATATTATTTTTTCCCTGTTTACAGGGGATTGTTGGTTTGTTTCTTTGGTGTCAGCTTTATCCATACCTCCTGCTGTGACAACACCTTTAGCTGAAGCCTGAACAAACCACAGAACAGTTGGAGTTCATCAGGGACCTGAGGGAAAACTGGCGTGTTTTTGAGCTCATCCTGCTTGGTTTTTCACCTGGTGGGTTTGGAAGGGGAGTCCTGAGATTCTAGGATCCCACATCTTGGGCAAATCAGCTTCTGGAGGCTCTGGGCATCATGTGGCTGGTGCTGAGCAGGGGGCTGGCCTGAAGGTCCTTGGAATAAAAATGGTGCTGGCACTGTAGACAGGGTGTGACACCTGGTGAAGCTGGTGAACCAGTCCCTCCGTCTGCTCAGCTTCTCTATCCCTCAGGCTGGGGCAATGACAACTGGCAACACCTCACAAGGGGAGATTACAAGTTGCCCTCCCCACCCACAGTCCCAGCAGGGTGTTTTGGGGTGTTATGGGCTGCTTGGGGATCTGCTGGAGTTGAGTTTGTGGTTTTGCCTTTCCAAGAGTAGCCAGGGTGTTACCCCTGGCAGCTCCTTCCTTGTGTTATGGTGGTGAGAGGGGACACTGCAGCCCTGGAAAATGTGTGTTAGGAAAGAAAGAGAAGAGTTCTGGGAAGGGACTTCTCTTCTGCAAAAGGAGCTTTGCTGAGTTTACAAGGTGCTGAAGGCTGTTAATCCTGCCTGCTTTGGTACCCTGAGGTTGTAAACAAAGTTCCAATATGCCTTCCTGCAGCACCAGTTATCACCCTCCATCTTTTTCCCTCTGGCTTTTTTTCCACATTCCCCCCCCTCCCCCCCCCCCCCCCCCCCCCCTTTCTTTTTTTTTTCTTTNNNTATTTTTTTCTTTGCCCCCTCTTCCTCTCATTCTTTTGCCTGGTCTCCTGGATTTATTCCCATTCTCTAGATTGTCTTATTAATTTTACTGTTTCTCCAAGAGAAAAAAACAGACTTGTGGGCTGGAGGCTTTACAGCATTCCCTCATAGCCCTGGATTTAAACCACCTCGCCGGGGGTCTGTAGTGTACTGACATGGAAAGACTAGACTCGGTATTAAACTAATAATCTCGGAATTTTTATGGACTTCAGAGCTCTGCATTGTTTTCTGACCACATGGCACTGATGCTGAGGCCCTCAGCAGCCACGGGTGAAAAGCTCCTGTGGCTGGACACAGCTTTGTCAGCCCCTGGAGCAGGGCTCAGAGAGGGATGAACCAGGGGGGTGGGTCCATGGTGAGACCTGCCTGCTCCCTCCCAGCTTTGCACCTTGTGCATATAACCTCAGCCAGGTGACACCTCCCAGACTGTGAACTGTGCTGTCAGAAGATGTGTTCACTAGGATGGCACTGCCAGGAGCTGGGGGTGCAGCTGTGTGATTGCCTTATTCTCTGCTTTGAGCACTGCTGCAGTCTGAGTCTGTAGCAGTGGCAAGTCTCTCTTGCCACCAAAAGCAATGTGGCAGTGCTTGTATTATTAGGACAGACTGACCTGGTTAAGATGAGGTGCTGCTACACCTCTCATTTTAACACCTTTTCTCAAGAGAAAGAATAAAAGACTTTTTTTTTTTTTTTTCAGATGTGATGAATGCTTTTTTGTATTTGTCTTGAAGACCCTGTAAGGATTGACCTGTTAAGGGTGTTTATGTTGTGTGGTGCAGGGGTTCTCTTGATTTGGTACCTTGGAGCACTCACAGCATTTTCCAGCAGCTGCAGCGTGAAAGAGGGGAAATTTAGGCTGGATATTGGGAAGAAATTTTTACTGTGAGGTCTCCCAGGGAGGTTGTGGCTGCCCCATCCCTGGCAGTGCTCAAAGCCAGGCTGGACAAGGTCCTGAGCAACCCGGTCTAGTGGGAGGTGTCCCTGCACAGGGCAGGGGGTTGGGACTGCATGAGCTTCCAAGGCCATTCCAGCCCCTTGACATTCTATGGTTCCATGACTGGGAGACGAGGTTGGTATCCAGAAAGAGGCATTCCCTGGCATCCAGAAAGCGGCACTCCTTGCTCACTTTGCTGCCCAGAAAAGTGCAGCCCCCCCAGCTTGGTGCTGCTCGGTGCGTTCTCAGAGCATGAAACACTTCTTGCTCCCTTCTGCAGACACCCAGGCAGCTGCACTGTTTGGGGCCAGGCAGTGCCACCCTTCACTGATGGTCAGCTCTGACCTGTGCACGGCTTTGCAAAGCTTTTTCCTGGCTTTCAGCGTGAGGGCTGACAGTGAAAAGAAAGATGCACGGCTGTTGAGTCGTATTTTAAGGCAGAAATGTGACCATTTATTGTGTGATCTGCCATCGTAGGAGATGTTTTTTTCCACTGCAAGGCATTTGTGAGACCTTCACCCCTCGCATTTTTTTGCCTGCTTGTCAGTCCTGTCATATTTCCATATTATTTAATCAGAAACACTGGGTTTGAGGATGCCTCTCCTCAGAGGTTGAACACACCAGGTTCAACCTGTGTAACCCAGGTGATAGAAGTGCGTTGGCTGCCCTGAAATCACCTGGGGGAAAAGCAAAGAGGAGGCAAAGCTCAGTGTGATGGATTGCTAACCCATCCCTGGGATATTCCAGAGGGAGCAGACACGCAGCCCACGCCAGGGATGAATTACTGGATCCTATTATAACGGGAGGAATAAAGAAAAGGAAAGACTTCTCCAGATAATCAGCACCAGCTGCCCTCTGAGGGATCCCCCCCTCCTGCAGGCAGCCCCAGCTGTGATTCATGCCACGGCCCACGTTCTGCCTGCCCTCAGCATCCGAGCAACGGGGTGTGTTCTGCTCCAGCACACACATATTTCTTCCTTACGCCCCGTTTTCCGGCTGCTCAGCAAAGCAGGAGGACAGGGAGGGTGTAACTCATCCGTGAGGAGGACGATGGACAAGGATTTCCGGCGAGTCTCTGGACGGGGGACATGGATCTTCTTCCCTGCGTCAGCAGCGTGTCAGGGTAATTGGAAGCAACAAGGCAGTGCTGGAAAACGCTGCCGTGGATCTTAAGCCTTTGTGGGAGTCGGTGCTCGCGATATATGAGGTGCTCACAAGGAGCCCTGACAAGCCCGGCACACGGCTGACACGCTGAGCCCTCCACCTCAGCCAGGGGGGCAGGAAACCAAGCTGAAAAGTCTCCTGCAGTCCCAGGGACAGCAGTGCCAGGATTGTTTCAAAGGAGGGGAGGGCAGAGCGGGTAAGGAAGGCAGTTTGTAGCTGGGAAGGCCACAATTCGCTTGTGAAGCATGATGTGTGTGTGCTCAGGTGGCAGCAGGAGCGGTTTGGGTGGTGCCTGAGGCACTGCCCGTCCCTGGCACAGCCCCCAGGCCCTGCAGGACACTTGTGCCTCTGTGAGGGCTCAGCAGGAGCTCTGGGAGAAGCTCAGCATCCCCGTGGTCCTCCCTGGAGCTGGGGGTGCTCAGGCTCCCCCTGCACATCCCATGTCATGGGCTGTCCCTGCTGCCCCTGCAACGCACCAGGGACTGTCACTCACCTTACCAGGCACTGGTGGCACCTTCTTCCCTTCTGTGGAGGGTTTCTTCTCTGGAAGGAAAGTCCCTTTTCCTTCTGGCATGTTGTGTCTTGGCTGCTGTGTGGTTGTCCTGCTTCTGTCACCATCAGCCCAGACCCTGCTGCAGCAGCTCCACAACCAGAAACCTGATAAAGCCCCAAACATGTCTTCGCCTTTCAGGAGAAGATGGACCTGTGTAAAGCAGTTTTTTTCTGCCAAGGAAATACCACTTGCAGGCTCAGGAGCCCTAAGCCCAGCCCAGGAAGTCACCCCTTTCCACCCAGTTGTAGCCTAAGAGCAGCCACAGAGGACAGTGCCTGGCACCCCCCTGCCTGGCACCCAGGACCACGCAGCAGGGATGAGATGCCACGAGACAGAGTGCTGTGTGCTTGTGTTCACCTCTCTTCGTGCAATTTTTCTGCTGTAATTTTTTCTGGATGCTGTTTGGTCTCACCTCACCTTTGAGCCTTATTTAGAGCTTAGTCCCTGATCATTTGGTTTGGTGTACATTTGCTCCTGTGCAAGGACAGCTGCTGCAGAGGGGGAGCCCTGCACAGCACCAGATTGCTGCAGGCTGTTGGGCTGGAAGTGCAATCCCCCAAAATCATCCCCACTGTGTCTCTCATGAGCTCTGGGCACGGCAGGAGGGGAGTTAAAATGAGCCCACTCCAGGGGGATGAAAAGGAGCATCTCTCAGAATGTCCCATGTTCTGGCTGGGCTGTAATCCCATCCAGGAGAGCCTGTGCTGTTCCCAATTTCCCCCTTTGATCACTTCTGGAGAGGTGGTGGATCCGGGGCCTCCACTGGTGACCTGCCGCCAGGGCCCAGCAGGGATGGACAGTGATGGATTGGTCTGGGGGAAGATGTCCTACTGCAAAACACATGTGCTCCACAGCTCCCCTCCCTCCTGCTCCTGAAAAACCACGGCAGGAAGTGGGGCTTAGCTCTCTTTGCCTTGGAAGCAGTGAGAAAAACCAAGCCCCAAAACTTTAGGGGAGGGTTTGTGTGCCAGTGCTGGAGTGATGCTGGAGTGCAGCAGGGAAGTCATGCTCAGGAATTGCCCTTTCACTCCTCCTGCCCAGGACTAACTCTTGGTCACAAAAAGAAGAGGGGATTCCTTCCTGACTGCTGCTAAACCTCCACTTTCCCAGGGGAAAAGGAGTATTTGCCACTTTGGTTACCTCCGTGCTGTGGTACCTGAATACTCTGGATTGAAATAGTCCATCTCACGGCAGAGATGTGAGGGGGCCCACACCCGAGGGGATGTGGGTAAAGTGCTTCTGTCTGACTGCACTGACATTATTTTTGCTGCACTGGAGCCTGTAAGGAATGAGCAGTGGCAGGATGGCCCCGTGTTAAACACTAGTTGTGCAGGCTGAGACCTCCCAAGCCTGTTACCAAATCTGACAGGAGTGGGGAAAGGCTGCCTTCTAAAGCCTCTTAAGGGCAAAGGCTGTCCCTTTGTTGTGTGCCTGTGCCTGGTCAAGCATGGTGGGACCTTCAGTCAAGACTGGGACATTTATGTCATGGTCACTCGGATTGGATCCAAAATCCTGGAAAGGTAGGGATAAGACAGAAAATCCCAGCCTTTGATGCGGTTTGTTCTCTCCAGGGGGGGAAAGCACCAGCCCCAGAGCAAAATGAAAGGAGGTCAGTGTGAGAAGAACAATGTTTCAGGGCTTTTGGGGGGTTCTTAATCCCCTAATCACTCCTGGGCAGCTGCATAAATACAAATGGGAAGGCAGACACCAGTTTTACTCCAGTGTGCTCAAAGCAAAGCTAAACAGCATAAACTCATGTGCTGATATCGAGCTAAGTGTGAGGCAAGAGTAAGACCTGAATCTAAGTTTTTTGTGATCTCTTCCTTCTGTAAGTCCTCCTCATGGTTTTGTTTCTTCAGATGACTTCCATTAATTTCTTTCTAGCAAAAGACTCGAAGGTTTGCTGAGAAGTTTACAGAGGTCCTTCCTTACCAGGCAACCACACTTTTCCTGGAAGCCTTGGGAGCTTCTTCCTGGAGGAGTCTCAGAAGCTGTTGTGTCTTTTTGTCCCAGGCTTGCCTTGGGTCTCATTCCAGGGCCTCCTGAATTTCCCATTCCCAGCACTTCACAGGAACACTGGCTTTGTTCTCAGGCTGTGCCAGGCTGTGAGGAGTTGAGTGCAGGTGTAACCCAGGGTGGATGGGACAAGCTTTCAGGTCCTGCTAAAGAGAGATGCAGGCTAAAACCACAGCACCCAGGAGGTGGTGGTGACCTTTCTAGGGTGCAGCATGCTCTCATTTTCTCTTCTGGAGCCACTTCATCTGCCCAAGTGAGAGATGGGGTACTGGAGGGGACTGCCAGCTCCTCTGACAGGGAAAACCGAGTGTGGAACCAGGCTGCAGGGCAGACAAATTGCAGGAATGTGGTCTCTGCCGTGCTTCCCGCTCCCTGCTGGCCTTTGAAGGGAAGCAGCAGCCTGGGAGCTGGAAGGAAGGCTCCTGCCCAGCAGTGGGGGCTGATGCCAAAGGGCCACCAGACTCCTGATAGGACAGGGGTGGGGGAGAAAAGGGATTATGTCCCCTGCGAGACAACAGCTCCAGCCAGTCGTTTGTGGTTTGTGGGAAGTGTCTCCTCCCCGGCACCCTGGCAGAGAGCAGCACCAGGAGCAGCTGGTGGCCTCCACCCACCTCATCTGTTACTGTCCTGGGGACCTGCTGGCAGGGCCTGGTTGCCTTTTCCAGCATGAAGTGTAATGGGATTCCTCGAGGTTTTGCTAACTCAGTCTTTCACCATGGGAGGAGATGTGGCTGCAGGCAAACAAGCTGGAATTTTGTCTGGGGACTTCGTGAGTGCTCAGAGAGACGGGACAAGGGATGAGATGAGAGACACAGCAGCTGCCTTGGGAGGGTGCAGCTGTGGGCTGTGCCGAGGGTGGAAGGAGGAAGAGAGCACTCTGGGAGCACCTGCTCTTGCTGGATGTGGCCACCAGTCATTCTGCAAACCTGCTGTAGGCTGGCCAGGAGTGAGGCAGGGAAAGAACTGAGTGTGACCACCCCATAAGTGAGCATAAGTGTGTATGGGAACGTGTGTGGGAGCTCCTCACAGAGCTGAGGCTGATCAACAGAGGGGGCATCAAAGAGGCAGCCAGGGGGGTTTATCCAGGGCTGCCATCAGTGCTCTGAATGTTTAAAAAGGACCAGAAAGAGGAAGGGAATTAGCTCTTCTCCGTATCCTCGGGGAACAAGGCATGAAGTCATGGTCTTAACTGGAGCCCTGGGAGAGCTCTGTTAAGCTTGAGAGGCAGGTTTCTGACAGTAAATCCACTTAAGCTCTGGTGTGGATTGCCTGGGGAGGCTGCGAGTCTTGAACCAATTGCGGTCTTTAAAAACAGATTAGTGAAACAACTGTCAGGAATGGCTTAGGAACAACTGATCCTGCCTCGAGGCAAAACAAAGGCCTTGATGGCCTCTCCTCATCCTTCCAGCCCTCTCCTTTTACGACTTGATTTTCCTTCTGACTGGCACAATATTCCATGCTCGAGAAATGCCCCATCTCTCAGGGCTGAGGAGGTGAGTGTCTCACAACCCAGGTGGGCAGCAAAGGTGCTCCAGGAGAACCTCCCGGGGAAGCTCGTTCAGCACCAAAACGTTCTTTGCAACATCCTTCAGAAGGAGGATCTCGGTACTCCGGCACCGCTCCCAGGATGTTTCCATAAAAAAGCCTTTGTGGATCTGAGGAAGACCTTGGGCAGGGACTGAAGGTGACATTAATGGCCCCCGAGTTTTAAGGTGCAGAGGATAATTTGCAGTCTGAGCCTCTCACAGTAAACTCCCTTCGCTGTCCACGGAGACAAAGAAATGCAGGTCACCCGAGTGTTTGCACAGACAGACAGCAGCAAACTGTAAACTGTTCAGTCCCCCCACCTAAAAGCTGACATGGATAGTCTGGAAGTGCCTCTCCCTGACCACGGACCTCCACAGGTCAGCTGCAAGTGTAGAGAGACTGTATGTACTATCAAGTATTTCCCCTCTCTGGTTTTTGCTTCCCTGAACTGAGGAACTCCCGAGACTGTTTGTGCTGGTGACTAAAATCTGCAGGAAACAGAGGACTGAAGATGGGGGGTGGAAAAATTGTAGTTATCCCTCATTTTACAGGTGTTGTCTCCCACAAATGTGGGATTTGTTCTGCGTTCTCCTGAAGGTTGTGTCCACAAGCAAGCAGAGGTGGTTCCCAGCTATCCCAAACCCACCAAGGAAGCAAAACCCCCTGTCCTTTCTTTTTTAACTCCTTCCTTTCCTGGTGAGGCTTTCCAAGATAGGAATTAGGAGAAAGGCTGGGTGTTTTCAGGAACAGGGTTGGTACCAAAGGACACTGTGAGCAGAGCATCTCTACCTCCAGACCACCCCACACCAAAGCTGTGCTCCAGAAAATTTGTTGTTGTGTCTCTGCCCGTGATCAGGACCAGATGCCACAAAAATAGCTACAGGAAGCTCTGAAGTAGGCAATGATGAAAAAAAAAAGGAGACATCTGAAGAAAGTTACTGAACCACCCTGCTATGGTTTGTATTAAAAAGAAAAAAAAAATAAAAAGAGGAGATTGAAACAAGGTGAAACGGAGCCAGTGTCTGTAGGATCTCTGAGTTCCCTGCCTGGGACATGGCAAAGGGATGGAGTTAATCATGAGGAGTTTAAAACAACTTTAAAATACCTCAGGGTGAGCACCCCAAAACTCTGAGGTACCCCAGTCTGCTCTGCATTCTTACAAACTGTGACCAGTGCTTTTCAATGCCCAAGATCTAGTTATAATTACACATATAATTAGACAAGTGGGAAAGAGCTCAGCAGGGCCATTAGAGCATCAGCAGGTCTCCATTTGGGGAAAGAAAATTCATTTTAATTTTTTGGTGCATTCTGTTTCTGTCTGCTAGGTATTTTTTTCTTTTCTTTTCTGCCTTTTTTTAAATTTTATTTTATTTTAATGGAATCAGGCCAATATGAAAAGAAAAAACAAAACCAAAGCCCCCACTGATAGATGTGTCAGTGAGTTTGAAATGGCAGCTCCCATTTCCTACGTTTACAGTTGCTTTTGATGTCACCTGACAAATGTAGATGCTCCAGAAGATTCTCTTTAGGGGCTTTAAATCTGGAAGCCATTTGCCAGTTAAGCCAGAAGACACAGCAGGGTGTGTTTTATGGGCCCTGTTAATGTGTGCCCAGGAGAAGGTGCTGCAGTGTGGCCTCTGCCTTCACCCACCCACCTCACGTGCTCCTTCCTTCCAGAGTCCTTCACTGCTGTGAGATCCTTCAAAAAAAAAAAAAAGAGGGGAGAGGAACATCAGCTTGTTGTTCTGAGGGAAAGCCCAGCCAAGAAGAGAAGACAAAATCAACCTCTGACAACTAAGGTTCCCTCTGGTTACTCCCCTGACACACGGAGGGAATACCAAGCCTGGCATTTCGAGATGGCACTTCCCAGCCATCTGCAGGGCTGCCTCTGCTGGCACTGCAGGCCAAATGCATCCCAAAATCATCAGCATCAAGGGCTTGCTCCGTGTCCCTGGGTGTTTTACCCTGTGTCATCTGAGTGCCACCCCTGTCTGACGTGGACCATGGCAGGGGAGTGTTTTCAAGGGCTTTAATTGGTGGGTTTGGGATTAATCTGCTGCAAGGCTTTGAGAAGTCTCGGGTTCTGCCCAGCAGGGGCACGGGCACCACGCAGAGCTGGTGGGAGAAGATGTCCCTGCACCCTGGAGGGGATGTGGCACCAGGCTGTCTTTGAAAGTCCCTTCCAACCCAGCCCATTCTGTGAGTCTGGGGTTCCAGGGCTCTGTGTTAGGTGCTTGCTGCTGTGGACCAAAGGCCAGAGCCCAGCTGGAGGCACATCTTGCAGCAGGGGCTGGAGTGGGAAGCCCAGGAAGGTGCTGTGAAGGGTCTGAGAGCTGTCCTGCCGACCAGGCCAGGGTGGCTGAGGTGAGCAGGTCCACTGTAGGTTCCTGCAGCACCCACTCTGTGAGGGAGCCCAGCCTCCCTACATTGGCCCCAAATACCCTGTGGATTTAGCTCGTGATGTGGGCAGTGAAGTGGCAGCAAAAATAACAAGATCAGGCTGAGGCTGCTAAATTCAGACCCTCCAGGGCCCTTCTGGCATCGCTTTCAAACCCTGTGTTTCTTCAGAATATTATTTCCGTGAAAGAAAAAAAAAGTGGGAAGGGAGACAGGAGCTTTTCCAATCCAGGCCACTCTGCTTTATGGCTCCTGAGGTACATGGCTCAGACTGTTACTCATCCCAGGGCTGAGGACATGAATGAGCTTTCTGTTTGGAAAGCTTTCAGGGACGTGCTGAAGCTGGTTCTTAGGCAGCCAGCAAAGGGACCCATCAGGGCAAAACATGCCTGAAAAGAGAAATTGAAAACAGCCTTGGAAGAAAACGTGTATACATGTGGCATGACGTTTATTTATTATGCTGTGCTGCAGAGCTCTTGCCCAAGCAGAGTTGAAAGCTTAATGAAAACGGTGGATTTTTCTAAGCTCTACCAGGATTTAGACCCTCCGGCAAATGTATAAACAAGGAACATTTTCAAAGTCTTCTCCTGCTAATGGTTATTCATAACTATTTTAGGGACCTGCTGTTTTATTTGACTGACAGCACCGAAAAGGAAAAAAGATCCCAAATGTGGGCTCTCCACTCCATGATTTTCCTAACAGCTGGACATAAAGCAAAGCCCATTTTCTGCTCCTGCCACAGCTGGTTTGACATCTGTGTAGTGGAGGAGAAGTGATGGGGATTGATTGGGCTTGTGAGATTAAAGGTAATTGCTCTTGCTTCCCGTGTCTCCGAGAAGGAAGGTGGTGGACCAGGTCTTGCCATAGGGGACAAACCCATTTCCCAGTTCCTGTTGGAATCCTTTGTAGAAAATTAGGGAAAGCACACAAAGTCTGACTCAACAGAGGGAAGGAGACACTGAGTGCCAGGACCTGGAATCTCCACCCTTGTCTGTGTGAACACCTCTGGCAAAGATCTCTTCCTTGCCCTGTACCTCCATCTCCCCGTGACCTGTGGAAGGTGATTCCTCCTCTCCCCCAGGGCAAAGGCTGCAGTTCCCAGTCACTGGCACTGAGTAACCAGTGGTCTGGCACGAGGGGCAGCTGGGCTTGTCTTGGTACAGTGGGATGAACAGGGCAAAACTCGGTGATTTCCCCATCCCTGCATTTTGTGAGAGAGTGAAAATACCCGGGGATGGAACATTTGTGAGATTTGCCCTTTTGGGGCAGCTCTGAGGTGCTTTGAAAGGTTGCCATGGGGTTTCCTTTCACTCTCTGTGGGCAGTTCAGCTTCCCAGACTGCAAGTCCAGCATGTTTCGAGTCGCTCAGGAGTTCCTTAGAGACAAGAGCTGAATTTTGTAGACACAGTGAACCCAGCTTTGACAATGGGCTGGGGATGACCCTCTGAAGTTCCTGCATGACATCCCCTGACCAAGGTGCTGGGACCCAGATGCTCATCTCTGTAATCAGAGCCTCAATACAGGGTTCCAGCACTTCTCTCAGTTGCTGCTCCAAGCACTATCACCACAGAGAAAGGTAGAGCTGCTCTTTCTGGTGGTCCTGAAACACCTTGGGACCCAAAATTTCTGTGCTGGCACTGGTTGCCAGCTCTCCCTGTGGCATGCCAAGCACAGATCAGGGTGTCAGCTCTGCAAAACCAAGGCAATCATTGCCCAGCCTCTCGCTTGCCTTATTTTTGTCAAAAGCAATCAATGGACAACTCTCATTTATTTATTTATTTATCTGTAATGGGAAACAATCCCAAACAAATCTGCAGAGGGGAGGGAGAACATTTGAAATGAATTTCACAGAGGTTTCCTTCCTTGCCCTTGACTCCAGCCCAGGAGATCTCTTGGCTGAGATGATGCGAGTGCAAGATTTTATTAAAAATAAACCAGCATTATAGGAAAGGAAGCCCCGAGTTGTTGTTAATGCCAAACAAACCAACCTGAGCATTAGGCAATATAAATATAATCTACATGATGGTTCACATATGTTCTCTGTCTGTCTGCTATAAACTGCAATGGCCCACTCAGGGCATAAAACAAAGCAACTTTTTCTGTTTATATGCAGCAAATGTTTGGGTTTTTTTTTTTCCTTTTTTTTCCCCTTTTTTTTTTTTTAATTATTATTGCCAAATCAGATGTGTGGTCATGTGGCTTTCAGCAGATATTTCCATGATCCAGTCCAACCTGCTGGGTTGTCAGGCTCAATCCATCAGCCCCGTGAATTGTGCCTGGGGTCTGACATTAGCACAACCCTTTCTCTGGCTTTCTGTGAGAAAGGTATGAAAATGAAACGACACAGCCATGGCTTGCAAAGGAGTGGCCTGTGGCCTGTGGCTCTGTGCTGGCCATGGGGTCTGTTCCCAAAGCCTGGGAGCTTTCTAAACCTGTGGCTCCACACTGAGCAGTCCAACAGCTGCAGGTGTTTGGCTCCAATTTCCCAAGCCTGAGATACAACTGGCACAACATGTTTGGTGTCCAGAGAGCTGAACTTTCTTACCTTCCTTCTCAGGTGCTGTGACCCAACTTGCTGGGCCAGTCTGCCCTGAGCCTGAAGCTCTCTTGCTCCAGAGCCATGGTCATGCTTTCCTCAACCTCCTGGAAACCCCACTGATTAACCAGATTGCCCTGGAGCTCCAAGGGCGTTCTTCCCGAGGCCATGGCCCTCCTGGAATGCAGCTGAGCTCCTCAGGGATTCAGGACAGCTCCAGCACATGAGCGACCTGCCCAGGCAGCTTTGCAAAGGGTCCCTTTGTGGAAAGGGTCCCATTTCTCTGATTGCCTCCCCACTGACCCAGAGCCCTTCCCTCAGTGCCACAGCACAGACAGCAGCTCCTGTAAGCCAAGAAGACAGAGTTACTCACCAGCCTTGGGCTGTGCAGTGAACATCTGGCTGTCCAGAGGGGAATGAATAAGCTGAAGGGCTGATGGGAACCAGATTGTTTGCACTCTGTCCAAAAATTCCTCTGTGAGCTTCCAGTGTCAGCTCTTGGCTTATCTCTCACCCGGAGCCTCTCTGGGCACTTTGTGGGAAGTCAGGAGAGGTGTGGCTTTGCCCCATCGGAGAAGGAGGATTTGTCATGCTCCCCACACTGTGCTCTCACCCAGGCAGGCAGGTCTGGATTAAGGACACACTGCTCCGTGCCACTGGAGCCAGGACAGGCATCTCCCCACCTCCACAGTGATTGAAGCAAGGATGGCAGGGACAAAAGGGCTCTGAAAGGGACCCTGTCCCTACAGGGGCTCAGGACAGAACTGAGAGTGTGTGGGGGAGAGAAGAAGCTGGAGGCTCCCTCAAGGACCCTGCACAAAGCCCCAGCCTATTCCTGCCCTCGTGCCTTGTCCACTGTGCCCAAGGGCTGGGACTAAGCCTTTGCATCTTCCCTGTTCCCAGACCCTGAGCATTCCTGCAGAGCACCTGGGCTGCCCACAAGACTGATCCCCCTGTGAAGGAGAGGAATGGGGTTTTTTTCTAAACCCTCTACCCCAAAAAGAAGAGAACAAAAAGGTGCTGGCCCAGCAGGAAGGAGCCCCAGCTCTGCCACCCAGCCTCCCTCTCATTCATGAAGAAGAGAGCCCATAAATTCTGCACAAGCCCCAGGGCAAAGCAACCCCATTTTCCTGTCCATGCTGGGTTTTGACACACTGAAATGGTAAATTTGAGAACAGATACATTGTGGGCATTTAAAACAACAATGAAAACAAAAACAACAACAAAAAAAAAAAAAGCAAAAAACCACACACACACAAAAAAAACCAAAAAAAACCAAAAAAAACCAAAAAAAAACAAAAAAAAACCACCAAAAACAAACTTTAAAGTTGACTTAAGCCCCGGCTAAAAATACTTTGAAATTTATTTAATGCCTGGCTGGGTGATGCTCAGCATCAAGAAATGCCTCTAACAGGGAAGAGGGGGTGTCTCTTTCCTTAACCAGCAGTCCCTGGCGGGACTTACAAACCTCAGCACCTCTGGAATGACCACTGTGCAAATGGGCTTTCACAAATGAGTGCCCAGCCTCCTCCTGCTGACAGAGGCACAAAGGGAAGCAACCCCAGGAAGAGAATCCTTCATGGGCTGCGGTGTTTATCAACAACACTACATCTGTGTCGTCTGCAGAGGACAAGAGGCAGAGCCCATCTGGAGAATTAAGGCCACCACAGCCTGAGCCTGGTGCCCAACACTGACACTCTCCCTTTCTCTGCTCTGTCTTCCACACAGCTCTGATTTGCTCCCTGAATGTCAGTGGTTGCTCAGGATGTCTCAGGATGGCACCCTGGGCCAGGATCTCTAGGACATCCTGCTCTGGCCCAAACAAACCAATGAAGGCAGAGTGAAAATGTCTTCCCTTTGGTGTTGTCCCTTTGGAATTGCTAGTGGAGGAGACAGGAGGAAAGGAAAATTGTTACACTATAGCCTGATGCACAAAAAGAGACTAAGGAGAGTGAGGGACATCCTGAGTCATCAGATGAAAATGTTGCTGTCACGGGTCCTCTGCCACATGTTCCCATTCACACCTTTAATGTCACTAAAAGGCTCTTCCAGAATTTCATTCCTTTGGTGCTTCAAAGCCATCTGCTAATTTTTCTACTTCAAAAGCAGCCATGCCCCATTTCAGAGAGCTGAAACTCAAACATCACTTTGTCTCTCCTGCATCATGCACAGCATGGAAATCCCACCTCTCAAATCCACCACATACAAGGACTTTAGTCTCCATTCTATTTGAGAAACTCAGCTTTGGTGCCTCAAACTGAAAAAAATAACATGAAGTTATGACTACAGGTCATTGTTGACAAAACTGGCAGTAGTTCTTAACATCATGTCATATAAAACAAGCTCATTTTCTTATTAGTATAATTATGAGAGTTCCATTTCCTTCCTTCCTGTTCACACCCCTTCCCTAAGCTGAAACCAAAGATTTCTGTAATTATTACTTCCAAGCCCAAACAACTCAAATGAAGTCAAATCTGGCATGAAAAGCATCTTCACTCGCCGTGTCTTTCAATGGCTTATTTAATATTTCATGTACAAACACTCACACCACCACCCCCCCCCAAGCATTGCCTATTTTCACATTATTTTATGAATCTCCCCCAATGCCAAAGAATGAGTAAAAGAAGCTGGAAAATTCTTTTGGGTCATGAGGTTGAGGAGACTTAATCCGAGAAATGTTGATGTTGAAAGACAGAAAGATCTGTCAAGTCAGACCGAGGTGGCTCCTGGAGATGTTGTCTCATAACTTAAATTCATGCTGCATGAGATCTCCTGAGGTGCTTTAACACTCAGGCTGTGGCTGCTGGGGTTCTTTGGGGTTTTCTCAGCTGGGGAAAGGGGGCAGCAGCCAAGCCATGGCAGTAGCACAGCAGTTTTCAGGAAGGAATGCAAGTGCAGACTGAAATTCAGTAAAAAAGCAACCCAGCCTTGCAGAGACTGGGTGGGATTGGCCTCACTCAGGCTTGGATGGCTGCAGGGTGCAACTCTCCATCCCAGCTGGATGCCCTGAGCTCCCATTGCATTGGAAGGAGAGAACTGGCCACTTGGAGCACAGAGACCATTTGGTCTGATTTAAATATCCACTGAGATAAAGATGAATCATATCCTGCAAATCCCTGCTCTCCTCCATTGACTGCAGAGACTCCAAACATACAATTGCTTGCAACATAAACATGTAGAGGGGATTCATAACACGTATTTTATGTTTATAAAGTCCATGCTTTCCTCTGAACTCCACTCAAGTCAATGGTGCAAAACCTGATCAATTCAGCCAAGGGAGTTTTAGAGGGCACCTCAGCCAAACTTACAGATTTTATACATCTTCTCTCTTATTCACTTAATTTACTTAAGTCATTGTTGCTCCTGGTTCCCAGCATTGACTGGGTCTCCATTTACTGTCATAAAAGTCTGAATGCTCAGCTGTTCTTCAGGTCACTGTTCTCAGACTAACTCAGGTCCTTTGTCCTCTGCTGCTCCTTGAATCAGCAAACTCCCACCTTAGTCTGTGAGTGCAGTGTCTTACTCCCTGTTTCTGTTAAAATTCAGCCCTTTCTCTCGCTCAGCCCTCCTTTAAGGTGATCCAGCTCTTCCCATATCCTATTCTGATCCTCCTCTGCAACAGCAATCCAGCCCCTCAAGTTTGTGTCATCAGCAGATCTCCTGACCAGGCGCCTCGTTATTTTCTGCCAAGTTCATTAGGGAAAATATTTAATAAGATTGGTCCCAGGACTGATTATTAAAGAACATGATGGAGTTTCTCTGGATTTACTCACAAGTAACAGACAGCAAATGTTGGCCCCAGATGGTATTTTGTTCAAAACAAAATAATGACTTCCATGTGTCTCCTCACTTCCCAGCCCGAGGTGCGTGGAGCACTTGCTGGTGGTCTGTGCAGTGCTGGCTCTTTCCAAAGTGCTGGCTCCTCCAGCTTCTAAATTCTACTAAATTAAGCAAAGCTTACACTAAATGCTTCCCTAATATTATTTTCATGTGTAAGAAACTGTGGGAGTTTCTGGTGGGACCATATGGGACTAGAAGGGGATCTCACCTGTGAGATAATTCCTGAGCTGGGATACAGTTCAAGCAAACTGGGACCTGGGGAGCTTCTTAACTGTTTGTCGATACAGAGGGTGTTATTTGTGTCACAGTAGCCCCAAAGAGGCTAAAGTAGGAATATGATCAGAAATAGGCTGAGCCTTGCACAGACTCCTGCTGAGAAGGATTACAAGCTGGGCTACCAAAGGGGCAAAAATCAGGTGACAGGTGAACAAAGGAAGAGGACACACAGGAGGAGGACACATCCATCCAGTGCCTGGAGCTGATGGAAGCTCCTGGTCAGAACTTGTAACACCAGGGCTGAAAAACATCTGACAGAACACAAGGGAAGCCTGGAGCTGAGTTTAAGGCAAAGAACTGGAACAGATGAAGGTCTCTGTCCCTTTTGTTCCTTTGAAACAAAGGTTGTGGGCTAGGGTTTGGTATGGAACCTGTCACATTGCTTATATGGTAAAAAAAAAGGGTCTTCTTTGTGGTTGGGATGACAAGTACAGACTTCCACAGCTGAACCATCCCACCAGGCCTGTGAGGGGGATTGCTCTGTTCTCATAGATCTGGTCCTAAATCTGTGTGTGCAAATGCTTCTCTAGAGCCAAATTCTCTGATGGGGGTTGTTGCAGTGCAGTCTGTGCACTCCCAGCACTAGGACAGCCAGCTTTGTGTGCAATACTGATCTCTTCTGGAGTATCAAAGAGTATTCAGCCAACAGTTATGGACTTAAAATCAGCTTTATTGCCACTACATCCAACCACCACAGTGACAAGGGAAACATGCTGTTCTCACTGCTGCTAACACACCTGGGAGCTCAGTGTAGCAAACAGAAGCCTGGGGGAAAGAAAAGGGATCTTCTACTCCATGACAAGCCAGTGGTGAAGGGACAAAGAAAGCAGGGAGGAGTTGCCAAAGTCTGATGTTGTCGTGGTTTATCAAGGTGACCAACCTCCATCACAGCCCTTCGGCAGCTGCTGCAAGAGAGGGACAAAGAAATAAATTTGCAACGTGCAATGCTCTGAAAGCAAAGCTCTGACACAAAACCGGGTGCTTGACTTCCCCACAAACCCACTTCCAGGGCAAGATTGGTCTCACCTAACAGAGGAGTCCTCCTGACAGAGGCCTCAGTGTGAGCTCATCCCCCCAGGCTGCCTCTGGAGGGAGGGAGGAGGAACAGAGCTGTCCTAGAGCTTAAAACCAGAAAGAACTGATCTTCCTGGGGACAGTGGCTGGGGAAGCACCACTTCCCCCAGCTCAGAGTGTATTAAACCTGGGACAGGCCATGAAAGGCAGGCAGGAAGGAATCTCCTGGTCCTGCAGCGCCTCGTGATAATTCACTAACTCTCTGCACTGCCAGTTGCATGTTAGAAGAACAAACCTCTTCCCACTTGCAGCCTCCCCTCTGGACATTTTTAATCAGCTAATTTCTCCCAGGGCTCCCCGGGCAGGCCAGAGCTCAGGCAGGATTCCCATTAGAAATAGGAAGGACCTGTCTGATCACTGAGTTTATCCAGCTGTGTAGTTTGCAGTGAATGATGACCACTGGGGCTTTAGCAAACTGTGGGGGCAGTGGGGAAAGGGAGGGAAGTGACAGCTATGAATTATCCCAGGCCTACTGCCTATGGAGACTCGTTATGGGATATCTTATTGATGTGCATTTTCTATCTATGTTTATGCCTATTTTTACTCGATTATGGCATTTTCCCGCTGGATTCCCCTGGCATGTTTTTTCCTTCATGTAACAAACACATAGGCAGAGATATTTTTTTGGAAGTGGGGATACACACACACATCAGGACAGGTGGAACCCTTTTTTGGGATAAAGGGCAGGTCTGGCATCACGTGTTCATTGAAGAGCTGAGGGGTTTCTGTGCTGTCTAAAGCCCCTAAAGCCTTAGGAAAACCAGGCCTATATAACATTCTCAATATTTTTTCATGTATAGCAGTGGTTCTTTCTTCACTCTTTGCAATTTCAGAGCTTATGTTCGTGGCCTCACTAAATCAGCCCACGAGAAACTGTAGAAAACAATGTGGAAATTGAATATAAATGAAATTGGAGGCCCCTGGAAACTGGCCAGCACAGAACTGGTGGTGATCAGCCTGCATTGCCCTTGGGAGCTGAAAAATGGGAAGCCAACTGTGCAAAGTGACACAGGGAGTATTCCCCTTCAAACATTTAATTTGTTTTTTTTTCTGTGCTCTAGCTGATAGTGCAGGAGGTATCAATTTTAAAACCATTTTTGCCGCGAGATTGGCCCTTGTAAAAGTTCCAAAATGTGGCTAAATTATGGTCTCAGAACTGCCAAGGAAGGAGCCCTGCAGGTGCAAACAAGGGGCTGGCAAAGCTGGGCACAGAATCAAACAGTGAGGGCAAACTGTCCTCTCAGGACAAGGGGATAGGTGGGAGCAGGATCTCCAAATCAAATGTTAGGCTTGTGTCACTTCTCCTGTCGTGCTGCAATGAATGGATGAGGTGTTCTGTGCAGGATGGGTGCTTTGTCCCTTTTAATAAGCTGGGAGTGCTCGTGTGTCCTTTTTGCCCATGGCAGGGCACAGCAAGGGCTGCTGAGGGCAAACCAGGGGGCCTGGCTGGAGCCTTGCACTTAACCCCTACCATCCTTTAGCCCTCAGGGCACTTGTGTGGTCTGGTCACACATTGTCTCAAAGAAAAACAACCTGGAGTCTGTCTCTGCCAACCTTGCTTTGCCCTTGATCCAACTAAGCAATTTTTAGGGTCAACACCAACTTAGCTGTTATCTTTTTGAACTTTTCTGGGTTTCAGCAGGCTCCTGGACCAAAGGAAATGATTTGGGTCCTTCAGTTACGTTTCAAAGGGGTTTGTTGGTTTGTTTATTTATCTACTAGTCTTTTCCTCCCGAAGAAAATATGAAAGGAACAGAAGAATATGTGAAAGGAAGAAATTGCTACTGGAGTTGAATGGGGTGGGAACAGTCCCTCTCCAGCTCTCCTGGAGCCGCTCTAGGCACTGGAAGAGACTCCAAGGTCTCCCTGGAGGCTGAAACTCCTGGTGTGTCAGCAGCTACTGCCAAGGGACCAGGGTGTCTCTGGGCCAGGTAAGGAGAGGGTCAGGTGGGCTCCCTTGGAGATGGGGGATCTGGTGCACTTCATTAGGTGCTATCCTGGTGTCTGCTTTGCTCTGCATGAAAACTTGATTGGATGGATATCCCTGCAGAGATGGAGGTGTGAGGTCACACGTGTCTTCCGGGTGCTTTGCTGTATGAAAAGAGAACTTGCAGCAGTGTGAGATGTTTATGAGGTGATACCTATACCTGGGGGACACAAAGAGAGGAAGAAAGCCAAAGTTCAAGTGCACTGGTAAGTAGCCTTTAAAAAACTTGCCAAATGCATCTTAGAGACATTAAGTCACTGAGACAACGCCCCAAATTTCCCCTGTATTTGCTGCAGGAGTCTCTAAGGTTCTGCACTGCTGTCCTTCAGACACTTGTTAGGTTTTCTCTGGGGTGGTTGTGTCAGGGGTGCAAGGAGATCAGAACATGCAGTAGCCAAACTGCTGGAGCATCACTACAACAAGAAGCAGGGAAGGGGAAAGGTGAGGATGGAAATACGTGTTCTGTGTCTGAAGTCAGGTAACTGGCTTCCATCTAAGAGAAAACAGGGACAAGACGTGGTTATGGATCCCCGGGGAAAAGGAAGGAGAGGGAAGAACATCAGAGCATCACCAACAAATAAAAGCTACTGGCTGTGAGATGAGATAATACTGTCTGGGGGAATTCAGTCATGATCAGCATCTGCTTCGGATTGAGTTTCACTTCCACCGGTGTCTTCACCGGAGAGGGTTAGAAAAGCTGTGAGAGCGTGTGTGGGAGTCAGGGCTGCAGCCCCTGGTGTCAGCCGGGGGGGTGAGGCAGACACGGGGCTCAGGTTGACAAGTCATCCCCGTTGCCTTCCAGAGGGAGGTGGGAGGGAGGTGGGAGGTAAGAGGGTGGCCGGGGAATAGCTGCAGGATGCTCTGATCTGTGCACCCTCGTGCTGGGAGCCAGAACTCCCGCTGGGAGCCAGAACTCCCGCTGGCTCAGGCAGTCCCCGCGCAGCCAGGGCTGTGTCGGTAAAACACAACTGTTCCAAGCTGGCAGCTTTGGAGGGAGGCTCCCACAGTGACATGGCTGGAGCTTCAAAGGAGCTGAGGGACCAGTAGGTTTCGTTTGTTTTGGCCTCTCTGCAATGAAGGAGTAAGAACAAAGCACCCGAGAGCATTTCCAAGAACTCGTCTCATTTTCTTTACCTTGTGTGCCTCAGTTTCCCCCCTGGGGAAAGAGGGTTGTGTCTGACATTCCCGTGGGATCCCAGTGAGGATCTGCAGAGAGGGACAAGTCACATTTTTACTTGGATTTATGGAGCACTGGAGGCTAAAGAAGTGAAAGCCATCACTGCTTCTGCTCCAGCCTGTGTGAACAGCAATTTGTTTCCCACAGTTTCCCCTTGGCACAAAGGAGCCCGGAACTCTTCCCCCGTTAGAGGACCTGTGTGTGTGAGTGGGAGAGGGGCTGCACCAGGTCCCCTTTGCTGTCATGCTGTGTGACAAGGACAGCTGAGCTGACCATTGCCTTCCCCCTCTCCCTTCCCTTCTTGCAAAGAAGTTCCCTTCTGCCTTGTGTTCCTGCATCCCAAAATCCCCTGGTAACTCCATGTCCAGCATGTGAGACACGCTCAGACAGCAGTGCTGAGTGTTGGGGCCCCTCTGGGGAAGGGAGGACAGTCCTGAGTGTCTGCTGCTCCTGTCACCGCCCACAGAAAGCTCTGGGTTATCGTGGGGACAGGGCCAAGCCTCGCTCAGCTCACGAGAGGCAGAATTTGGCAGCCCCTTCCCTTGCTGCTCTCCCAGACGTCTGTCATCACCACAGAGACACCAGGCTGGTCTGGCAGCTCCTGCTCGGGGGAAATCCCTGTGGGGCTGGGAAAAGTGGGGCTGGAGGCTCTGAGGTAGGAAGGAGTAAGGTTCCAAAAGGCTTGGGTGGAAGTGGTTTGGGGCAGAAGGGCACTGAACCTCCTGCATATCCTTCTGAACCCACGTTGTACGGCACTTGGAGCAACCTGGTCTAGTGGAAGGTGTCTCTGCCCATGGCAGGGGGTGCAATTAGGTGACATTTAAAGGTCCTTTCCCACCCAAACCATTCTGTGGTTAAATGCTCTGGTCCTTTCTTGGCCAAAGGTGTGCTCGAAGTGCAGGTTCATGTACCTTCCTGTCCCAGACTGCTGTGCTATGTATGATCTGTTGACAGACACGAGTGGGGAGCACAGTTAATGCCAGAATGTGTTTGACCTTTCCTTTTTATTTCCCTTGCAATTTATCCCCCTTTTTCATAAAATTCCATCTGCAATCAGATCCACCCAGGTCAAGTGAACTGCAAAGACCAAGGTGACAGCTGCTTAAACCATCCCTCCTGTTAGTCCAGCCTAACTCCCCATGCATCAGCCAGGATAAAGCCACTGCAGCACCTTGGGGAGATTAGTTGTGAGATGAGGAGAAGCAATAAAATCACCCCTTCACCCTTCAGCTTTTCCAAAAAAATAGCAAGAAGATAGAT
>VYXB01000177.1:229913-291111 GCA_013397135.1 Pachyramphus minor
CAAACCAAAAAAAAAAAAAAAAAAAAAAAAAAAAAAAAAAAAAAAAAAAAAACCAACCAAGCCCAAACTCACTGGTTTCAAGGTGGGTTAACAACGTGAAAAGCTCATGCCAGAACATGTGTTATTAGCAATAAAAAAGTCCTTTATTTGTCTCTCTGGGGAATTTCTTTCACACTCACTTTTAAAAAAACTATCTTTATTTGTTTCCCTTCCCTCTCTCTCTCTCTCTCTTCTCTCTCTCTCTCTCTCACAACCAGATCACTTAAATAAAACAAAGTTTTATATTCATTCCAGGCAGGGTTTCCTGCCAAAATCTGTGCCTCCTTTTTCTCCCCCCACTCATTTTCTTCTATACAGACCAGTGATGAAAACACAAAAAAATCTGAAGCCTATGAGGTGACAGATGAACAAGATGTAGAGGCAAATTATCCAAATGGTGCTGCAAAGGAATGGCTTTTACTGGCAAAAGGGAACATATTTTTGCAAAGGTTAGGGGAATTTTTCTGTTTCTGTTGGATTTTTCCTAGGCTGGAAATTTTAATTCCACGAGAAGACTAAGATCCTGGCAATTAGATGTTCCAGGCAATTCTTTCCCTTTATTTATTGCTTTGTCTGTTTGGGGGTTTTATCAACAGCGAGGATTTGGGGTTTATTTGGTGTGCAGGCAGCTGTGAGATTGGGGCAGCTCCTGGGCAGAGAGAGGGCCTAAGGACAGTGTATCTGCAGATATTTGGGTGCCTTTCCACCTTTCACTCCATTTAGCCAGAGAAGAAAGGGCACCTAAACCTGTGCACCCCAGCCCAGATCCATTCTTGTGCTTTGTGGTGTCTGTGGAAGTGGCAGTGGGTCACTGGAAGACATTGAGCCCTGCAGGCTTAGCCAGGACAGCAAAACTTCCTCATGGGTGTGTCAAACAGGGACTGGTGGCCAGTGCAGCTGCAGGAGCAGCACAGACCATTTCTGTGTCACAGCACACAGGGCTGGGACGTACCCACAGCACAGAGTCAGTGCCCTGGTGTGGAGAAGGAGAAGCTGCTGTGCTTGGTGCCCTTGGGCAATGGCCAAGGTGTGGTCTGGGGGTGGGCACAGGGGGAAAAGGGAAGATGTGAAGGAGGCAGAGCAGCTGGGACAAAGAGGAAGCACAGCACCGCTGGATGTGCAAGGAGCAGGAGGAACAGAGTGCTGGAAGAGGCAACAGCAAATGTTCCTGCCCTGGGCTCAGCTGACTCAGAGGGAACGTAAAACGCCCAGAGGAGCCGTGATTGTGATCTCAGAAAGCACAGAGAATTTTACTGCGGGAAACTGGGAATCCTTGGAAGAGTTTGCAGTTTAAATTCAGCGTTGTTAAGCCTCAGTAGGATTAAAGGGTAGAACAGGCCAATGTGGGGCCTGAAAGGAAGGTGAAGATTAGCATAGGAAGAATAATTTGGAGGTCTCTGAAAAGAAGCAGAAGCAAGTTCAAAGGATAATTCAATAAACAAATAAAGAGATACACCAGGGGAAGCACAGAAACCCATGAAGGAGGAAATAATACTGTGCTACACAGACCACTAAGGGAAACACATTGTTTAAGAGTATTTTAGGATGAGTGAAGGCAGATGGATATGTCCTCTCAACATGCAGGGAACCTTTGGGGATCTCCTTGCAAAGCTCTGAGGCTGAAAAGGAGAGATTGAAGAATGACACTCCTGGAAAGCACCGTGCTGGAAACAGGAAAGGTGCTGGAGAGCAAGAATGGAGAAGTCTGAGCTTTGCAGAGTTTTCTTGCTTGAACATCAAAGCTTTAGGATCATCACCAGAGTTAGTGCCAGGTAGCTGAGCAGACTGATGGGTTAAATCTCTCACTACAAAGCAATTTCTTTGTCACTTGGGTTTTTCTCAGGCCTGCAGGGTGTTTCTCCAAGCCTCAGGAGCAGGAGAACATCCCAACAGACTCCAGCCACATAGCAGGCAAAAGTTTTGTCCTGCACAGCTAAAGAGAGACACCCACAGCAGACAGAAATAATCCCATTTAGAGATGAGCCCATTGTCCAAAAGAGACCTGAATAACTCATGTGGTGTTGATACCTTGACTTCTAGAAATGGCTGGAGTTAACAGAGTTAACTGGTTATCTGGTTACAGATATTAGTCCAAGGAGTGTGGATTTGATTACAGATGCTGAAAGGGTGTCCAGAACCAGAGACAAAGGCTCCAAACTGCATCACACAACAGAAAAACCTTCTGCTCTGCTCCAAAATAGAGAATATCCCACACCCTCAAAACAGTTTTTCCCCTAAATCTACTTGCTCTGGGAAATGATTTTAGCTGTTTTCAGCAAATCTTTCACACATGAGTGTAGGGCTGTTCTACAGGGTTTCTGAAGCACAGGAGGAACAAGTGCAGAGATGTCCCGAAATTCCATCTTGCATTTAAAGAGAAAGCATGCCTTGGTTTCTGGGAAAAAGAAGCTTTAAATGGGAAGCAGGAAGTGATTTAAAAGATTTTCTGTCAATAAAATATCTTCTAGAAGTGTCCTCAATAAGAAGAGCTGTGGAATCACTCATCACTCAAACAGAAAGGGGTGTCCAAGCAGTGAAAACCCCAGAGGTACAAAACCAGTCTGCAGCCGGCTGATGCTCCGTAGAAACCAGAAAACAAAGGAAAATCAAGATGTGTCTTGTCCCAGAAACACCTCCTGAATCTTGTGTTGATTTCATTGCTTCCTAGGGCGGGACCACGATTTTTTGGATGGCTGTGCTGGGTAGTGCTGGCAGGTGATGACACCAGCACCTTGAAATACAGGAGGAATGGGAAGGGGAAGGAAAACACATTCTGCCCTCGGATGCAAAACATGGCCTTTGGCTTCAAGTCTTAGAAAGCTCTGAGATGCTGGTCCTTGATGTGCAGGAATGATGTGTCATTCTTTTTGGATGCTAAGAGAATATATTATCTGTAAAGGTGCTGTGGATGGGGAGTGGAGAAAGGGGAGGCCTCTTTGCACGTGTTTAGCTGCTTTGATGTGGCCTTTTCCACCCTGAGGTTTCCCTTTAGGGAGCCTTCCTTCTCTACCATTTCAAGCAGATCCTTGCAGAGCTATTTGAAAGGGCTTTGCAGATACTTTTTGGGTTAAAGCTTCACAAAATGCCCAGGGCATCTGAGGGACTCACTGCTGGCCACTAAAACTGTTGAGCACCCCCAAGCCCAGGAGAAAGCAGGAGGAGCACACTGTCCAGGACCTTGGAAAAGCACACTTTTAAAGTCATTTCCCTGTGTTGGGGCTGTAAATACACCCCCCTCCCCTGCCCATCCCTCTCCTGAGGCCCTGCAAGGTAGTCCTGGAAAAGGACTTTCCCCTCCTGGAAAAGGGCTGTAGGTGTTGAGCAGTTTTGGCTGCAGCCTGGGGTCAGTGGGTCAGTAAATAACTGGCTCCCACCCAGAGAACACGAAGTGGATGTAAATGGCCATTCCTGCAGCCAAGGCAATTTTCAGCCGGGGAGAGGGAAAAGCAGCGAATAGCAGAGTGAGGTGTAGTGTTGGCTGAGATGGGAAATAAAGCCTTGTAGCTTAGATTTAGGTTTAAATCTGCCCTTCCTTCGTCAGGGATTCCTTGGGACCTTTCTGAGCTGCCCCCATCACGCCGGAAGCTTTTAAAGGGGTTTCTTAGCACTGAGCACTTTCTGTTTCTCTTTCATCCTAAAACCCCGGCCATTATCCCAGTGAAACCTCTCAACTAATTAGCGTTCAGCTCCGCGGGGGGAAAGTCGATCGGGGCTGGGGATCAGCCCCACCACTTTGTGCTTCCAGGACTGTACAAGCTGATTTCCCTGCCCAAGATCTTGCATTTTGACATATTGCTTCAATACAGCACATTTTATGACACCTTTGCTGAAGGGCCAAAGGCCACATTCCTTCTATCTATCCTGCATGCAATTTTCATTCCCTTGTCTTCAATGCATTATAGAAATTTTTCTTTCTTTTTCTCTCCCCTCCTCACCCCCAGGATATTGTGGGTTATTACCTCAATCCTTTTCAGCTGAGAAAGGTTTGAGGTAATGGCCTGAAACTTCCTGGAAAAAGTCCCAAAAAGCCCGAAATGGAAACCACATGCAACATATTAGAGACCCTCATTGCATAAAGAAACATTAGTCCAAGCAGGAGAATGTCCATTGATCAGCCACTTCTGTCCCAGCTGGGGAGAGCCACGTGTGACCAGCAACGAGCCCGGGGGAGGGATTTGCTGATCTGCTAAGTTAGGGCAAGAAAGGTGTAAAATATACACTCTCCTTTAGGAAACAGCTTCCTTAGTCACCATCCTTGAAGCAGGGTTGGGGAGCTGACAGTTGTGTGGCAGGGCAGAGCTGGCAGGGATCCACAGACCCTGCGTGACGCCCCAGGCTGCCGGGTTATGAACCCGTGGAGCCCCACTGCTGCTTGCTTGATGCTGCAGCATCCAGGAGGAAATGCCAGAGAGCTTTTTTATTGTCACCACGGGGAGAAAAGGGTTTTCTTTTTTCTCTGAGCCCAGTTAAAATAATTTCTTTTTTCGTCGGTGACAAGAAAATGTGCCGTGTCCCCCTCGGCCCCCCAGCAATCCTGTAGTTCTCCAGGGGAGGGGATCACGATAAAACAGCCTTTCTGGCCCACCTCCAGGAAGGTATCTCAGCTCTTGTGTTCTCCATTGGAAGTGGAAGGCTCTTATGGAAGGGAAGGTGAAGGCACTGAGTGGCTCTGGGCCTTTGGTGCTGCAGAGCCACCTCGGCCCCTATGGGAAGGGGCTCTGAGCAGCACCCTGGGAACACGGCCTGTGCTTTTTTGGAGCATGGTTTGATTTAACCCAGGGGACACAATTCAGCCCAGAGCCCAGTGCTGCCCATTCCTCTTCCAAACCAAGGACAGCACCCTGGCCCTGAAGGCTGCAAAGTGTCAAGAGTACCCAGCACTTTATGGGAAGTCCAGGGCAGTGGGGCAGTCCCCACCCCTGGAGGGATTTACCGGCAGTGTGGATGTGGCCCTTGGTGACACGGGTCACCAAGTGTGGCTAAATATGCCAGAAACAAGGAGTCAGTGAAAAAGAATCCAGAGTCCATTAATTCTCTTGATTTCTAAGCCAGTCTCAGAATTTATGGGCCCGATGCTTCAGATTCATCCCTTTGGCATGATTGGCAGGGCTGCACTGGAATATAAGGAACAGCTGAGAGGAAGGAAAGGGGAGTGGTGGCTGCTTGACCTGGCTCTCCATGGTGGGCTCCACTGGGCAATTATTTACAGTAACTCTTCTGCTCCTCAGTATGGGATCCAAAACTGCCCTGCCTGTGCCTTTGCCAAGGGTACAAGTGCCAGGCTTGAACTGGAAAGAATTTGATAACACTTTCAGGAAATTTTACAATATTATTCCACTTCCATTTCATTCTGTCTGTGATTTCCCTCTCTTTTTTGTTTCTTTTTTTTTTTTTTTTGCCTCCTGCCCAGCAGAGACTTTGCAAGGAGTCTTTGCCCCAGGCATGGCCTTTTTGCAAGTTAAGAAGCACAAAAGGAGCAGAGAATAAAAGGCGACCTCATTTTTTGTTTTCACAGGTCTCCAAGAGAAGAGGTTTTGCCATCTGGGTGGAAATCTGACAAAACAGCTCAGGAGGGGTTGGGCCCATCAGCCAAGCTGAACAGCTGCAGGGAAGCTCCGTGAAAACCGAGTCACTCCACTGGAATAATTTATTGTGGCTGGTTTGCAGGGATAACAACAAAAAGAGATTCAGCTCTTTTATCTCCTCTTGCAGCACGAGGTCCCACACCAGGCACTTGCAAAGTGCTGTTTTCAGGCTGTGGTGGGAGCTTCACCTGGGATGTTGTGCAGGGGTCAGCCAGGAGGGAAAATGGCACCTCTGTGGCTCTGTAATGTGGCAACGCAGGGCTTCCCAGGCCTCCCCTTCACACACCCTGCTGCTTATGTGTCTGTTTATCACCCTGTGTTAGTCCCAGGTTGGTAATGTCCAACCAGAGGCATTTCTGGCTGGTCCTTGTCCCGTGGTGGGCATGTTTCTGTCGCAGATCTCCTGCCCCTCAACACACCTGCCAGACCATGGCCCCTTTGTCCCTGGTTCTCCAGGCTACAGCAGTGGCTGCCTTCTCTCTTGGCTGCAGGTGATGCTCAGATCACTGTGCTGACTTTGTGTTCAGCAGTGGTGCTTTGACACCTGTAGGATGCCAAGATGCTGGCAATTAACAGTGAAAGTTCATCTCATCTGGGCCAAGAAAAGAGCAGTGCACAAACATCAGGAAGAGCCTTCCCTCCCAGTGCAGCTCTGGGGCCTCGAGGAATTTGCAAGTCTCCAAAAACATGCTGGTAAGTGCAAGGCTGGATTTACTGGGTACACTGGGAAAATATGTCATCCTCTGCCTCCTAGCACTGCTCCATCCATCACACCCACCATGCTGCAAGGTGAGGAGCCAGACTGCTGCCCTTCTTTGTGTTACAGCTCCCTGCAGCCCTGCAGCACCTGCTCCCAAATTCAGAGGTGTCCCGGGCTGTTCCTTGGCAGTGGAGCATCACCCACAGCATGCAGCTTGTTCTGCCTTTCCACCACAAACCTCCTTTCAGCTGCATGTGACTTAACCACACTTCAGCAGCTCAACTTGACGTTTCCTACGCCTTGGGATGATTCTGTGGTGTGCAAATTTCCCAAAGCCCGTCCCCTGGCCCGGGAACATTAAGTGGCTTTGCCGATGTCTTTTTTTTAACTTTTTTTTTTTTTTTTTTTTTTTTTTTTTTTTAATTCACAGGGTCAGATCCTCAGTTCACAACTGCTCTGTCCCAAGCCAGCTGCCACCTGGGCAAACTGCAGCCTCTGCAGAAAGCACTGTGGTTGTGTGGTGTTGTTAAATCTCAGGGGGTTTTTTGTGAGTGAAGGTTTGCTGAGAGCCCAGGTCCATGTTGGGTGATGCAAAGCCTGAGGGCTGGGAGGCATCACAGGTGCCAGGCTGTGCCCCACAGACTGTGCCAGGTATTGCTGACCCCTGGAGGTTTCTCTGGGGTGCCCCACAGATGTCTCAGTGCCATGAGGTGGCTCCTCTGAGTGACTCCTGCACAAGTGCACCTTTGTTATTAGTGCTTTGATTCACAGTTTTCATTTAAGCTGTCTTGCCTTTTCTGCCAGCAGACTTTCCAGTTTGCCTTTCCCAAGCAACCTTTTCCCATCCATCTCCCCGAATGAGATATTTCTTCTCTGGGCTGTGCAGCCAGAGAACCATTTATCTTCTTTTCAAATAGCCGTGTGTCATCTGCTAAAAATAATCTTGTCAGGGGCTGTGCAGGGCCTGAAGAATGTGCTAATACTGAGCAGATTTGGGTGTTAAACCCCCCCCATCCCGTGGAAGGTCAGGAGGGTTCAGTTTGCACGCTCCAGGAAAGGCAGGTAACAGCACCAAGGGCTGGGCTGGTACAGAACTAACTGCAGCCCAGGGCTGTGGGCCTTGGGCTGGGGAAATCTCTCTGCTGGGGGCTCTTTTGGGGTGAGTTTGCTCAGCACTGCCATCCCCAGGTCCAACTTCTCACGTTACTCCTGGTGTGGGAAGTGAATGAAGCAGCTGAGCTCTCCCCTGCAAGGACTGGCTGTCATGGCCCTTCCAGAGCCAGCCCCAAACTCCCCCAGAACCCTCTAAAGCCAAACCCACCCTGGCCAGGACACCCTGCCCAGGCAGCAGCTCCCGGGCTGTAAGGTGTGACCTTCCCACCCTGGCTTTGGGAGGAGCTGTGTGTGCTTCCTGAGGTCTCCTGGAGGAGATGCCCATATCCACCGTGGTCCCTCAGAACAACCAGCAGGGCAAAGGGCTTTGGTGCACCCCAGGCTGGCAGCCTGATTCCAGGTCCTGGAGCTCATTACACCGCAGGAATGAGAAAAACTATTTGGAGAAAACAAGGTGCACAAAGGTGCAGCCGCTTTTTCTTCCTTATCCTCACATTCCCTCTAAGTAAAGCACCAAAACAACAGGAAGTTCTGTAGTTTCTGCCAAAAGACCACAACTGTAGATGCAACAAGAAAGGGATTTAGTCCTTCTTTAATTCATATTTCTTTTCCCCAGCTACATCTACATATTCAAAAATCAGATGCCTGCTAGGGATCACAGTATCCATCTGGCTAATATCTGCTTTCAGAAAGGCATTTGCTCTTGATTTAGGGACTTCACATGATGAAGGACTCTGCACATCTCTAGATAAGCCACCCAAAGGGTTCTTTATGCTTCTTGTTAAAAAAGAAACGTGTCTTATCACCTTTCTCAACTTGTCTGGTCTCTGCTTCCAGTTGTGGCACCTGGTAACACTTCTGAAGGTTTTGTAACCTCCACTGTCCTGATGAGGACAAAAAGGTGTGTCCTACCTGTGCCCCTGTCCAGGGTTTCAGCTCTGGCCACTGGGCTGCAAAGCAGGTGCCAAAAGCAGGTGTGTCCAGGGGTTGATGCCTTCTGAGCCCATGACATCCTCAGCTACACCTCACTTCGTGTGCAGGGACTGTTCTAATGTCTCCCAGAGGTTATTTTTGCTGACAAACATTTGGGACACGTGCAGCCTTTTATAAACATTCTGATAAGTAAGAGGAAGACAAAAACCAAAAACAAAACTGCAGTTTGAACATAAACAATCTCACTGAAATCAGCAGGGAGTGCCGAGCCAAGGGAGGAGGCTGCAGCCAAGGGACTGAATTGCCACCAACTTAAAGAGAAATGGGAAAAATGCTCTGAGTTTGATGGGGTTTGGTTATTTTTAGAGGAGGGGGCAAATGTGCCCATGTCTGGTCAGGGAGGAAAACTGAAAAGCAGCAGAAGTGCACAGGTAGCAGGATAACCCATCTGCCAGGGGCTCAGCACTGCCAAGGAAGGTAACAACTTCACCCGAGAGGCTGCTGCAAGATTGCTGTGCACCAAATGCTCTCCCTCTGGATCATCCTGTCCCACCCCCCTGCCACGGGCAGGGTCACCTTCCACGAGACCAGGTTGCTCCGAGTGAGAGAAATCCTTGCTGAAGTTTGCTCTGTGCTGAGAGAGACGTTTATAAATAACAAATGGGTTTGGACACACTCTGCAAAACGAGCCCTTACGTCTTTTCTGTCAGCTCTCACCTGTTGTTATTTCTAGTGTTTCCTCTTCCCCAGCCAGGCAGGGCTTTGCATGGAGGTGATATAGTTGCTTTTGTTCAAGAACCAGACAAGTTCCCCCATCTTGTAACCAGGACTTGGTCGTAAATGACCAAACATCTGTTAAATTGAGCTGTACTTGGTGAGAGGGTGGTTGTGGTTTTGTTAGTTTTCTTTTTTTTTTTTTTCTTTTAAAGGGAAAAAACCACACTAAAAAATGGAGTGTGTGACCAGCAGGATGCACTCAGGGGAGGGCAGGGAACTGGCTGGGTGATTGTCATGGTTTGACCCCAGCCAGCACTGCCTGGCAATAACAAAAACATCCCAGTGTTATCAAAGCTGTCTCCAGCATAAATCCCAAATACAGCCCCATAAGAGCTCCTATGAAGGAAGTCAGCTCTGTCCCAGCCAAACCCAGCACAGTGATTCACAATTTGTACCACACTTCAGTGAAGTGCCTGACGCAGAGAGCGGGGGGGAAATGCTGAGCTGATCTGTTCTTCTTCTGGGCTGTGCTTTGCTCCAGGGGAAAACATCCCCATTTCAGCTCAGCTCTTTACAACACAGACAAGAGTTATTAGAAAGAGATGGTTTTCAGGACAGGTCAGTGAGTGCTAATGGACGTAATATTCTTCTGATGGTTTTGGGTCTTTCAACCACGAAGTCCCTGCAGCCCTCGGTCACGTTCTTAGCTGGTGAAACCCAAGATAGCCCTCAGGATTACAGCACAACTTTGCACCAGCTGAAAAACTGCTCATCCCTGAATGCTTAAAAAGAGCAATTCTGAATCAGAAATATATATATATTTATATAAATGTGCACATGTAATTAACTCTTTGCAGTCCAGTCCCACGGAAGTCAATAACAGAGCTGCTGATTTCGTGGGCAGTTCAGCAGAACCTTCTGCCTCTGCTTTAATCCTACTCCCAGAAAATCGTTCCACAATTAAAGTGCAAATAATTTTCCCAAGTAAATCTCTGTCAGGTCTTTCCAGGACTCCTGGTGCAGCATCAAGCAGTGTCAACTGCAATTCAGTGACGAGCTCGTGCTGCAAAAACCTGTAAAAACTTTGTCCTACAAAACAAAACAAAACAAAACAAAACAAAAAAACAAACAAACAAACAAACAAACAAACAAAAACAACAAAAAAAAAAAAAAAAAAAAAAAAAAAAAAAAAAAAACCTCTCTCACCTCATCTTGCCAAAACTGACAGTGCCCTGTCCCTGCTTTAGGCACAAGAGACCTGGTTGGTACCATCTGACTCTCACCTCCTGGAAAGGGGGAGGCAGGGAGGTGTGTTAGCTTGGACCTTGCTGCTTGCCCACGTTTGTTGCTTTCCCTCTGCAGAGCAGAAATCCCCGTGGGCAGCAGGAGCCACTCAACCCCCAGGCTCTGGCAGAAAGTTATTAAAGAGAGGCTGTAAGTGCTACGAGAACTGATGGAAACCCTTTGCTGAAGTCCCACCCTGACAGAGGCTGTGCCTGCTCCCCAGAGCAGCCTGAGGAGATATCCCACAGGCAGCCTTGTCCAGCCAGGAACAGATCTGAGGGCAGCTAATAAACTTATCTGTATCAGATTAAATTGCCAATCCTACCCTGTCCCTGCTCCCTGCCCTCTCCCCCTCCCCAGATCAGTTACACACATCCAGCCAAATAAAGATAAATGCACGACAGAGTTCATTGGAGTGATTGAAAATCAAGATGGAACAGCATATTTTTCATCAATGTTATCCCAGGAAATAAAGATAAATTCCCCCACTTCATATTTTAACGTAGCTTATCATAATCACTGGTAATAGCAACCAAATGTTTTTCATTTGCTGGATTTTAAAGGGGGCTGGGGGAACAGTTTCCTGGTTGGAGGCTCATCGAGTCTAATTTTAAATCAGTGTCAGGGGTCACTTCCACTTTGTGTTGCATTTCTGAGGAGGGGTTTGTGCTGGAATACCTGGTTGGTTTAATGACTGCAGGGAAGAGCAGGGCTGGGGAAGTCCAAGGGGTGGAGGGGTGGGAAGGAGTCTGGGCCACTGGGCTGAGATCCATCCCCAGCCACATGCAAACCTTCCTCCAAAGTGGCTCTGGACAGGGAATTTTTCCAGAGAGACAGTGAGGGTTCCAGGGAGACAGGGGCCTTCTGAGATCCCCTGTTCTGTCCCTGCCTCTGGCGTTACCTGAGGTGTCTTTGCAGCTACTCTTTTTCTTTGTTTGTTTTTGAGAACCACATGCAGTGACAGAGTGTCCTGCAAGACTTCCCAGAGGTTTACCAATTGATCCCCAAGGATCTATTGTGCTGTTCTTCTGCTCTCCCTTCCCTTGTTTTCTGGTTCCCTGAAGCTCCTGGTAGGATGCTGATCAGTGAAAGAAAAGGTGGAGAGAGAAAACCTGCACTGACCCACGGAATTTAAACTTGCTTAATGCTGTTTAATGGTTCAGCAAAGGCCACACTTGGCAATATTGGAGCCCTGACTCCTTAATAAGTGAACAGCACCTTCACCTTCTCATCCAAAGGTGAGAACCTCTGCCTGGGAGACACATGGAGTAATCACTGGATGCAAACTCCATGAGGGGGTGGGAGAAGAAGGTCACAGAGGTGGTGGGGAGGGTGTGCAGAAACACCCCTCCAGGTCTGGCATCATCTGGGTGCATCAAAAGTGGGACTAGAACACAAAGGGATGTCCCTGTAAAGCGGGGAGTTGGGACACAGAGGACATGATATAAATTCTGTAGGGTTTGGTTGTTTGTTTTTTTTTCTGTCAGAAATCTCTGTTTCCTCGGAGTCTTCTCCATTAGAGCTTATGGGACTCCTGCTGTTGGCTCCAAAGGAAACTCTTTCAGACTTGTCATCCTACAAGCTGGGAAATGGATTGCTCATTACTTCTTTTGTTTCCTCTTCCTTCTGTAAAAAAAAACAAAGCAAAACAAAACAAAAAGCAAACCAAAACAAAAACACAGACAACAAAAATTACCAGAGGAGGTGACGAGACCAGACTCCAAACCACGGATTTTAGTAGTTTCTAATTTAATCATGATACCAATAGAAAGGGACTTTAGAGCAGAATATGTCTCAATTGCAACTGCATCTGGGCATGTTTGTGTCCTGGTGTGGATTGGCAGCCAGAGCCCAGCGGGACGGGAAAGGTCAGGGCTGGCCATGGGAGGGCAGCTCTTTCCTGAGCCCTGAGCAGGGAATGTTGAAAGGTAACAACAGCCAGTGATGAGCTGCCATTGCCTCACCCTCTGGCAAAACACAGAGTAGGAAAGGAAGGAGAGAGGAGAATAATTAAATCTCAGGAATGCAGCTGGAGGGCCACGGGGGAGCCCAAGAGGTTTAAGGAAAATTTAAGCGTGAGACCTTGTTTTTTTAAGCCTTGTGTTCTGAAGTTTTTTGGGAAGCTGGGTAAGGAGAGGGAAAGTAACACATTTCTGGGGATCCTGCTGCACAGATGAAGTCAGAGGTGAGCTGGGCTCCTGCTCCCCACCTGCCTGGGATCCTGTCTGCTCCATCATGTCCATGGAGACGGGAATGCAGAAAAGAGAGGGATGCACAGAGGTCTCACTTCAGGATTACAGAGTAAGTCTTGAGCCCATTCCTGCACCCTTGCTCTCTGAGTGCCCCTGAGCTCTCTGCTTTCAGTGTGGCCTCAGCAGGAACACCAGAATAAACCCAGGATAAACCTCTTCTGATCAGCAGGGGGATTTCAGACCCAGACCATTGCAAAAGTACAGCTGCAAGAGCTACACGGCTCCAGTGAAATACCCTTCATGAAGCAGAGAGGTTTCCTGGGCAGGATCATCCCTGCACACACTCTGGGCAGGATAAAAGAGGTTTGGCCTTGCACTGGTGTGGAATAGGAATATGTGCGGTGAGAAGAGAAGGTGGGAAGGAAAAGCAGAGAGTGGGAGCATCTTCACCTGCCCCAGGAGGTTTGGGGCACTGAGAGTCAGCAAAGAAGAGGGGCACAGTCTGTGTAAAACCTCAAAGACCAAGACCTGAGCTTTGCATCTCTCCAAAAGACAACACTGCTGATGCAGTAGCAGCACTGCCTGGGAGCCGAGGTCGGCGCCTCAGTCGGATTTAATCCGGGGAAAAACACTCCCTGTTGTAACCCTGCTGCAAATTTCTGACAACCAAACAAGCCTGATGGAGCCTCCTCAGCATCAGCAAAATGTAAACCACCAAACCCCCTCACAGCTACGGACAACAAACAAGCTCTTCCCCTGCACTGGCCTTTCACTCGCTGGGTTAAATTTACTGCAAACCTTGCTGTGCCAGGTGGGCTTTGCAGCACGATTGGAAGTGTGCATGAAATAATAACAAATCCACAAATCATAAGGAGGGGCCGGATAATCTCTCTGTACCTCGTTAAGCAGCAGATTTATGGACAGTGCTCCCTGCCCCATACCCAGAGCCTGCTGCTGCAGCTCTACCAAGGGCTCGGAGGGCCCAAGTGTGAGCAGGCTCTCCACAGGGGACGGGACATTTCAGGTATTTATTGGCCAGACTTACATGGCCACGTCCACAGAGGCATTTCTGTGTCTAAATTCTTGCTCAGGCACCTGATTTCTTACTCATTTCAGCAGTGAGTTAAGCACTGAATCAGAAGCTGCTGCCCGTGAAGGTGGGACCTGCTGACCCCGCAGGCAGGGAGGGCTTCGTGCTGGGGCTGAGGGGGTGGGCAGAGGCCAGGCAGCACTCTGTGCCTCTGGGGCTCTCCGTGACCAGGGCTTGGCTGTGTGCTCCAGTGCTGGAATGACAAGCACAGAACACATCTCCGGGCAGGCAGGGGCAGGTGGTGCTGAGCAGGAACCACAGCACACCCCGCTCTGCTCCCGTCCCCTTGCTCCAGCCCCGTGACGTGGTCCGTGTGCTGCTGCATCCAGGGGAGGAAGGAGCTGTTAACAAGCATTGCCAAGGCCAGCTTGCCCTTCACAGTGTGGTGCTCCTGGTGCTGGCTGGGCCTGTGCATCCCCTTCCAACCCCACAGAAACATCCTGGGCTTGTTCTGGGCCCAAGCTCGCTGCTGCCCTACCCCAGCTGTGCATCAGGGCAACCCCCTGGAAGGACAGTGAGCCTTTTTCCAACCTCCCTCATCCCAGGGTCACACCTTTGTCATGGCTTTAGGCCAAGCTCTCAGCAGCAGAAGGTTTGTGGTCACTGCTGACTTAAACCACATTCAGCTCTGCCGAGGATGCAGTGTTGTAAAATGATGAAAAGGAAGAATTAAATTTGAAGAAGTTATTTGTTTAAAAAAAAACACAAAACAAAACAAAAAGAAAAAACAAACCAAAACCAAACAAAAATCACAAAACAAAACAACAACAAAAAACCAAAACAGAAAAAAACCAAACAAACAAAAACCCAAAACAAAACAAAATCAGTGTGAAAAGCAGTCTGGCTGTATGGTGTCCTCATCTGCAATAAAACACCCTGTAATGCAACACTTGGTGTGTGTAAAAATGGCTAAGAGTCACTGATACCCATAGAACTGCACCTCTTTCCAGGCAGTTTTACTTCATATTTCTGCTATCCAGCACCCAAACCCTCACGTGCTGCAACCAAACACCACATTTTTCACCTTCCTCTCTGCAACAAGGCTCAGGATTTGTCCTTCTTGTGTGGACAAGGAGGTAAGGGGATACCCAAAGAGCAGAAGGAATGTGTCCTGGAGAGCAACCTGCAATTGTTATTATCCCAACAGCTCCACAGCACCTAAAGAAAGCACAGCACAGAGAGAGGAACCTGCAGTGGCTCCAGCCAGGCCAAGCAGGGGAATTATTTTATTTCCCCCCCCCCAGCCTCAACAGCACGTACACCAGATTTGTCAGGGACCCTCCCAACCCAGCTTTGGGAGAGCCAGGGGTGCACTCCTGGGGTTCTGCTCTGGGCAAACCTGTGTGAGGAGAGACACGAGTTCACCAGGCTGGAAAGGAGAAGTGAAGATGTGGATTTGCAGGTGGAGACATTTTGTTTGGAAGAGAAGGGAGAGGAGGAATGTCAGGGAGATGAGGAGCTGGACACTACTGGGGAAGGATCCCAAAATCCTCTGGGTTTGGAGTCAATGTGGAAGATTCTTCCTATCCCTTCTGAGGGTGCTGGGTTTAATGGCTGGGTGCTGAGTTATGATCTTAAGCAGAGGACAACACAAACTCTGCCCTGTTTTCTGGGCTCCTGGGAGACCACGAGCAGAAGATGGTTGCGCCCATCTCCAGAGGAAAGCAGGAGGGAATCTTACACTGCTTCCCAGACACCGCCACCCTCATCTTCCATGTGATACACAAAGATAGCATATAAAGCAGGATTTTCATAGGGTCAGCTGAAGAAACCTCAGCAATGTACCTTTTGGGGTCTGGCTGGGACTTAGCACCACCACCAGGCCTTGGGGAGGTCACACTTGGGACAGCTCCATCCCTCTCCCAGCTCTGATGCTGAGTGATTAGTCTTTGAGGCAGAGAACTAATTCAGTCCTCATGCCAGAACAGGCCCTGTTTCAATGAGTAGGAAGACACACCAGTGATGATGATTACCTTTGAATCCTGGGCTATAATTTTTGGATACTGAGCCCAGAGCAGCTGACCTGTCATTCTGCAGCAAGACCTTGAGCCAGGGCCACAGAGGTCAGAGAAAATAAGGGAGCAAGAGAGCAGCAAATGATTCATTCTTTCAGTCACTCAATCCTCAGGAGCAATAGCTATCTCAATCTGCAGCATGGAGCCTGATGATGAATGGTTTTATTACCAATGATAATTTAAACCATGTGCAAAGTTTACCATGTTTGTCTCCTTGCCCTCAGCTCTGGGAGTTCTGCTTTCGGGATACTTTCCCTGTTCCCCTCCAGTGTTGGGATGGGTGAAGGAGCAGAACATGACAGAGGCCTTTCCTTGTCCCCTTTCCAAGCAGCTCTCACTGATTTGGGGTACATTTCTCTTCCCTTAATCCTCCTTTTTTTTTTTTTTTCCCTCTCTCTTGCTTCTTAAGAAACTGCCAAACATCTTAAACACATTTAAAAACCCACGTTCTCCACTGCAATCCATTATCTGAGGTTCCCAGGTGGGCTCCACCATCGGAGACCGCCAGACCTGCACGGGGCCCCCAGGAGGGGCTGGGAACAGAGCACATCCTCAGGGGTCCACCTTTCTTGGCAAGGGGGAATAGGCTGTGTCAGGTGAGGGGCACGAGCAAGATACGGAGCAATGATCCGGTTCCACGGGATCACAAGGTGGGGAGGTGGAAGGTGAGGGGGAACACAGAGGTTCCTCCAAAAGGGCTCAGATGGTGCTGTCCTTGCTGATGGCTTTCAGCTGTTTGGGTGCATCTGGAGAGCTCTGCTTTGTTAGAAAGGGCTCACGTTGGAGATGGGAGCAGAGTGAAATCTGAACCCTCACACACCTTGGAGGGGGTTGGATTCAGACCTGGTGCAAACCCCATCTCACATATCCAGGGGCTGGGAACACAGAAAGGTGTCGTGTCAAGAGGTCAGTGCTGAGGATTCACAAAGGCAAGTGGTGCTGCTCTTGTTACCACCACTCAGCTGAACCAGGGGGCTGTTCCCTCGCTGGGCTGAGCAGCAGCACTGGTTCCTGGGGGAAATGCACTCCTTCAGGTGAAAAGGATGTGTTCAGAGCGTGGGCTCGTGTTCAGCTGTGCAGTGCACAGTGTTCTGTGCCTCTGAACTGACTCGGGGAAGTAGCTGTGGTTGTACCCAGCAGTGACTCCCACAGAAACTGCCACCTCTTTCCCAGGGAATGGAATTCTCACAGCAAGAAGTCACATTTCCCCCAAACAGATTGTCCTCGTGGACAAACTTCAGAAGACCAACCATAATGGTTAAAAAGCAAGAAGTTCAGTGAAGGCCAGTGACTGCTGGAGGAGCTGGGGGCCCTAAGTGGAATGAAACAGGGCAGGAGGGTAATGGGGCTGGGAAGTGAAGGAGACAGGGGGCAAACCTCCTTTGGTGAATTCTTGGATAAAGAGCAATAAAGAACAATTCTTCACAACCATCCCCAGCTGTCCAAATCTCTAAGTTGTGGACCCTCATGCTCCCACAAGAACTCTACCAAAAGCTGTGGGAGTAGGAAAAGGGAACTCCCAGCTTTGTGAAAGCGCAGAACACACAAAGTTTACCAGACACCAACGAGATTAAAAAAAAAAAAAGGGATGTTACTTAGCTGGAAATACAGAGATAAGCCAGTTGCATGGAACAGAGGGCTCAGACAGAAATGCAGCTGAGTCTCAACACCCAGATTTTTGGGAACAGATGTACTCTCAGGAACAGCAGAAAGCCAGAGGTGCCTCACACTGGCCAAATGTGATCAAGGAGATTTGAGGTCTGGTGAGCAGATGTTGTTATAGAGGCAAGGAAATGCTGGCCAAGCAACAAACAGAGACAAGGCAAATATACAGGATCCCCAGGAGACTTTGGAACAAACCAGGAAAGGACCTTTTCATCGCAAACCACACAAACTACCTCATCGCTGCAGACAAGTGCTCGGGCCGAGGGGAGGTGGATGAGCTGCCAGACGAAATGCAATAAAGCAAAGCAGCATTTCAGCAGGCACCTTGTTTGACTCGCAGGAACTCTGCATGATTTACCCGAGAAGAGAAACCCTGTCCCGACACGTTGCGCTCCAACCGTGACTGAACGGCAAAGCTGAACCAGCAGTTTTATTTGCTCAGACTGTTGTGAAGGAGGCAGAGACAGGGCCTGGTGAGTCATTCTCTGGGGCAGAAATACTCTCATTGAAGACCAGCGTGACTCGATTCAGGCATCAGAGCCCAAATACTTGCACAGCATGAAAGAACCAAAGCAAGTGGAAAAAAACACAAGCTGAGAAGGAAGGCAGCCAAGGCCAGAGCTTACCTTTCCCACAAGCCAGAGACCTTGCAGAATACCTTTCTGGGGTCTCTTCCAGGACCAGACTATTTTCTTGGAACAAAATATGAATGTGTAAGAGACTTCCATATACTGAGATGTAAAAGGCATGTAAGAGAGCAGAGCTTTGAAGCCCCAAGTGCTCTTGCCCGCCGCACACACGAGCTGCAGATGCAGATGTGGGAGATTACAGATCCACTGAGACTTGGCCACAGGGACATGGGAGGAAGACGGGCCACGAGCTCACAGCAGATACAGAAATCCATGCAAAACACCACATCCCCCCCAAAGAAATACATTCTGGAGAGTTTCCTGTTCTAAAAGCAAAGGTCAGCCCCAGTTCACTCTGAGACGTTCACGAGGGTCTTTGCATGGAGGGGTGAGATCTCTGGTCCAGCCCACTGCTGGACCTCATCTCTGTCTTTTCCTACTCTGTGAGCAAGCCCTGCATCACCCATACATTCCATAGCTAAGCTACAGACAAGGCAGAGACAGAGAAACCTCTCTGAACTCCACATGTGGTCATGTAATTCTTCAAAAGCAGTAAGTGTTTGGCCGCTCTGCCTCCAAAAGGTGTTGCTGTGAAATGGTGCTAAACAATCCACAACACAGGCAGAGATGTTAAAGGGAGCATGGGGGGGGATGTAAAATATGGGAAGAGTCTTGTTCCTGTCACCTATTTGTATTTTCAGTTTTCCTCTTCAAAAAGAAGCAACCCCAAAAACCCCATGGAGAAGGGGAGTTTACCGAAGGTGGTGTCTGCCCCAGGGGGAGGTAACACGATAGGCTGCTCATACTTAAAGGAGTTTTGCTAATGGAGGGACCCCTAATTGTGGGAAATGGTCAAGCAGGGGAGGACTGCAGTGGAAAAGCTGGAAAAGGAAAGGACCAGGTCTGCATATTGGAAGCCCCTATATATGCCTGAGCTCTGGCATCTGGTCCAGCTGGAGGGTGAGGGAAGAGGGTTATGGTGGAGAAGAAGAGGAAAATGTGTGGGCTGGGAGTGATTTCTTGCTAGTGCTTTAAGATTGAGGAGATTCGACAGATTTCTGCCCTGAATTTCCTTATGCCAAGTGTAGGATTTTTGGAGGCTGGTGTAGGAGAACAGTCCAACTCTCTGTCTGGTTTTTGTATACTAGAAAATGCATCTGTCTGCCTGCCTGGCACTCATGGCCTTTAGATCTAAACAGCACCTCCTTATTCAGTGGGAGGACAGGGTGCACCAGCAAAGAGATCATCTGCCAGGCACTGAAAACTGCATGGCATTGAGAAAAACCCTCTTTCCCTTCCAGTCTGTCAGAAGGATGGACCAGAAAGGGTATTGAATCCATCAGGTCTGGCTGTGTGTGTTCAGTGGTAATGGAACATGAAGGACATTTGGGTCTCACCTGCTGGGAAATTCAGCTGCAAGTTTCCCTTCAGGATGTCTCATTTTCACCCAAACCCTGCAGGCTGAGGTGACCTGAAGAAAGTCCTGCTGTGACTGGGTGTGAGGGGCTCCAAGAGAGCAAGACTTTGGACAGGGGCCTGGAGTGACAGGACGGTGGGTGATGGCTGAGGACATCCTGCTGAATGACTCTTCCCTTGAACAGTCACGTGGGGCTCTGTGGCCCCTCTCCCCTCCTTCCCAAAAAAGTCCTTGCTCATCCATGGCTGTTGGTGTGACCATATTAGGCCCAGTGGTCAGGCTGGAGCTGGCAGTGACACAGCTGGGTGATGACACCCTGTCTCCTGTGACAAAAACTCCTTCCCTCATTCCAGATAACCACAGTGGGGGTTATTTGTGAATAAGCACATTTCCAGAGGACAAGAAGCAGCGAAGTCAGCTCAGCTCTGTGGGGACACAGCATTTCATGCTGAGTGGGATCCATCCCACGACTGTTAGTGTAAATTGAGCAGTTTCTGGTTGAAGTGCCTGGAGATGTACATGCTTGTCAAATACTAATAGCTGTAAGTAAGTGATGACCCTTGTGTGACTTGGGTAAGCCTTGTCCAAACCCTTACATGTTTCAGAATCATCCAAGCCTTGATCTGACATCCAGTAATTGGAATAGTCTTTCTGGCAGACTAAATATTTGCAGATTCCCTTTCCCTGGTGGTGCAGGCGAGCGCTGGAGTCTCAGCTCTGACATCCTCCTGGCACTGTGTCCTGGGTACCATCCCCAGGGAAGGGGAGACTGGCCTTGGACGTTCTCTGGATTCGATTAGCATCAGATCTCCTGGCCCCCATCCCAGTCCTGCTCTCTGCTATTTCATTTTTCCATTATCCTTTTTTTTTTCCCAAATAAAAGGGATATTTTTTATCAGCATCAGATTTTGAGGGAGACTGAGCATGTCAGGAGTCACTTAAAAGATTCAAGGCAATTGCTGAGCTCGTTAACTTTTTCAGGGCTACTTCTTTTCCCAGAGGGAGGATTTTGTGACTTAACTGTGGCAAAGACCTCGGGGTGACAGAGCTGCCAGCCACAGCTTTGGGTTGAGGTGGTCAGCTCCACGGGAAGGCGCTACTGGAATGACAGAGATGTGGTGAGACTCAAAATAATTGCTTAATTCCCCATTTTGCTACAGCCTGCCTTCATAGTTTTTGCTGCCTCAGCTCCCTGGATGATTCCTGGAGTTAATCAGTCCTTTTTTCCACCCTCTCATCTGCACTTCTTACTGTGTGTCTGTGAGCTTTCCCTGTATAACAGTGGAGGGAAGGCTGCACTGGGGTAGCCTCTCTCAGAGAAGATGCAAGCACCCATGGAAAGAATGATTAAGCCTCAATACGGCAAGAACTGTTTTGGTGTTGCCCTCATTTTGTTCCAGGACCTTAAAAGACACTTATTTTCCATCCTCCTTCCATTGCTGGCATTTTTTATCGAGGCAGTGGCCTCAACATCTGAGGGAATGGCAGTGGCACGTGGTGTGACATGGGTTGCCCTGTGCAGGGCCAGGAGTTTGACTTTGCTGATCCTTACAGGTCCCTTCCCCCTGGGGCTGTTCTGTGATCCTGTGACTCTGGGCTGGGTGCTGCTGCAAGGAATGTCATGGAGAATCCCAAAGGCCCCTTCACAGCAGCACCAGGTGGGGCAGTTGCTCTGTGCCCCTGTCAAGCCTCACACACAGCACAGGTTGTTCCACACCTCTTTTCCACCACTGTAATATTTTTCAAAGCTGTCTGAGCTATTTCACAGGTTGCTGGGGGCAAAATACAAATGCCCAATATCACTGACAATCCCAGAAGCCATGTGAGATGGCTTCATTTCCATCTCCCCATCAGCCTGAGGAGTGCAAGAGTGCTTCTGGCACTTCTTTATTTGAGCTGTTGAGAGTGGCAGAAACCACCAAGCTCCTGATTTGAACTCCAGCACAGCACAGAACAGACGCTTTCACCTCAAAACTGGACTGGGCCCAGTGACCTGGATTTGTTTAAAGGATCTTTTCCTGAAGGCACCCTAATGATTGGCCAACACTTGAACCATTCCTTGATAGATTGCCCCAGGCTGTCAACCTCCCCCTCCAATTTACAGGGCTCACTTGCTCATAACCAATGCTTTTTTGGCTTCAGCTCCCAGCTCTTGGCTCTTGCTATTTTTTTTTTTTCTTTGAGTAGAGCCCTTTATTATCCCCTTGTGCTAAGCTAATATGATTGTAGCTCTTGCTGGAAGTGTGGCAGCGGGTCTCTCCTCTGAACCTGTGACAGCTCTTACCCCATATCTCTGCTCAATTAAGAGAGTTCTCGTAACCAGCGAAATGGGGGAGGCTTGAACCAGCACAGCCCAGCATTTGGCAGGAGGGATGTCCTCTGTTCCCAAAGCTGTAACCCAGCAGTGAACTCTCAGGCAGGTTTCTTTCTCACCAGTCAAGGGTGCAAATTCAGGATCCTCTTCAGCAACTGACTTCGACAGTGCACCCGTAAGTGTTTTACCGACACAATGGGTGCTTAAGCGAGTCATCCATCCGGTGCTCTCTTCTGAAGGCAGCAAGGCTGAGGCAAAGTTAAATCCCTGCTGTGTCAGAGTGATGCTGCCCCGGGAGCAGAGAGCACCGCCGCAGAGGAGAACACAGCCCTGCTGCTTCTCTGCTGTGAGGTCATAAAATCACAGACTCCTTTGGGCTGGAAGGACCATCTCCTTCCACCCCTTGCCACGGGCAAGGACATCTTCCACTAGCCCAGGTTGCTCCAACCTGGTCTTGGACACTTCCCGGGATGGGGCAGCCACAGCTTCTCCAGGCAACCTGTGCCAGGGCCTCCCCACCCTCATAGGGAGGAATTTCTTCCCAACATCCCATCTAACCCTGCTCTTTTTCAGTTTGAAGCCATTCCCCTTGTCCTGTCACTAAATACCCTTGTAAATAGTCCCTCCCAACTCTCTTGTAGGTCCTCTTTGGGTCCCAACTCGTCAGATCACTCTGTGCTTCAGTGGCACCCCAGACAACCTGGCAGTTTTGTCCGTGGTCATGCAGGGTGGGAGAGGTTTCCACAGGGTTTCTGAGCCCTGTGGCTCCACCTCACAGACTGCCTGGCACTCGTGCACTGGGGACACTTCTGCTGCCCTTTTCACCACCCTCCCTCTCAGCTGCACCTCCAGCGCTGTCACAGAGCTGCACATGGATGGGGTTTCTGGAACCCTGCAGCCCCTCCTGCCCTGCCCTGCACACACACAGACACACACGTGTGTGCACAGAGCCCTGTGCACCTCCTGGTGCTGTTTTAGCAGGCAGAACGTTAAAAGAAATGGGAACCTCTGCTCTAATCTGCAGGGACAGGATTCCTGAATTCATAAGTCACCAATATCTAGTTCACCTCCCTGTCCTCAGCAGCGAGCGTAATGGTTCCCTCTTTGCCTCTAACAAAAGCAATAAAAAGAAAAAAAATTAAAATAGAAAATTCCTGAGCAATGGGGATTTTTTCCCCCCTCTATTGTTTTTTTTTTTTTTCCTTTTGCTGCTAACATGGGTAAGTGGGGGTACTTCCCCACTCTTAAAATTAAAACAATCCGGACAAACAATATGTCGAGCTCTGTCCTGCTTCCTGCTGCAATTATTCCTCGTGTTTGGCCTCAGATCAGAGGCAGCAGCAATCTCTATAAATACGACAGTGGAGCGGAGCTATTTCCAAGAGAAACGCCTCCCGAATCATGTCAGGAATTTATGAGGCTGAGAACGGGCCAAGACTGAAATATGTTCTGGATCAAATGGCATTGCATAGGTGGCTCTGATCAGCTTGGCAGTGCTGGGATGAAGGAGGAATCCTCCAGATGGAGGAGTGGAGGGATATTTATTGATTTAAAAAAATAATAAATTAAAGCTGAGGGTGACATGAAAAGGCATTGGTATTTTAAAACTCAGGCTCTGCCAGGCAGAGGCAGCAAGGAAAAAGCTCTAACAAGTCTAGACTCCTCTGCATGTCTGTGTGTGTGTGTGTACCACTCTTAATGCTAAATCTCCCTAGACCACTTTGTGCCTGGTACACAGGAGGAAGCAATACCTACCTGTACCCCTACCTTTCTCCCTCTAAATCCCATTGCCCTGGGGGTAAACTTGCAGATTTGGGGTCCCTTCTTACTGCAAACTGTTTGGAGAAGGTGTCATCCCGTGGGTTTTGTGCAGTGTCTGCCTCCCCTCATGTAAAGGAAAACAATTTGTCCCTCTGAGAGCACATGAGTTTAGACAGGGCTCTCCTCAGAGCCACATCAGCCTCCAACACCCCAAAACATGAGGGAGGGAGGGAGAGCCATGGGGAGAGGGGCTGGCCTGGGGTCTCCACTCACAGCTCTGAAGGTGCAGCACTGAGAAGTTGAAAGTTGTACGAGAAGCACCAACATCTTTTACTGCACTTGCAGACACTCAGTGTTAGATCTTTTCACCACTTTTCCCTGAACCATGAGATAACCAGTGCTGCAGGTCTCAGATCTCACTTGTGCACCCGTTCAGACAGACCAAGGATTGCTTTAGTAAATAAATTGAACATAAAGCAACTTAGAACATGAAACAGCCTTAGATCAGGACTTTCCAGGGGTGAACTCTTGGTTCACACCCTAAGAGGGGTTTTGGGCAGAAACACCTGTGTTATAATGTGATGGGTTTGGCTGACTGAGTTAACTTTCTTAATAGTAATCAGCACAAGCTATGCTTTGGATTTGTGCTGGAAACACACAAGATGAGATATCAAGGGAGAATGGAGAACATTTTTGTCCACATGCCAGTGTTTAGAAGCAATACCTGCCCTTATCATTCACATGCCAGCTCAGGGATGGGGTATAAACTCTGTTTTTCACACTCTCCACGCTCCTGGTAATATATGTGATGAGGGAAGCTTGAGGGGAGCTGCCACGTTTAACAGAGGGAGATAGGCAGCAAAAAAAGAGAGTATTGGTTGAAGTGTCCCTTATCTTGAGGCTAAAATCTCCTTCAGCTTCAGCAGGAGTTCCTGGGGACAAAATGTGGGTCTGGTATATTTGCATGTGAATACAATAAAACCGTACCTTTTTTTTTTTTGCTTGCTTTTTAAAATATCTTGTCAACCCTTTGTCTCTGCCAACAGCTGGGTAGCACACTCCCTGTGTGCACAGGGTCCAGTGGAGTCATTCTTTGGGCATTGCTTTTGTAAGGACAAGGTTCTGTGCAGACATGGCTCTCTAAAGTGACTTCACTGGCTTGTGAAGATTTCATTTCCTTCACGTGGACCCAGATGAAGTCAAGTTAAGGGCAAGATGTTGCCCCTACTCACACCTACACAGCCTGGGGGCCCTGCTGGGTGCTCAAGTCCTCTCCAGCCCCTCTGCACATAAGCTGCAAAGATTTAAACTTCTTGGCTCCCCCCCACCGTGTAACTTAAACCCTCACGTGTGTGACCCCTGACTTCTGCCTCAAACCTTACAACTTGTATATCATTACTGAGTTCCTGCCCCATCACTCCTGGACCTCCTGTGGACTTTTCCATCAGCTTCACTGGAGGTGGAGTTCCCATCTTTTTCCAATATTCTTCCCTCATTCCTGGGGCCAGTCCATAACACATAATGTTCCTCTTCGTGTTCCTGCCAGGTAGGCCTTTATTAGTTTTTTGGTCTAGAGTTGGATCATTGTCTGACTAAGTCCTGGACAATAACAAGATTCTGTGTATTCATTAGTGTTTCCATCATCACTTCCAGGACTAAAATATCCCCAATTAAAATACATTAAAAAAAAAAAAAAAAGAAGAAGAAGAAGAATCAGAAACCATCCACTCCTACCCTTTACTTGCAAAAGCCATTTCGTCAATGAAACAATGCTCCCAAAATTTGGCTTCAAATGTTACAGCCTAAGCACAATAACTTTTTTAACCTCTGAGAGTTTTTTCTTGCTGTTTCCTTCAACAGTGGTCAATATTTGCATAATAAAGTATTTTTTGATGCTGAAATGCAGTGGTGTCTTGGGAAACAAACCCTGGCTCTGTCGGGAATGTCTCTTAGAATGAAAGAACTGTCTGAATTTCCTTCATTTGTGCAGGGATTTCCCCTTCAGTAGCTTGGCTGGCCTTGGTGGAGCAAGAGCTAAAAGAGACCTTGTGTCCTGTTATTTTCTCCTTTCTCTTTGTGCTTCAGAGGTCAAGATTGTATAAGTTGCAGATCTGCTAAACTGGAAGAAAATCTGATAATCACTGAAAAGGTATAACAGAAGATGCAGCTGGAATTTTGCAGGGGAAGCAGCTGTGGAATCTGTTTGGAATGGGTAGGATTTGGGGAAATACCTAAAGGTTGGGCACTCTGTTGTGTTGGGGACTTGACCAGGAGTACCTACAGAGACTTGTTGGGGTTTGAGTGTTGCCATGTGTCTTATCAAAGGAAGATTTCTTGGAGCCACAATTTTCATCCCAGAAAAGCGAGCGGTCGGATGAACATTCATCTCACAATTTCCAATGTCTGCACTGGCAAAAAAGTTTCTTCCCTTCTGAGGACATGGTTCCCCTAACCCCCCAATAAGTGGGTCCCTAACCCCCCAGTAATTTGCTCTGTGGTGCTGAAGCAGACAGGGCTGTGCTGCCATTCAGCCCTGCAGTGCAGCACAGCCTGGTTTCCTCAGTCACACCCAGCCCAGGGTTGCCTCACAGCAGGGCTGGAGTGGGCTCATGGCAAAGCCACTTCCACAACCACTGCTCCAGGGCCTGGAGCACCCTGCACCTCCCTTTACCCCCTAAATCCCAGCAATGCGTTCAGGGATATTTAAACCAGCTCCTCTACGGCTTAGAAGCAGCAAGAACCTTCTCATGGGACTGCTGAGGACTTCAGATTGCAGCAGAAAATACGATCTGAAACTCAACGACTGCCCAGCTCTCCTTTGTCAAACACAAGAGCAGCAGCACTGTTCACCTTCAGGTACAAGGGTGCTCCAGAAGCTCAGTGTGTCCTCTGACAGCCCTTCCCACAGACAACACCACTCCTAAAAAGTGTAATTTCACATGAGAGTATCAGACCCAGCACCCCCCAGACAGGGAGAAAACAGCCACTGATCTCCTGCCACTAAGATGAAGTGGTCTCGCTTTCTTGGAGGTGAGAAATTGCATTGTCTTGCAGATAGGGGGGATAAAAGGGAAATACAGATAAAAATATCACACCAGTAATCCCTGCCTTTCCAGTGACCCGTGTCCACAGCACTGACAAGGGTCACCTTGGTCAAGAAACCCACATTTTGTACCGTGCAAATCAATAGTTTTGTGCAACATCGTAACAGAGCAGTTACATCTTTTCAGCATCTTCCTTCCTACGTTGTGCAAAAGTTGGCTAATCCATCCCAAATGTTCCAGATGTTTTATGACCAAATGCACATTAGCCTGGCTGGCAATCACTCACGAAAAGCTTGTTAGGCAGCTCTTTGCCATTAATTTTTTTTTTTTGCTCAGACATTCAACATCCTCATCCACCTAGATCATAAAATGTCTTCCCAGCCCCACAGCCTGTTAAAAAGTGTGCCTGCAGACATTTGCTGTCACATCTGGAAGGGGCTGTGCTATCATAATGGCTTCAATACAGATTTCAGCAGAAGACACATGGAAATTAAGCTGGATTCACCAAACCCCTTGCAAGCCCTTGCACACTGAGCACCCAAGAGTGCCTTCCTCCAGTTTAGGGTCTGCACAGGCTGGGGGTGCTCAGTGTTGTTTGCAGGGGAGTCTCCAAGCCTGATGTTGGATCAGGCTGCCAGGCTGGAGGGATGCAACTTTCCCCATTCCAGCAATTCTGTCCCTGACTCTGGCTCTGCACATTTTGAATTTCTGAGTGGCCCTGGGACGCTGGTGCATGATTCCTTCTCTGGTATTCCTGGCATGATGAAGTAATATCTTCTTCTCTGGAAAAGAAACCTTTGTAGAAGAACCAGGCTTGACTATGGCTTATTTAACAAGTGATTTGGGGCAGGATACAATTCCAGTGGTTGCTGCAGTGCTGGTAGGGACTGGGTGCTCTCTGCTTATCAGAGAATCACGGAACAGTTTGGGTTGGAAGGAACCTTAAAGCCCATCAAGTGCCACCCCCTGCCATGGACAGGGACACCTCCCACTAGCCCAGATTGCTCCAACCTGGTCTTGGACACTGCCAGGGATCCAGGAGCAGCCACAGCTTCTCTGGGCAACCTGTGCCAGGGCCTCCCCACCCTCCCAGGGAAGAATTCCTTCCCAAAACCTAATCTAAGCTTGCTCTCTTATCCATGAGATGAGATACCTGTTAATTCATTCTCTTGTTTCCTAGTTGTTTCCACTCTGTGGTGTGGTGAAACACCTGGTCCTACACAGGACCACCCCAGTTATCCCATCCTGTGTCACACCATTAGAAGGGGAGAAATGTTTCTTCCTTCAAAAATGCCTCCAATGTCACAAATTCAGCACTGGAAATCTTTCTGAGGAAAAGTCTTTTCTCTTGGTGAACATAGACACGTTTTCACTCCCAAGTTTGATTTCAAGCCAGGAAGGACAAAAGTCCTTTTCATGAAAATTTTAAAAACTGGGAAAGAAGTACAAAGTTTACGAATTCCTTTCAATGCTCCTCCTTATTTTACCATCATTACTGGAAACCCACTGGACCTGAAACCTTTCTGGCTTGAAAACCAATCAGGTGATACTTTAAAATACAGCCTTGAGAAGCAATCAGTGACTTCATTCCCTTCTTTTCCTTGATTGTTCCACTTTCTTCTCTCCATGGTTCCCAACCCTCTGCCTTCCAGACCACCCTTAAACCTCCTACCTGCCTTTCTGTGCACACAAAGGGCCCAGATTTCCCACTCAGTTCTACACCCAGGTCACAACTGGCTACATATGCTTAAAAAAGCCCCACAACTGGAACTCTGGAGCCAACCCACCCTCCTGATTCCCTTGGCAGATCCTTTCCCAGGGCTGCAGAGCAGTGATGAAGTGGGTGTTGGTGCCCACACACACACACACACACTCTCTGCACCCTCCCTGCAGGCTGTGAGCTGGGCCAAGGAGAGGTCTGTGTCTCCTGATCTTCATTCTGCTGGCAGGGAGCTTGGCCAGCTCTTGGAGGCGAGGGCCTGCTCTAGAAAGGGCTACAGCATCTGTTTGCCAGGGAGGCAGAAAACCACACTGCAAGGATCCCATCTGTTCTCTGTCCTGACATGAAGCCAGAAAAGCCGGTTGGTTTTTCTTTTCCCCAGATGCTCGTGGGGCTCAGCTCCTCACCCTTCCATCCACGCTCCAGGAACGGAGGGTGCTGGGCACTGGTGAGGTTTGGTGGTGCCAGGAGATCTTGTGGACTGGGTCACCAGCTTCCTGCTGAGTTTCTCAGGGCAGGGAGGCCTCTGCTCCCCCTGCAGACCTCATCCTGTGGTACCCGAACTCTCCGTGCTCTTGGGGATGGCACAAGGACCTCTGCAGCCCAGGGGAAACCCCACACAATGAACCTCTCGGGAGCTTCTTCCTGCAGCCCCAGCTCCCAGAGCCAGCTGTGCTGAGGGGACAGGGCAGCCCCCCGCTTCTGAAGCACTTGGTGATCAAACCCTGGCCCTCGCTGTGTGCTCCTCTCTCCGAACAGCTCACAAGGGGATCTCATAAAGGGTCTCTGTCCGAGGCCCACACCAGCCAGGGAGTGCACACAACACCCAGGCATGGTCACACCAGGGGTCACTGGCACTGCTCAGCGGGGTGAAGTCACCTGTGTGGGGGTTAAAAACCTTGTGGCTGCAGGTTGTGCTGTGCCCCTGGCCCTGGGCAGCCAGGGAACAGCCCCCAGCTGCTCTGTTCAGCAGCCACACACAACCAGTGCAGGAACCTCAGGACCCTGCACAGGCCCCCGAGTCCAGCCCGGAGCTGGGATTTCCAGCACATCCCTGTCTTTGGCAGGACCTGTTGGCTGGGCTGGGACATTCCCCTGTGAAGCACTTCAGGCTGCTGTGCTGCTGAGATGCCAGTGGGCCTCACTTGGGCAGGTCCCTCTGGCCTTGCCCTGTCTGCCACAGGGCTGTGCCTCTGATGGACCTTTCTCTGATCCAGGGAATTTTATACAAGCTGGGATGGACACCCAAAGGAACATGGGGCTCAGGACAGGAGCACAATGTCCCATTAGTGCCTCACGCCTTCCGTGAGCAGCAGACCTGTTCTGGGAGAAGGTTTGGCTGGTGGGGTTTCTGCAAGTGCAAGTAATGTGGTCCATCTGGTAGCTCCAGAGCTGGGATTTAAGCCCAGCAGCTTGGTCAAAGTCCAAACAGAAAGCTTAGCCATAGCTGGGACACCACATTTAAAGGATATTAGGGTTTTCCACTCTAAAGCACACTCCCATGAAGTCCTGCTTATACCAAGCACAAAGGAGAGCAGGAAAATTAATTGGTGTTTCACATAGAAATGCCTTTCTTTGACTTATTGAGCCCATACATTTAACATGTTTCACAGGCAATTTAGCCAGAATAGAGATGGAAACTCAGCTCCAAGAGTTTGAGATTATTGACACTAAATTAATTCAAATAATAAAATTAATTCACCCAGCTCTACAAGTACAGTTACTTTGTTTTTTCTTCTAAGTATCCCAAGTATAACTGATCATTTTATAAACTAATGCTGAACTGCTCTGGCAGTGTGTGCTGCCTTAATCAGAGAAGTTCTGGGCTGTTTTACACAAGGATGAAACAGGTCCCTGATGCCAATTTCTTAACACTGCTTATAAAGGGAGTCCAGGATGAACCAGCCCAGTGACAGATCTGGCATATCTAGACAGGTGGGATATCATCCAGCTGGGATGCTCTTGAAACATCAACTCCCTGCCAAAGTTTGCTGGAACTGGACGCTGAGAGAAAAAGGCATCTGAAGGGATGGAAAATGGACATACGGACATTCATGAAGGTGGAAGAATGTCAAAAAAGGCTTAAATCCTTAGCAAATCAGGGTCCAAAATGCAGCTCTTCCAGCTTACCAGACCTTGCCACCTCTCCCACAGCTCTCAGCTCTGACAGGCAGACCCTGGCCAAGTTTCCAGGAGATTTAGGATATTGCCACTCCCAAGTGTTCATTGCTTTCCTCCCCCTCTGCCAGGCCTAACTAACCCAGTGTGGGGAGCAGGAAATGCTCACAGGTTCTCAGATGCCCCCAGTCACAGGTACACATATCTGTTGTCACTCCTTGAGTTCAGTTGTCCCAGGGACTGATCCAGAGAAAATGAAGTGCCCCAAGTGCTGCTTCCTCTTTTCCTTGGCGCTGCACTGACCTTCCCATCCACCAGCGTGGTGGTTGGACACCCCTTCCCACCTCTTCCCGCCTCCTTGCTGCATCCATCAGAGTTCCAGAAGCCTCTGGAGGCTCCTTAGATCCCTTAGATCCCCGTGGGCTCCAGCAGGGCTGGCGGGCTGTCAGTACCTTGGGTGGGATACTCGGCACCTCAGCTGGCCCGTGGTGGAACAGAGAGCTCAGACCATTATCACCCAGCTCTGGGCTGTTCTGCAATGACAAGTCCATCTTTCCCCTCTTTTAATCATGCAAACTGTGTGGGAATATCAAGGATATGGGGGGGAAAAAAACCAAAACAAGGCATAAAATACAACTGTATTTTTACCAAACGTTCTTCTAGCTAATATAATGCACAGTCCAGTGCACTTTACAAGGCAGGTCCTCTAAAACCTGCTACCAAACACCAGAATACAGCTGTTCAGCTGGTATAAATCATTGCTGCTGATTTACACCAGCTGAGAGCCAGGTCACAATTGCCTAATTAAATAGCTTCTCTTTGAGCAAAAAAAGCTATACTTTAAAAAAGTGCAACTGTGAATTACTTTATATTGCCCTTTGATTGAAAGAGAGAGAAAACGATGGGGGAAAAAAAAGCTAAAGAGAGGAGAAGAAAGAAAAAGGAAGGGAAGAAAATAAGGAAAGATGGAAATAAAAAGCAAAAGAACTTTATTTATTTATTTTGGGAGTTCAGTCTCCTTCACTGTGAGAGAATGGGACAGTTTGGGAAGCCCAGACTAAATAACTTGCAATGATAACAGGGTGATCCTGAGAGCAGTAAAACTAATTTATTGGGCTGAGTTTATCTGATTCCAGGGAAAGTGAGTTCTGCTGAGTGCAGCTCTGACCGTGCTCGTGTCTGACAAGACTCACAGTTCAGATGCACAATTACATTAAGCAGATGTGGTCCATTAAGAAGCTGAGCCTGAAAATGCACTTTATCCTGTCAAGGCAAATCCAAACTGAAAACTTGGGGCCTTTGAAAAAAAAAAAAAACCAACAAAAAAACCAAACTGCAAGAAGATGTTCTATTTTGGGTTTAATCTCCTTTGTGTCAGTCGTAGTTACAGGGTGATGATAAATATAAACCCACCTCCACTGGATTTCTACCATAACTCCATCACGTACCCTCAGCTAGAACGGGGAGCGCGAAAGCCAGCAGAGCCAGTGGTGGGTTCAGGTATAACCCAGACTTAGGGAGGCTGCCCAGGTGTCAGAGCAGGTAAAACACCAATCACGTGTTCCTCCTGCAGCCCAGGCTGCGAGGCAGAGCAGCAGAGGGAGCTCGGGCAGTTCATCCCCTCCATCCACCACGGAAACAGCGCTGGGTGAGCTCAGTGCGGGTGTCTCCAGCACTGGCACCTGCAGGAGATGAGTCTCTGCATGACAGCACCTGAAAAAATGTGGGATATGGTGCAGGAGTCAAAAATGGACGGAATTCAGAACCTGTGGAGGTGCCTTTGGTTGTGCTACGGGAGAGTGTGAGTTTTATTTAACAGAAACTTTGGTGAACTCCCAGACCAAATTTCTTTATATTGATCCTGTTGATATACCTGCATTACTTATAAAGCTGGGAAGGAACACTTGTTCTGGATTAAATCAGGACAAAAGATACACTAATAAAGTAGTCCCCATGGGATTCAATTCTCACTGTTGAATTTAGGGGTCTAAAAGACACTTTGGAGTATCTTCCCCCTGACAGAGCCGATCTTGTTTTGCTTTGGATTATATCAGCTCATTCTTCATGACTCCTTTATTCCCCTGTATTTCATCCAGGGCACACAGCACTGAGAGGAATGTTCCAAAGTGCAGCAGGATTATCAGCAGCAAGGAAGAAGGTCAATCTCGTTACACTGGCCCAGATCATTTTGAGGAGAAAAAGCAGGATGCTGAAAGCATGGGCAGTGTATTTCATGCAGGAAGATCTCTCAGCTTATCTGAGTCTCCTGAAGGTAAGCCAGGGCACTTAGGCTATTAACCAGATGACACAGGGTAATGGAAAATATTCTGCAGGGAGAAATCCTCTGCCAGCAACTCAGTGTTCATGTAAAACACAGTCACTGCGTGGCATTCATTTGGTTCTTTGAAGTTCCTTTGTTTACCCTTTATTATCTGAAATATTCTACTTAATGGCTGGGGAAAAAAGAGCTGCTTTGTACCAGAGCAATTATCAATATAAGTCAAGTTCAGGGGCCTTGAGTCTGACATTTGATTGCAAGTGCAAGTGGACAGTGCACTTGCATGGTTTGATTTTCTTTATGAACTACATGAAAAGGGATTTTTTTAGTTTCCTTGGAATTCTGTTCAAATCCCGAGATGAAAATGTTCCCTCTAATGGAGAGAAGAGGAAAAAGTGAATCTAAGCAGCTACACTGACGTGTTCACAATGCTTGATTTCATGCATTGAGTTTCTTTGTTCTATTTGGAAGTGTCTTTAAGCAATTTATGTGACATAACAGATGTAATCATTTGGGGTATAGGTGCTATTTAGGCTCATTCTTTGATGCCAATAGTCCAGCAATAATTAATAACTAATTAGCTTGGTTTATAGCAAAGCCAAACATCAAAACAGAAGGACTTCTATGACAAGTATCAGGCTAAGGAGAAACCTCACCCAACTTCCCACTAACTCCCAATGGACAGAATCCTGATCCCCTCTCTGGAGGCACAGCAGGTCTCTACACTCAGGAAATGTCTTTATTGACAGTGCAGTCCAGAGTCAGAGGAGGTGAATTCCTGCTGGGGGAGCTCATTCAACAACCTGGGACTCTACACTAAGGCTCTGTTCAACTCAGGAGCCCCTCTCGGGGATTTGGGGCTGTAGGGAGTGGATCTGCAGGCCAGGCCTGGCCCAGGTGTGTCAGAGGCACTCAGGAGGCAGGATGAGCCCCATGGCTTTGCAGAGCTCATTTTTAGGGTCACCCAGTTCGCTGGTGAGCCCTTGGGAGCAGTGCTGTGGGGGAAGGAAGTGTTCTGGAGTCCTTGCCTCTCCAGGTGCAGGGGAGCCGTGCGACTGAAATTGGGGTCTCCTGAATTTTCCCATTCCAGCCCCAGTGGGTACAAGGTCCCTCTGGGTCCTGTGCAGAGCCTCCAGTGGCCCCAGATGCTTCACTGCTGAGAGGAGCCCTCTGGCCAGTGGAGGCAAAGCTCGGTGTGGGAGCTGGAACCCCCCTTACATCAGGCCACGCTTTGCCACTGCCCCCTGGACGCTCCTATGTGCCAGCCAGGGCTGCTGCCCCAGTGTGGGCACACAGGGAGCTGCTGGCCATGCTCTCCCCCTTCCCCCAGTGCACAGACAGCCCCAGCTCTGCTCCCAGCCTGCACACTGCAGCAGGGAGGGAGTGCCTGCACAGGGGAGCACTGAGGGGGGGCTTAATCTGCCCCAGCCGGACGAGGAGCAGCCCTGGACAGAGCAGGAGTTTAGGAAAGAAAACAGTTTTCCTGCCTGAGCCTGGCCCTGGTCAGCATGTGCAGCACTTTGTAAAATTAATTGCATCTCCAGCAGGTGGGGAGCAGAAAGGGGCTGCAGGGAGGGGGCTGTTCTCAGGGGCTGCAGCAGCAGAGGAAGACCTGGATCCTCCTGTGCATGATCAGCCTCACAGACCTGGGGGGCACTGGATTGGCACTGGCACAGGTTGCCCAGAGAAGCTGTGGCTGCCCCTGGATCCCTGGAAGTGTCCAAGACCAGGTTGGACGGGGCTTGGAACAACCTGGGCTAGTGGAAGGTGTCCCTGCCCATGGCAGGGGGTGGGATGAGACGATGTTTAAGGTCCCTTGGAACTGAAAGCATTCTCTGATTCCGTGGTTTGAGACATGCCCACCAGTTGGGTTCCTTTGATGGCACAGTTGCTGCTGTTAATGATTCTCACGGTGACCCAGATCAGGATAATCCTAAATAACTTGAAATTTAGGGTGAGAAATGATGAGGAGGGACAGAAGGTCCTTAGAATGATGGGTTTGAAATCTCTCTTTCCTGTGAAATTCAGCATGAATTTTGAGAAAGCAGCCAATCCTTGGGGATGTTGGAATTGAGCTGTCACACTCCCTAGAGCTTCAGACAAACACAGGGTTGTGAGCACCCAACTTTACCTGGATTTATTTTTATAGCCCCACCATCTTTACAATACAGACAAAACACTGTCCACACAGTTTTAACAAAAGAGCAAATAAAAACCATCCACAATGTATACTATTGTTATTGTTATTATTTTTATTATTATTATTGTAGCTCTTACAATTCAAAAACACAGCTAATGCTGCTTCCATGAACAGAGGGTAATCTGTGCTCTAGATGAACAAACCATAGCTCTGCTGAGATATTTAATCAGACTCTGACTGATGAAACTGGTCCCGAGAGGAAAACAAAACACAACACAACATGTTGTACATGTTAAAGTCATTAATCTCAGGTGGGTTTGAAGTTTCCTGTTCTTTCTCTGCCTCTCCCAAACCTTGTTCTCGGCTCTGTCTCCCTGTGCAAAGGAGAAAGTCCTGCCTGTGCTGCTCTGGGGAGCAAAGCAATGGTGTCTCACAACCCTCTGCCCAATGTAGGGAAGGCGAATCCTTCGCCATGGGCTGGGGGAGAACCCCAAGGGATCCCAGGGCTGAATTTTCCACTCCTTCCCCACATCAAGGACCTCCAGAGCCTCCTCCCAGCATCTTCCCCAGGCAGGTACCTGGTGCTGGGCAGCACAGGCCTGGCTCACCTGGGAGGTGCTACAAGGACCTCTTTCCAGCAGGAAAAGGGATGCTCCCACAGGGACTCTGTTACCACTTCCCTGCCAAACACACTGTTAATTGTATTCAGATTTTTGCCTCCTTTCCTCACTCCTCTTCCCCTCATCAAGGGCTTCTCTAGCTGCACATGTAGATCTGTGGGCTGTCTACTTTAATCTTTAATTAAGATACCTTCTGTTTTTGTGGGCTAAAACAAACAATCAGATGGGTGTTTTTTATAATGACTGTCATTTGCCTACCTTAGGGAGAAACCTAAATGATGTAAAGCTGGAAGGGGGTTAGGATGGGGGGAAATTCATCAAAAAACACAAAGCCAGCTGCATGTACACAAGGTGTAAACCCTCAGATTTGGAAATAGCATTAAGTCCAAACTGTTCTATTAAATCATAGATATTTTTTCAAATTAATAAATGATACAAAGCCAGCAGCATAATACTCTTCCAGATAGTTTGCCTGTTCCCCTCTGGGGTAACAGTGTAAGGTTTTGAAATGATGGGATTTCTGGGAAGAAATCAGGTGTATTTTCCCAGCCAGTGTGAATCAGCAGTGCTGTGTAGCAGGACATGGAGCTGGGCTGAATTATTCTAGTGGCTGGGATGTGGTAGGGAATGTTGTAAGAGAGGGAACTGTAGAATCACCCGAGAGAGACATTCCCAGGAACCAAAGCCATTTTATTCAGTTCTCCATGTTTCAGAGCAAAGCCCTGAAAACTGGTTGCTGAGGGCCTGGGGGAGGCAAGGAGGGATATATTTCCCTTGCAAAAGTGGTCCATGACAAATGTTCTCCCAAACAGCTTTGAGACCGCACAGGCACAGAAAATTACAGCAACACGGAATGGTTTGGGTTGGGAGGGACCTTGGAGATCATCCAGTTCCAATGGAACTGTGCCCTTCCATGGGCAGGGACACCTTCCACTGGCGGTGGAAACAGCGTGGCAGTTAAGCAGGTGCATTTTGCACCAGGAATTGCAGCTGAGAGGTCACTCCTCTCTCCTGAGCTCTCTGTGCTCTGCTGCTGGGGCCACGAGTGAAGCACCAGGGACAGGCCTGAAGAAGATGCACCGTGAGTCCTTCCACCAGCAGGGTCCTGTGTCACAGATTCTCTCTTTATTCCTAGCTGGCATTCAAAGGAAATGCAGTGTGCAGCTGCTCCAGAGAGAAGAAGGGCCCTGAAGCTCAGAAGTTATGGCAAAAGTGCTGCAACAGAGGGAATTCATAGACCAACAGCTTAAGCCACGGGCTGGGGCCACACAGGCTCTTCTCCCAAAGCAGCACAACTCAGATGAAGCCCAGCACGGATTATCTAAAGACAGCAGAGATTGGAAACCTCCAAACCCTTCAGCCACCTCAGGTCAGCATCCCCAGGAACAGGCACAAAGCATGAGGTGCCTCAGGGCTGAGGTTCTGCTGCAGGCCCATGTCCCACCTGCTGGATCTGCACATGCCTGAGAGGTTTTCTCACACCCTCTAATGCTCTGCCAAGGGCTGATTTCTTCTGACAGGAGAAAGCCACTCGAGGATCACGGGTCTGACATGGGAGGAGTGAAATGCAGCTGAAAAAATGTACCTAGAGAGCACTTCTTCCTTTTTATTATTTTTTCACTAAGCAGAAAGACCCAGGACATCAGCAAGGGAGCAAGAAAAAGAGTCATTACAGAATAGCATTGAAATGCTCGAATTTTTCTTTGGTCAGAACATCCCTGCCTTGTTGGCTTCATCAGAAACTGGAAACAAAAATAAAATTCCTCAGAAGAACAAGAGTACAGCGTTTCTTTACAAATCAAAGGAAGCCAGATCCTGGTGCTGGAGAGCAGTGGGACTTGTGCCACCAGGCTGTCTGCATGTCAGCCCAGAGACACCCAGCACTCATCACACTGCACTGCAGAGACGTTTAGTCCACCAGCTTTTACGGGGTGACAATAACACAAACCACTGACAAACCACCAAAGGCCCCTCTTTGCCTGCTCATGGCTGGGGGAGGGAAGGGGGCCAGGAGACCAAACCCATCACAGCAAAGCAAAGGAGCTGAGGAGAACAGCATCTCTCTACTTTTGGCCCTTACAGCCCTTGCTGCTTTTCTCCTCCAGCTCCCCAGGGCTGCTCCACAGACATGTCAGAGCAAGTTGGTCCCTAGGGAATGGCTGAGGAGGGAAAAAGGAGGATTTGGAGAAAGATTGTGGTGTTATTGCCACATTTCCCCCTAGGAAAGTGCCAGCGTCCCCCTGCATTCTTGCAGGAGGGGATTTTTTTTTTGGCTGCTTACAGCATTTTGCATTGGGAATGATGTGAAGTACATCACAGGCTCCTGGAGCAACATCCTTCCCCAAGGTCATCTTTCCTCAGTGGGACACAGAGCTGGATGCCCACTGCAAAGAAAAAACAGAGTAAAGAAGGGAACCAAACCTAAGGCAGAACCTCTCCTGCACAACAAGCCCTGTCCACATGCAGGAGCCAGGAGCAAACCCCCAGGGGAGGAATCAGTCCCGTTTGTTATTAAGCTCCTCAGGGGCACTGGGAAATGTTCCCAATGAGAGGGATCACTGATAAAATAGCAGAACAATGATGACCCTTCCCTTCTCCCCGTGCTCTGTTTCATTGTCTTGACTGTATCTTGGCTAATTCTGCTCCAAATGAAGAGGCAGGGGAGGCAGGGAATAAAGGAACTTCTCTATCCCACTCCAGCGAGTGCCTCGAGCCTTGCTCTTCTCCCATCCCTGGGAGGAAAATCAGAGCTGCTTTCCAAGCAGGAAATGCAATCATCTAACATTCTGCTGCTGCACCAGTAACTTCAGCATTTATTTCATACTATGGGTAATGCTTGTTTACAGTATATAGATATGTTTACGTAGGGAGTAGAGTAGAGGAAAGCACGAGATATAAATATTTCTGTATATCCGCGTACAAAAGGAAATATTTACAGCCACAGGTAGTGGTTCTCTGCTGTGCCAGGGCAGGGCCACGGGAAGGACTGACTCGTGCCCGTTCCCTTCTGCTGGGAATGGCTGCTGCCCTCCCTGGCTGCACTCCCTGCAGCCAGGACTGCTCCGCTCTTGGGGTTGGACCGACGGTTTTGCTGAGGGAAAAGAGCCAGTGGCACATCTCCCCAAGGACTCGGTGGGATGTCACTGACTGAGGGTATCCCACCCAAAGGGCAAACACAAAGAGAGCAGGAGCTTGCTCTTTGTCTTCCTGTCCTGCTGGATTCTGACTTCACTTTGTTATTGTGTCCTAACAGCCCCACTACTGTCTGCTGGGCCCCAAAAAGTCCTTGTCAGGCTGCCCTACACTCCCTGCCCCCAGGGGCTCCCAGTCCCAGGGGACATTTTTCATGGCTGAATTTGAACACCCATCCAGCCTGGGCAAATCAAGGACAGCTTTTGCTGCAGCAGCAACTTCGCAGACCTGTGTAAAAGGAAGGTTAAAATGAGTTGTTCCTTTCAGGGGATTGACCTGAAATCTTTCCACCTTTATCATTTGCAGGGGATGATTCCCTGCTAAAAATTAAGTCTTTGGCAACAAAGTTATTGCTGAAAAGTTGCAGTGTTTTCCCTTCTGGGATGGTCCCAATGGAGACTCAGTACCTGTGCTGGAAGGCACAGGCAGGTGGGAGCCTCAGTCATTGTCAAGCAGGAGGTGCTTTTCTTCCCCTGGGGAAAGTTTCTACTTTTGTCTCTCAGAACACTGAGGCACTCGATGGCTGGGTGTCACTGGCAACCATAGGAAACATTTTTGGAGGAGATACCATCCCAAATGAGGCTTTGTCTTCTCAGAGAACGTTTTGTTCATGGGGGGAAACATTTGTGGGTTTGTTGCTTTTTGGGTTTTGGAGGCTTTTTTTGAGGGACTTATTCTTGCTGGTGTGATTGCTTGCTTTTCCTCCTGCCAGCTTCCCTCAAGTCTGTGTCTTTGCAAGATGAATGACCTCTGGCCAAGGCAATGTTTCTGTTCTCTGGGTAGTGCTGGTGCTGCTGTCTCAGCTCTGGGGGGCAGGGGAGGGTGTTCATTTGCACACGTATCTCTCGACAGTCCTCTCGCACTTCTTGCAGGTCACGTAGCAGCACCAGTGGTACTTGCAGTGGCACCTCTCCACCACTTTGTCCATGTAGGGGTTGTACCCTCTGCCACAGCACATCAGGTCGCAGCTGTCGCTCCCGTTGGAAGTCTTGTTGCACTGTCTGGAAGAAAGAAGAGGCTGTGAGGGAGTGAAGTTCCCGCAGGGATTCCCAAGCACTGCCCCAGGGTGCTGCTGGGCCTGTCAGCTCTGCAGGGCTGGCTGAGGCACAGGTCCACCCCAGCTGCACAAAGCACATGGCAGGGGGGAGCACCCACCCAAGCCAAGCCCCACACACCTGCCAGGGCAGCAGGGTGACCCCCAGGCTGCACCCACATCACCTCTGGCACCCAAAGTCACACTGAACTCCTGTGCTGACTCCCAGTTCAGGCTCCTGACCCTGCCTCCCATGCAGGCAGACAAGCAAAGGTTTTGGGATACCTCCCCAAAAACATCCTCCTCTTCCCAAGCAACCTGTATTCCCAGGCAGGCTCCAAAACTGTCTGAAAGGAGCTGGAAGAAGATGACACCCTAGAGAACAAACCCCAGTGTTTGTCCAGCCCTCCCTAACCTGGACAGTACGGAGGAGGAACCCTGCAGCCACACAGTGTTTGCTCTGGGTCCATGCCAAGCATCCCAGGCTGGGAAAGATCCCGAGCAGCCTGTTACTGCCACTATCCAGCACTGATCCTATCAGGGCAATCACAACCAACACCAGCAGAGCTGCACTTTTTCCCCCTTGGTTGTCTCCCAGCACGGCGTGAGCAGCCCCACGAATCACAGAATCCCGACCCAGGAGCAGGAAGCGTGGCAGGAACACAGGGCAGGATGACAAGTCACCAAACATCACACGGACTTCCACTGCTTCTTTTGCCTCTGCTTTTAATTAAAGCCAGACCCCCCGGGGTAAGGCGGCCCTTGTGTCGGATTCCCTCATTTTTGTCTGGTTGCAGCTTGGGCTTTTCAGAATTCAGCTTTTCCTGAACCAAGGAATGTCTTTCATTGATCACCATTTCACAGCTGTGCTCAAAAAACATCTCGATCTCCTAAAATACCCCAAGTTGGGTCACTGGACAGGAAAGCACCACACCAGGATGAGATGAACCGTGTCCTAGGGATGCTGTTTCCCCATGGACTGTAAAGATAACCCAGGGTGGAAATGTCCATGTTTGGTCAGATGCTTCCACTTCAGGGTAACAAGTCTCACCATGTACCCAACACCCAGGGGCTGTGAACTTGATGGAGGCTTGAAACTGCTGCAGGAAAGGTGGTTTGTGGAGTGGGGGAATTGCTGACTTCTCTCCTAAATCTTGTTCTGCATGGCTGTTTTGGACAGAAACGCTCTGAGGCTGCTTTGGGGCAGGGACAGGACAGAGGAGCATGAGCTGAGCACACCATTAACGGATGAAAACAAATCCCTGAGATTTATAGGAATTCCTCATGAGGTAATGCTTTAGGAGAAGTTATGGGATTAATGAAGTGTTGAGATTCTGCTCTTGTTCTTCCTTCATTTTCTTCTGCCTCCTGTTTGTTACTCTGCCTCGCATTCCTCTCCAGGTCCGGTGTTTAAAGGCCCCCCCAGTCCCCCTCATTCGGGAGTGTGTGTCAATATTTACAAACCTTTGAAAGCCTCCAGCAGAGCCGAGCCTGCAGCACTCTGAGCATGTTTGCCAAGCTGAACCAAGGGCCCTGTTACTGCCCCTGAGAGCCAGGGCCCCTCCACGAGGAAACCTCCACATGACTCCTCATAAATGTATTAGTAAATGCATTAAATATTCGGAGCAAAGGTTCAAACACGGGCATGTTGACACTAGAAGAGGGGAGGGTGTTTGACAACCTTCCTCAGCTTTACTGGGGGATGGAAAGGTTGAGGTTCACCCAGGGAGGATGGGGACCTGCAGCCTGGTGAGGGCTGAGACCTCACCAAAATGGCCAAGCCAAGGAACAGGGGCCCGCTCTGACTCCAGCTCCCCACTGAGGATGTTCACTCCTCAAACACACCAAGCACCCAACAGGGACATTTGCCCCATCCAAACAGAGTAGAAACCCCCTTTCTCCTGTGCTGGGATCCTCCCTTTTCCCCTATCCACTCCTGTGGTTTATAAAAAAAAAAGTGGATCTAGTAGGAGATACACCTTTTCACAGCCGCCCCCATCCCTCCCAGCCTGGATCAAAGAAAGGAAAAAAACAAAATCTTTTTTTAAAATCCTCAAGCTTCCCTCACTTTGCTATAAGGAAACAGGGGCATTGTGGATGGATGAGCTGAATAGCCAAAACAAAGCCTTTGACCCCATTCTGAACCTAAATGGGCCTCTAAAAAGCTTTCCTGACAATGCCACTAAACAGAGGTTTTGTTTTCTGGTTTAAAGTGTAGGCCTGGTTGAATTACATTCATTTTTTCCTTCAGCAAGAAAAAACAGAGATGTTTCAACAAAAAGCAAGTGGGGGAAGACAAAGGAGACAAGGAGCAGAGTTTGCCCACAGAAGCTGCCCTGAGCAGCAGCTCCCCGAGCCCACGGCTGGATCCCACCCCACTCCTGCTGCTGGGTTAAGTTCAATCTCATTTGTTTTGGGCCTGGTCCAGCATGATTCCAGCAAGCCCGAGAAATGCCCTCCTCCTGAGCCTCGGAGAGAAAACACGAAGGAGGAGATTGCATCTTAACACAACACCGTAACCCCTGCGAGCCCTCGGAACTCTGCTGGCAAACGATGCTCGGGCCTCGATCCCAGCCAAGGGCCTGGCTCAGAACAGCCTTGCACATCGTCACAGTGCTTTTCCTGTCTTTATGGGAGAAGGGAGGAGGACACCCCTGCTGACTGGACAATGTGCTGTCCAAAATCCCCCCTTTGCAGCCCTCATTTGCAGGAACGCTGCGGGAACCGTACGGCCCCATCATGGGGGAGGCTCCTGGGCAGAGACAAGGAAGGACATCCCAGCACTTCTGAGAGTCTTCCCCCACATGGAGAGTGGGGAGTTTGATTTTAAAAGCTATGGGGGGATCACAGAATCATCACATTACTCAGGTTGGAAAAGACCTCTGAGATCCCTGAAGTCCAGCTGCCAACCTGGCCATGTCCCACAATGTCACTGTGGATCCCAACTGGTATCTGAGATCCAAACTGAGGCCAATCTGTGCTGTGTCACCCACAATTGTGACAGGTGATGACAGGGCCAGGCCAGACGTGCACTGGAACCTCCCTCCACCAGTCCCATTGAGAAGGGAAAGCTGCTTAGGGGGACACAAGAAAAGCCACCCTGGGGCACAGCGACTGCCTGCCTGGCCCAGGGCACCTCCCAGGGGGTGAGGGAGACGCTGCCGAGGGAGGAAAACACCAACCTGACCCTTTCTCTAGTCGAGTTTCTCACACACCACCAGCACCTGGGCTGGGGCATTAGGGATGATGGAAGGGACGTTCCTTGCCTGACATCTCAGTATCCTCCTGTGGGCATCTTGGCTCTGTGCTTCCCTCAACCCCTTCTGACCTCAGGGAAACCATCTGCCTCCACAAACTCCAGCAGCTACAGGTCCCAGAAGACAGTACTGCTGTGTAAAGAGGTGATTTGTTTTTTTCTCTTTTAAGTCAAATTCCTATTTATTTCTTTGGTGCCCCTTGTTCCAGAAACATCAAGTAATGCACAGTACATAAAAGAAAGAAAGAAAGAGAAAAATAATTTGAGACCCTCAGGAGGTATGTAACACAATGGACATTCCTAGAAATACATCAAAGTCTGCAGCCTCATGGAAGATTTTGAGGGCAGAATCTTAACTACTTTTAAATTGCTTTCTCATCCCCGAGGAAGGACTGGGACTGACACTGAACAACTGCACGAGAGAGAGAGTTATCAATAGCTCATGTCAGCGAGGAGATGTCCAGGGACAGCCTGGAACCAGCCTGGATTTTCATTAATGAGGAGGAGAGAGTGAGCTTAAAAATGTGGGATAACCCTGGGGCAGAAGGAGCTGAGGACGTTCTTCGAGAGTGGATTAAAATGCAAAGTAAGCACCACACTTTGAGAAAGATCCAGATAAACGTGGGAATGTTCCCAGGAGAGCCAGAGGAGCAGTTCAGAAACTAGAAAACTAGAAAATTATGAAGGAACTGCTTTAGAGAAGCGTGTAAGAAGAGGTGTCTTCCCATCTATAAAAGATTATTACAACAAGGAGAGAGAAGAAATCCTCTTTATATGCTGAGAAAAGAGGACAAGAAATTATTAGTTTGATTTTAGATTCTGTTTAGTTTGAATTCAGATTAAGAAAAACATAACACTGAGGACGGTAAAACCCTGGAGCAGGTTGTTTGGGGAAACTGCTCCTAAGAGCAGAGAAACCTCTTCAGGAACAGCCTAGCTGATCTCAGTTCAGCCTTGCTGCTGGAAAGATCAGGGTCCATGGAAAATCATTCCCAGACCCAATTTTCCCTAACTCCAATGCTGTTTTGATGCAGAGGGACTAAATGCATTCAAGGAGACATGGATTCATTACCCATTTTTACTGTGTGAGATTATTCTCTCCATCAACAAATTTATTATTCACGATTCTGTTCAGGGAAATTTATGGTGAAATCCAGGTCTCTCAAAGCAGGAAGGATTCAATCTTCCCCAGGCATCAGCTGAGAAAATGCAGAAAAAGTAGAGCTGGCCCAGCTCCTGAAATGGGCACCATCTGCAAGCTGCTGTGGGGTCACAGGTTGGACTCCAGGACCTCAAAGGTCCTTCCCAACCTAATTGACTCCGAGATCCTGTGATTCTCTGGGCAAGCTGTGCCAAGCTGCAGCACATCACTGCAGCCTGGGCTCTGCACAGTAAGAGCTCCTTCCTCCTTCCCATCCTCAGGCTGACTCCTTTGGCCTGGCTGCTTCTGCATCCATGGCAGAATTTCCCCTTCCTTGGATTCAGTAAGGAACCTTAAGCAGCCTTTGAAACAGGATCCATTGCACTCCACTGATAAAAATCTTAACACGGTTTTGTTTCCTTTCTCACAAGAGAGGTCTCAGTTTTGTGGTCTTTTTTTGAAATGAAAATTACTTTTCATTTTTACTCTCAAAGCTGATAATTAATTTTTCAGGCAGGAGGAACTGAACTAAAGACAAAAAAGTGCTTTTGTCCAAGAAAGCTCTGAAAGGGGGACATTTACATGTTTTTCCCAGCAGTTAATTTGTTGTATTGAAAGCTGCACAATCCACTTGCAGCTCCATGGATCAGCTCCTTTAGGTTTTCCTCCAGACCATTTTTAATGGGCTTTGGAAGTGTGATGGTGGGATACAAGCACACAGAGTTTGGCTGCAGCCAGTGTGGCAGCAGCAAGTCTTTTTTGCAGGAGAATTGGACACTGGTTGCATAACTCAGCTCCTTAATCAGACCCTGAGCACTTCAAAGGGGTTTCAGATCCCAGGTTTGGGTTGGGTTCCCTGCCTGTGAAACCTGGATACACCCCAAGCACTTGCAGGCATGCAGATCTCCAAACCATTTCTAGTTTCAACCAGCTAAGAAAGTCCAAGGTGTCCTAGGAGACATTTCAGGCTTGTTCTGAAGAGGGCTTTGAAATCCTTTCAGCAAAGAGCTCTGAGAGGCTTTTGAGTGACTTTTTCCAAGTGGGTTCTCAGGCAGTTCCACTACAAGGCAATTCCCTTTCCTGCCTGAAAAGCAGGCAGTAAGTCTGCATACTGTGATCCCTCACATTAGAGAGATCATCAGTGAGATAATCCCTCCCACCCACCTGCTGGAGCAGGATTGTTCCCTGCAACACACACTGAAAACCAACACGTCCAAGGTTCAAATGAACCACCAGCCTCTGACCTGCTCCCAGTGTGCTCCAAGCAAGCACCACACCAGGGGAGAGGGAGGGGGGATAGGAGACAAAACTGATCCATTTTTTCGACAAAAATGCAGCAATACGAATGTTTTAATCCAGGAACAGGAAAAGGGGCTGTTAATGGGGTCTTCTCCCGTCTGGACCCCTCTGGAGGCAGAAAGCAGGGCTGGAGAGATGCTGAAGATGCCCAGCCTGAAGTCTCCTGGCCTGTGGGGATAGGGGAGGATACTGTAACACCCCATGGACTGACCTCTGCACCCAGAAAAAGGCCGAAAAAGAAATGGGCAGGTGGTGGAGAAGAGAGAAGATGAACTGAGGGACCACCACCAAGAAAAATCCTTTTTGGTTGTGTTTGCCAAAAAAGACCTTAAAAAGAGCCTAGTGTTCCCCACAAGGGAAAAAAACCAAAATCATTCAAGACCTGGACATATTTTTTATCCCTTGCTGGGATAAAAAGTTGAAATCTGCTGTAAAATGAGATTAGATGAAGAAGAAGAAGAAGTCACACCTCCCTCCCACCTTGAAAGGATTTCAGCTCATGGAAAATGTTTTACTTGGCAAATCTGTAGTGAATTCAGTTTGCTTTTGACACAACATGTTCATTTCATGCAATTCCTATAAAACTCACTTCCAAATAACCTCCACCAATTTTTTTTTTTTCATTTCAAAACAGAGTGGCACAACAAAGAGGTCTTTTTCAAGACACAAATAAGTTAAAATCCATACAAATCCACAAAAACACCAATTCCACCCAGATGACATTTTCCCTCAGAAACCAGTTTCAATACATGTTTTTCCCTTGCAAACCTCAGTGATTCCTAAACATCTTCACTTGGTAATTACTGCTCCACTTCTGGGCTGGAGATGAACCCCAGCCTGGTGTTCCCAGCACAGAGCAAAGAATTATGAGAACTATCTAAAGAAAAGCAAACCAGCAAGAGAGCAACTAATGAGACAGGTTGAAATTCAGCCAATAGGAATTGGCCAATAGAAATTGAGCCAATTCAAAAAATAAGAAAACCCTGGAAACACACACTTTTTTGGCTGTTGATGGGTCTGCTCTAGAGAGATCAGGTGGGTCTGCCCACCTAGAGATGCTCAGGCTGCTGAAATGCCCAATTAGTTTTTCTTGGATGAAATTCAGCAGCGGGTGGGAAGAGACAGGCGTGTCTGCTGCCTTGGGAAGCTGACAGCACTCTGTCCAGGGGGGCATGATGGCCCTAAATCTCTGATATTCATGAGGGAAAGAAATTCCTCTGCAGAGTCATGAGCAGCACGAACACACCTGGATTTTGGAACTGCAGTAAAAAATAACAAAAAAATGGAAAAAAAATGGAAAAAAAATGTCAAAAATCATCTTTGTGGTTTTTCAGGCTATTTTAAGGCTGAATAGGAGCACTGGTCTTAATTGGGTTAATATTTACCTACTCAGAGGAGCCTTAGAGCAACAACTCATCTGACCAGCAGTGACTGCAAGAAGTGACTGAGACCCAACACAGTGTAAAGCAGCTGCTGGATCCTTACAGGTTCCTGTTCCAGGTGAGCTGAGGGGAGTTTCAAACTGGCATGTGCTACCTCCCCAGGGACTCACCCCTTGTTCATACGTGTTCCCCCCTTCCCTCTCTGGGACCAGGGTGCAGGCAGCACCCCTGGCAGAGCCCTCACCTGTCCTGGGTGCCATGTGAGCCCACTTTCTCGTTCTTCATGCAGAAGTCAGGCGAGCTCTGCAGGTAAATCAGCTCTGTCTCCTTAACTGGCCTGACATCAATATCCTTTGGCACGAGGTATTTGCGTGTGCCCATGGGCCGGTGAACGACCTTGGTGGCAGATAAATACTTGTTTTTGAGGTCCAGTGCAATGTCTCGCAGCTCTTGAAGGCCTTTCCAACAGGTCTTGATAGAGCATGACCCAGAAACTCCATGGCACTTACATTTCATTTCAAGAGAGGCTTTCAAGACCTGCAAAAAGGAATGCAGGAGTTAGGAAATGCCCTTCTCTTACCTCCACACATCCCACAAGCTTGCTAAAGAAGGCCCTTTCTCAGCAGGCACTGCTATAGAGAAGGACTGCTGGCTCTCCTTTCTGCACAGTCACTCTGGAGCAGCTACTTTGCAAAGGGAATGAGATCCCACAGCTCCCTGGTGATCACTATCAGCCCAGGACTACTTTCACCAGGGCGCCTTTGCAGCCAGCAGACAGAGCAGTATTTTGAATTTTGATCAGATATCTCCATTGGGCTGCATTTCCACCCCCTAAATTCCTCAGGAGCAGAAAAATCAAAGCACTCCACAAACGGGTCATTAACATCCATTTCAGCCCCCAGCAGCTTTGGGATTTGGCAAGAGAAATGTCATAGCTGTGATGAATTCAGGGCACTCTCGCTCTGCCTTTCTGCTGGTGATGGGGCCAAAAGAGCCTTTTACTTTGGTTTTGCCCCGGTCTCACCTCGGTGGGACAGGGCAGATGCTGCCAGGACGGGCTGAATGCACCAGCCACGGCAACGCCGTGTCCCACACAAGAATCTGCCCTTTGCAATTGAAAGGAAAACTCAAGGCATTACAGAAGCAAAACAAAATGAAAGGAAACAAAACCAAACCCCAAAGCAAACGGAGTGGGAACAGTAGAACAGAAAGGCCCAGGGGAGGGAAGCTGAGCGTGGCTGTGCTCTGCAGAGCTGCACTCAGCCTGTAGCTCACACTGTGCTGCCGGTGGGCTCAACAAGCTCCAAGTTCTGGCTGCACAGGCAGCCCTGGAAGAACCAGGGGGTGTGGTGGGAGCAGCCCCAGAGATGGGTGCAGGGGTGAGTTTTACAGTCCCCCACCCACTTGCCCAGCTGCAGGAGGGCTGCTCTCAGGATTTGCAGCACACCAACTGCACACAGTCAGCATTATCCCACCGCTGGGTCTGAGCTGTGCCTTCTGCCAGACACGAGAATAATCACCAGCAAAGCAGCTCAAAGAGGAGAAGAAATCATCCCTCCTGGCTGCAGGGGCAGCTGGAGGCAGCTGCTGCAGGTGCTGCTCCTCCACACTTACACAGCACCTCTCCTGCACAGCAGCCCTGCAAACCCGGCCCCACCACACCCCCTGGGTTACAACCAGAGCCACCCCCGGCTCTCAGGGGGCAATGAGACATCCCACCCACAGTTATATAGGGCTGATTGTGGCATCTGGGGCCTCCTGAGCCCCAGGGGGACCTGCAGAGAATTATCAGAGAAACCTGCTCCTCTCCCTCGCTGGCAGAGACACTGAACCTCACAGAGCCACCGACCACTACGGATGTTTGTACAAGTACAATAACTCTCGTGGATTTGTTACCTGTCTCCCTACTTCACTGTTGTGCAGATGCATCAGTTTATTGGCTTGTGATCCTGATTTTTTCATCTTCATGGGAGCATCTGAAAATTTGGACCCCATGATAAGACCATAGTTGAGGTTGTCTGCACATCCTCCCCATCGATACCCAGGTCCAGGTGTCTCACCTGGGATGGGACCACAGGAACAGCCAGGGAGGTCCCCGGTGGTGCAGGCTCTGGCAATGGTGTGGCTGATGGCAGCAGCAGAAAGGGCATACACAAATGCTGACTCCCTTGTGCCTGCAAGACACAACAACTCCAGCTCAGCCCCCTGGGCCAACATTCCCCAAAAAAAGACCCACAGAGCCTGTGCCCCACAGAGCAGCCAACACTCCAGCTCGCTGCAGCAGAGATGTCCCATAGCATCACCAGCTTGGAGCACAGCTCTTCAACACAAGGCAACATCCCAGAGGGACAGGGACTCACGTGGATTAATGCAGCTTGTCCACTGAGGTGACCTGCTCTTGGAGCATGTGGAGAAGCCCCTCCATGGACTCTCCTGCCCCTGTGCTCCTCCCACGACTCCCAGCAGGATGAGCAGACCAGAGTGGTGGTCTGCTTTGCAAGAGCTGTGGTGTCCTGGACCCAAGAGCTGCTGTGCAGGACTGGCACCCTAATGACGGACGTGGTCTCGGAGAACAGGACAACCGTGTTCTCTGTGCAGTCCCTCCACATCCCCCTGGCAGCAAGACCCTGCCCAGCACACACTCACTGGCTGACTGCCCCCACTGCCACCCCCCTGCAGGGCTGTTTACCTCTCTCTAGGTCCAGCAGGTAGTTGGGAGCCAGCTCAATGGAGGAGCAGTTCCAGCGCATGTCGGAGAAGGTTTTGCGGCAGGTCTTGATGACCTCGCGCGCCGCCTGGATGATGGTCTGCATCAGCTCCAGGTTGCTGCGGCACAGCTGCACCTGGGACACCACCAGCCCCTCCAGCTGCTTGCAGTGCTGCGTCTGGTTCAGGGCCAGAGCCGAAGGGGTCTTGGACAGAGCTCTGAGGAGACAAGCAAAGCACGAAAAAGCGTTAAAACACGCTTAAAAAGCCGATCTTTAGGTCACTATTAATTTCTCCAGCCCCAGGCCAGTGACCTGTGCTCACCTGAAGCTCTCTGTAAGTGGGGGCCCAGTTAAAGCTGGTGAGAAAGACAGGCAGCTATGAGGAGTGATTTATCTCCTTCAAAGTGGGCATTGAAGGCAGGTGGGAAGAAACCCCCCCCAGAAGTGCACATTTCCCTCCGTTATCGAGGGGACTCTGCACAAAGCTCCTGGGGCATGTGCCGAGTTGACTGAATGTGTGAATCCTACGGGAAGGTTTTTGCTGAAGAATGAAGAGGACAGACCCCCCAGCAGAGTGAAAAATGACCCATCAGTTCCATGATAACAGAAACCTGGATCCTCCAAGACTGTGGCATTCAGAGAAAGAAAACAAAGTGCCGTTGGTGTTATCGGTGTTTTGCATTCGGCATCTGTCTCACACACTCTCAAAGGATTATGCTAAATGTCATATAATTAATTATGGAGGAAATCCCCTGCAAGGCCCAGGGGAAAACCACCAAATTTTCAAAACCTGTGCTTTCACTTAGAAGTTAAGGCCAAGGGCCCCCATGATCCCATCACTGCTGCTCGTGGGTGAGGCTTCCTCAAGTCCCCAAAAACCACCGTGCAAAAGCACCACGAGAGGACTTGCACAGAGAGCACCACGGCCAAACCAGGGAGGGACCCAGCAATCCCAGCACATTTGTGACGGTGGAAGGAAACAACAGCACCCCAAAGACCCTGTTGGTTCTTGTAGTGTCCGACTGACAACTTTTCCAGGTTGAAAAAAGCAAAACAAGAGCCGACGCTGCTGTGCCTCGTGCAGGGCTGTGCTCTTCTCCCCCAAGCACCCACAGAGATCAGCAGCAGTCTGGTGTGTAACTCCCTTTGTATCTTTATGGCCTGCTTAGGGTAGTCATAAATGTTATTCCTTCCCATAAAACAACTTTCTAGCTGGCTGCCTCAACAACTGGCATCTGATCCTGGCAACACGACCACTTTAACACATATTTCCTCCTCTCCTTGTTAAATGTGTTGCCTTTCAGTTCCATCCCAAGCCATCTTGGTTAGTTTGGCTTATTAGCAGACACATTTCTGGGTGCATTTCACTTTATGGCTGTAACATGCACATCCTTCAGAAGTTAAATGGGATGGAAACAGAGCTAAAATTGAGCCCTAACCAAAACCGGGGGTGCGAGCTCTGATCTCCCGCTTTCAGGAAAACATCCCTGCGTTCCACCAGCTCCCTCCAGGTCGGCTTGAGCCAGCTGCTGTGTATGTTGGAGCTGTCTCAGGGCTGCTGTGAGCAACCCCAACCACTCCTCCAGCAGGGAAAAGGCACAGCCCTCGCTAGGGCCCAGCAGGTCTGCCCTGTCAAATTCCCAGGGGACTGGAGTTTGGCGTTTCTGGCACCAGATAATCAGTGGCAAAGCTGGAAGGGAAAGCCCCACTCTGCTGGCTGTGTAAACACATACATCATGCCTGTATCTGAAGAGGTCCATTAAACACACTGCAAACACAAGTTCTGGCCAGTGAATTTCAAGGGAGAGGAAAAAGTGGTGGGCTTGGCAGCGCTGGGTTGGTGGTTGGCCTCCATGATCACAGGGGCCTTTTCCAACCTAAATAATTTATAATTTAATGGTCAGGAATGCTGCCCTGCAGTTCAGCTCAGTGCCTCACACGCTGGTGCCCACGAAGTGCTGCCTGCTGGGAGAGGGGCACCTCCAGAAGGCAGCTCATCCTGCCTGAGATGTGAACCAGGGCAGGAGACAGCCACAGCTAGAAAGCAGTTTTCCTGATGAGCTTTTAAGACCTACAGTAAGATAACACCAGGCCTCAGAAATACTCCTTTTGTGCACTGCATAGGAAAGCCAGGCACTGAGCTGGGACACACACATCTGGACTGTGTAAGCACAGAGCTGGGTGAGATGTGTCCAACCCCCAGCACTTGGCACCAGGGACCTGTGAAAACTTATCCCAGAAAGCCTATCAGCAACTCCCAGGAATGGGCTGCAACACAAATCAGGCAGGAGGCCAAGGCAGCTCGTCACTAAGAGAGTAAAAATGATAAATACTCCAGCACAGCACGTCCCAGCAGCCAGGGAAGCAGGCAGGGTGTGGCAGGAGAAGGGAGAGAGCTCCACAGCCCGAGCTTCAGGCAAAGGAGGAGCATTCCAAGGCTCTGAGAGGGGCTGTACAATGGGGCACCAGCTCAGTTTTCTAGGCAGAGATGCCATGTAACACTTGAGAAACCTGGGGATGTTCCACCTGGCCCTGCACCACATTTTCTGGTCCTGTGTAGAGTCCTTCAGCACCTCCAGAGGACCTGGAAGGCTGCACTGAGGCACATGGATCTCACCACCACAGACAAGCCACGAGCAGCAGAAATAACCCCCCACAGGTTGGGGTGGAAGGTGAATTCAGGCTGGAACTCCCCCCCAGTGTGGAAAAGGGACATGTGATACAACCAGACCATGTTGTTGCAGATGGCCTGAAGTGAACACCTTTAGAGAAGCAAGTTTTCAGGGCAGTGAGGAGGACATTCATGGAAGAGGGAAAGCCACCTCCCCTCTGGTGAGAACTCAGTAAAGGGCAGCAGGGGCTGTTCCCCATTGAATGAGCCGAGCTCCAGGGAGCCCACCAAGAATAAAACTCCAAGATGCAGGAGGGTGTTTTCTGAACATCTCCCAGGCCTGAACCTCATGCCTTTGCTGGTGAGAACCTGTAATTGGAAACATCTCCAAGCGCTGGGAGGAAACAGTAAAGGGTAATGGAGATGGAAAAGAAAACTGCAGTCCCTCACCGAGACCCAAAAGCGCCTCCATAAATCACAGATCAGGAGTGTGAGAGGCCTGATAGGGCATCTGCTCCATGCCCTGACAGCCCAGGTTTGCCCAGCCTCTGTCACACATTCAGAAATGTCTTCTCCACCCCGTGTCCCTTTGGAAAGGCACCACGCTTCCCTGCTCCCTAAATTCCAGCAACATCAGAGGAGGGATAGCCACTTCCTGAAAAGGACACTTGTGGGGTAGTGGGAAGGAAACCACCTTCCTCCAGGAGAGTCTGGTCCATGGTGGGATTTGGTGGTGGGTCTCTGTCCTGTCTTCACCCAGTGTCCAGGGATCACCTGCACTGGGAAGGAAACTGGAACCAAAGGGGCACAGCCAGCCTGACCAAAGCAGCCCTGGAGGGCAGAGTCGGCAGAACAGCCCTGAATCTGGGAAAAAAATCCCTGACAAACACCCTTCTGTGGGCTCACATCCTTCATCAGCAAGGGTTTTACCTGCTGCCTCCCTGGAGATGCTGGGTTTCACTGCTCCCCACTGCTGACTCCCTGCTCCTCTCCCCTGACCCTCCTGCCCCATCCCTCACTCTCCAGAAAGATGAGGGCAACTGAGGGATGGTTGTTCCAGGGGTTTTTTTTAGATACACGTTTGACCCACCCCTTTAAATAAAGAGGCCCCAAAGCAAACACCTCCTCCTGCTTTATATAGAGCATAGCAGGGCTTTCAATTGGACTTATGGACACTGACAGAAAGCCATAAACATAATTACAGAGGAAATATGATGCAGGGGTGAATCATGACATTGGTTTACTCTTTTAATTATCTCAGGCAGTTAATAAATTCGTTTGAAAACATGAATGCTCTGCAGTGTTGGGTCCTTTGAGAGGTGTGGGCCCACTCCTGCAGGTCTGGGCTCCATGAGAAGACTATTCACAGGAGCTGCACCTATTCACAGGGAGAAGCACCTTCAGATCTCAGCAGGTATCAGTGAAAGCCACACATTATTTGGTTTACAGGGTCCACTGGGAGTGAGACATTGCTGCTGGCCAAGCCAAAGGGAGAAAAACTCCCTGAACTGAGGAGCAAAGCATTGGTGTCCTTTAAAACACCCTTAAAGGGTGGAAGGATCTCCTCCCTCTCTGGGGGCATCTCCCCATTCTCCCTCATGTGATGGGATCCAAAAGTCTCACAGAGGGACTGTTGGTGAAACCCTGAACTTCTGCTTCAAATTGCCAGCTCTGCTTTCTGCAAAGGCACTCTCTTTTTTATGCCTGTTCCTAAACCCCTTAATCTTGCAGGGATTTGGGTGAAACAGAAAGATTTAGGCAAAATTACATGGCTCTGGAGAGTGAAGTGTGTGGTAAACCTTAATAAAGAGAGGCAGAGATTGAGGGGGTTTTTTGGTATTCCATCTCATTGAAGGTTTTTAATCTTCAGGAGCCTCATTTTTTCAGGCTTTCATCTGGAAAAGGCTTGCAGGAGGGTTACAATAACCTTGTCTAAGCTCCTGGGAGTCAGAGGCAGCCCATGCCCCTGCCACCCTGCCCTGCCCCAGGCCCGGTGTGGGGACCACAAGTGCCGGGAAAGACACCACAGCCCCTGCTAAACACTTCCACTGGTCCTGCAAAGCCTTTCCAAACAGGGAAACGGAATTTATATGGTGGAAGAAAGTGGAAGAAGAGGGAGAGAAGTGGGGGGGGGAGGAAGGGAGGAGGGGGGAACCAACCCTGGAGCAAAAGCTTAAAATAAGAGCTGGTTGCAGCTCGGGTGCCAGACGCGGCTCTGGCGGCAGCGGGCACAGCCCACTCCCAGCCCAAGCCCGACTGAAGTCAGTGCCAGCAGAGTTGGCTCCCCGAGCTCCGAGAAGGCCATGGAGCTCTGTCAAGTTTTCCTGAGCTGCCTACGGAGCGAGGAGCGAACTTCAAAGCCGTGGTCTCCCCTCCCCTGCTGTCCCCCCCCCACCTCAGCCCTCCCCCAGCAGCTCATCTGGCAGCCCCTGTGCCAGGCAGACGGGCTCCTCACCGGCGCCCTGTCCCCGTGTCCAGCTCCCTCCCACCCCTGCCCCAGGGAGAGAGGCAGGAGCTGCCAGGAAGCACAAAATCTTTCCATTCCCCCCACACACACACTGCTTTCTGCTGGCTGCAGAAGGGCTGCTCGAGGTTGGTGGGCTGGGGGGCATCCTGTGCTCTCCCAAAGAGGTGTGGCTCAGGCACCTCCTGCTTCTGAAGGGCTGTAATTCAGCCATGGGACAGGGGAGATGCCAACCCCTTGGAGGCAGAAGTGCCTCCCGGGCTACTCTGTGCCTGGACATGCCAACATCTGCAGCACATCTGGCCGCAGCTCCCTCTAGTGCTCATCTAGTTTTCAGTTCCACCCAAAAAAGTTGCTCCAGCACCTGCCTGGCCAAACCCAAGCCCTCCTGGGAAAGCAAAGGGGTTGCAAAAGGAGACAGGAAGATGACACAGTTCCCACTGGCCCTACAACACATCCCACAATGGCTGCCTCACCCCCCCAGCCACCAGGACACAAGACAAGCCCTGAGGACCACAAAACAGTGCAACCCCCTCCACCCTCTGCTTTAAGGATGGAAAAGTATTTGCAAAACTAAGACTCAGGGTCTCATACTGCATTGAAGGGAAAGGCTGCCTTCCCACAGCACCCCTGATCCAGGGAGGATGTGCCCACACCCTGACTGTACACCTGAGCAGCTCTCTGGAGCTCGGGTGGAAGAGCTCAAAATACAAAGTTCCTCCACCAGCAGGACATGTTTACAGGATGCTGACTGTCCACACTCCTCGCTGGAGCCTTGAGGTGCCCGGCCCCAGTTGCCAACAGCTGGGGACCTGGGCCACACAACTCACCAAAATAAGCCAAATAAAATAAAATAAATAACTCCTTTTTTTACCCTCCCCCTGCTTTTACCCATTTACGGGGATATCTGTGTTACAGGGAAGTCCTAAATGCCTGAAAAGAGTGTTTTCCTTCTCCCCCTCCCCCTGCAATTACATCACGCACGGAATCAAAATTGAATTTCCTATCGCCTGCCGTATCAGTCGCTCCCTCCTCCCCAGGCTGGCGAAACCCACGTCCTTATCTCCCCCTCCCCTCCCAAATCCCCTTTGAAGCCGGGCTCTGGCACGGTGCCTACAACAGTGGTGCAGCGGGCGGAGCAGGGGGACCAACCCACAACCAAAAACATCCCGGAGCGCTTCCCTCCCTCCCCATCCACCAGCGAGAGAGGGAAGGAGCAGGTTTTGATTGTGCAGCACCCCGAGGGTGAGTCCGGGGCTGGAACTGCAGCTCTGAGGGGTTTGCTCAGCGTTTGGTTCTCTGTTCGCCAAGAGTTTCCCGTGGGATTTCCACAGCCAGACCCCGAGCCCTGAGGGAGAGGAGTGATGGGGAGCGGGGCAAACGGGCCCTTGTTTCCACAGGAGGAGAAACAGCAAATGGAAAACAGAAAAAAATAAACCCAAACACACAGTGCTGAGAAACCCCCCGTGCTGGGGGACAGGGAGGGCAGGTCCCTGCCAGGTTCCAGGCGGCGCATCCGGACACAGCTCATGCTCCAAATGCAGATTTAATCCCAGCTTTCATCCTCCCCACCCGCTTTTCCACTGGGGGAATTATGTCTGCTGGGAAGGGGAGGAGCAGCAACTGCGGTGTTTTGCCTCCAAATGCTTCTCCCACACCCCATCCCCAAAATCAGCCCCTTGCAGCTTTAACCGCTTCCCGGCCCAAAGGCTGCTTTTGCCAGCAAAGCTGTGGGGGACCTTGCCCTGCCTTCCAGCATTTCTCATGTCTGTGCCTTGTCACCGGACTATCAGGCTCCCTCTGAAGCTCATCTCACCCCTGCCCTTTGGAGGAAGCCAGGCCTTTCCCTCCTGATTTAGCACCTTGCTGAAGTGGGACAGCAATCCCAGCACAGGGGCGAGCCCCCCCTACCCCCGCAGTCCTGGGGCTGCTCTGAGTGCCCTGCTGAGCCCCCAGACAGCTTCCTTTCTGTGCTGCAGAGAAACAGAGGCTGCAAATGAGCCCCAGGGCACGCTGCTAAGCGTCCTGCAGACAGGAGATGTCTGCCCTGGGCGAGGTGCTCCATAGCCTGTGAAGCAGTGCCCTGCAGCCCACTGCATCTCCAGAGGACATCAGCTGCTGTTTCTGTTGGATGTCTGTGTTTGGGGAGGGTGAATGGCCATCTGGGAGCTCCTCTCTCCCCTGACTGAGTGCTGGGCAGTGAAAACGCTGGCTCCAACAAGACACCTGAATGTGCAGACACCCAAATTTAGGAGAGCCTTTATAAGAGGTGTCATGGAGAGATCCTCAGATGACAGGGATTGGAACGGTAGAATGGGAATGAGAGGTAGCACAGGGTCTGCGGCAGAAGGAGCAACAAAACAGGAACCTCTTGTCCCAGTTCCCCCACCCAACCCAAAGATCTTTGCCTCAATGCACAACCCAGTCTTCCTGGCATTGTATGTTATGGGGCTTGGCTTTTACAGAAGATGCTCATTTGAGGCAAAGCCACGTCCTCTTATTTATTTTGGGCCCAGCTCCAAACCCAGTTAGAAAAGACAGATCACTCACCAAGGACATGAAACCAGATTGGTGCTGGAGGGGCTTGTTTGTTTATTTTGCAGTAAGCAACTAATTGATCGCTTGCTGAGGCCAAGAAATGAGATAGGGATGTTTTCACTTTGTTTGCAGTGGCATTAACTCCGCGGAAACTCAATCCAGACCTGACCACGCTCCCTGGTATTTCTTCACCCTCCTCCCCCCCACCTCATTTTTAACACCCTTCACAAAATCCAAAGGTTAAAAGGTCCACAAAAAAACCCATGTTATCTGTCAAGCATCCCCTGCGGTTGGAGATCAGTGGCATTATCTCAGCTGCCTCTCCCACTGCTCTCAGCTCCTACTCAGCACGGCCAGTGGTCCTGGTGGGAGAGTTCCCCAGTGAGGCGGGAGCTAACACCAGAAACTTCGTGAAGTGGCTCATGTGAGCTGTTCAAGTGTGTGCCTTTCCTTTGGTATCAATGAGGAGAAAAAAAAAACCACAAACCCCAGCCTAAATCATGCATATTTTGGGAAGAAGATGGAGACACATTGTTAGCACGAGCCTCTAGTACACACACTTGAAATCAATGAATGCCTGGAGAACTGCAGCGCCTGCTGCTCTTTAAACAGCTTTACAGCAGTTGTACAAACTGTAAGAGAACAGCAATGCCCAGAAAAACGTGAAAAATGCAGAGAGACAGCCAGGTACTTACATCCATTTTATCCCATAGCAGAGCCCCGTCTGCAGAATCAGCGACAGAAAACCGGCGAAGAAAAATCGCAGAATTGGCCTCATTTTCTCCACCTTCCCCCTCTTGCCAAAGGAAATCAGCTTCTCCAAGGAAAAATTTAAAAATAAAAACTAAAAAAAAAAAAAGGAGTTTTGGTTTTGTGTATTTCCCTTCAGGTTGGGTATTGCTTGTTCTTGGAGATGAGCAACCTGAAAGGAGAGGGAGAAAAAGCCCGAGCTACGTTAATCCTGAAGTTCAGCGAGTCGTGGCCAGAGAGAAATCCATTACCCCAATTGCAAAGGAGTGGTTTATGAATCACGAAAAAGTTTGGATTATCCCCTCTCAGTCCCCTCCCTTGCCAAGCCTCGATACAACCTTCGAGTCAACAGACAGACAACCCGTATGGCTTGAATTACCCCCTGAGTTATGGTCTGATTGTGTGTTTCCATTTAACCCTGCACATGGCAGGACTTCATTCGCTGCTTCACTTTAGGGGTTTTTTTTAATCCCCCTCTCCAAAAGGTTTGTGCAACTGCTCAGGGTGGGGGGAGGAAGATAAATCTTTAGACTGGCTCAGATCTTCAGCTGTTCATCTCTCCCTTCCCTCTCTCCAGATACCTTCCCCCCCCAGCCCTTTTTCTTTTTTTTGCCGAGAAGACAAATTATAAAAGTACCATTTCCCGACTCAGTGCAGGTGCCCGTGCCCTGCAGATGTTTCGCTCTGATCTGTTACAACAAATGTGTTTTGCTCCTTCCCTTCTGCTTTCCTTCTCACCTCATTAACTCTGCCTCTCACTTCTTCCAAGTCCTCGGGCACCTGGAGCTCACGGAAAAGGCCGCAACTCCGTAAACATAAAATCCCGTTTCTGTCTCCGGGGAGCAGCCGGGAGGAGACAAGAAAGCTCTCCCCTCCTTTTCTTTCTGTTGTTTTGCCCTTCTTCAGACCAAACAAATAAACAAACCAGGTGCAGGGCTTAAATTCTTAGAGGGGTCCTGACTGTCTCCAGGGCACGGATTGCTTATTTTAGCAGCGGTATTAATAGCAGTAAATGGGTTTCCCTTCGGTTATTCACTTCAGACACGGCTCCGGGCTGCTTTTTGTGGTCTTTGCGGTGGATTCCCACCCCATGAGAAAGCCAAGAGTAAAATAAACAGCAAAACCTGCCCACCACATTGCAGCTCTGGCGTCCCAGCCCATCTCCTGGCACACTGGCACAGCCAAGCTGGGACTGTTCATGCCCCCATCACCCCCTCAGAGGGGTTTGGGGAGGCACTGGGGGTGGCAGGAGCAGTCAGCATCACTTTGGGGTTTCCCCTTACCCGGGGAAAAGCACATCCTACCTGACCCCCAGCTCTGGATTCGCCCAGCTGCAGCTTTCTGCCTCAGTGTCCGCGTTTGGGGAGCAATTGAGTCAGGGGCAAGGAATATTTCTGGCTGTTTTCTCTGCCATCTGTGGCATATTTCCCCGGTCAGGCTGCTTTTTGGCTCTCCCAGCCCCCGTGCCTGGTGTAAAGGGTTACTAGAGAAGTGCTGTTATTACAAAGGATTTTAGTAACCTCTAGGGGCGAGTTCCCGGCTCCCTTGAAGTCCGAGACAACGCTGCTGCCTACGAGGGAGGCAGGATTTCATTGCCCCGGGTTGTTTTTCTTTAGTGCCCGCCTGGATTTGGGTTTGCTGTGTCCCTTGAAGGCAACGCTCCCACGAGCATCCCGGCACACACACTTCTTCTTTCAGAGTATTTCTGTATCTTTCAATCTTTGGGAGCGCTTTTCTTCCCACCCTTCCACGAGCACACTGGAAACCTTCATCCCTTAATCCTGCCCATGCCTTTCAGTGTCCATTTAGATATTTCAGACCCCTTATCTCCCTCCCGTGAACTGCTGCAGAATTGGGTCTAAAATGTCTCAGATTTTACTCTCACTAAACCTGACCAGCCAACACCGTTCTCTGCTTTCCCCCCTGCCTTGAAAAAGTCACGGTTTTTTGGGTTTTTTCCAACCCCTGGAGAGGAAGAGAAATTATTTAACCCCCCCCATCCCCACCCAGCAAGAGCTGCAAGCTTGGCCTGAAATTGCACCCCTGTTATTTGGGGAGGTAATAATGCTTTTTTCCACTCAGTCCAGCACAGGTTACATTTGCAAGAAGAATTTGCAAGGGGAGGGGAGGGAGACTCTTTGGGGCAGACGTGATGTTTACAGCTCCGGAGAGCTCTGGGTCACTGATCAAACCAGCAGCAAGTGGCCCGCGGGCTCCTGAAAAGCGGCGCCGGTTTTAACTCAAAGTTCTTTCCTCTTCACCCCAAGGCTCTTTGCAGCCCTTCCCTGCACACAGAAAACGCTCCCATCCCACACCTCCAGCAGTCCGTACTCTGGGATGGGAACAGGCAACCTGAACCGGGTATAAACCAGCGAGTATCCCGCTCACATTTTTCCAGCTCTCCCACCCAGAAGGAAAGACATCCACCTGCCCCTGCTGCCAGGCTGCAGCTCCGCAGGGGCACAGGAGCCTGGGTTAGGGGCAGCACATCCCCAAATGTCCTGCAGCGAGGACCGGGAGCAGGGAAGGAACAGCGGGTGCTGGAGTTGATTCCGGCTCAGGGTGTCCCCGCTCTCTTGCAGCCTCTCCGCGTGTCCCTTCTCCTCTGCAGCCCCTGGGTGTCCCCGCTCCCCCGCAGCCTCCCGCTCTCCCCTGCTGCTCCTGCCGTCGCCCCGCACACTCACAGCCCCGAGTCTCCCCTCTCCCGTCAGCCCGGGGGCCCCGAGTCCCCCTTGCAGCTCTTGGGTCTCCCCTCTCCCCTGCAACTCGTCGGTCTCGGGGCTCTCTACACCCTCTGTGTCTCCTTCTCGCTCGGGTCCTCCCCTCTCTGCCGCACGCACACTCCCCCTGCCCGGCTCTCAGGTCTCTAACGCAGCCTCCGGTCTCCTTCCTCCTCGCACCCTCCCGGGTCTCCCCTCTCCCTGCACTCCCCCGGGTGTCCCTGCAGTCCCCCGGGTGTCCCTGCAATCCCCCGGGTGTCCCTGCAATCCCCCGGGTGTCCCTGCAATCCCCCGGGTGTCCCTGCCTCCTTGCACGCCCCCGGCTCTCCCCTAGTTCTCCCTTGCAGTCTCCGATCCTCCTCTCTCCCTTGCACCCCTCGGGCTCTCCCTGCTCTCACGCATCCCCCGGGATGCATCCCCTCCGCTTGCGATCCTCCCGTTCCNNGCTGGCGCTCCTCCCGTGCCCCGCAAACCTCCGTTCCGGGCCACCCCCGCCCCTCGGGGGTCCCGGGGGGCTCCTCGGGGCCCCTGCCCGTCCCCCCGCTCCCGGCACCGTCGCTCCCTCCGCGCTCCGCTCCGCGCTCACCTCCTCCCGGGCCGGGCTGCGCGGGGGCCGGGGCCGCTCTGCCGGGGCGGCCCCCGGAGCCGCCTTATATGCGGCCCCCTCGGCTTTGATATGCGGCGTGATGTCAGCCCGGATTAGCATAACAAAAGGCCCCGCGCCCGCGGA
>VYXB01000177.1:291157-298657 GCA_013397135.1 Pachyramphus minor
CATGCCCGGATCCCCCCGCGGGGCTCCTCAACCCCCCCCCCGGCTCCATCCCCGCATCCCCTCCCGGCTCCATCCCCGCATCCCCTCCCGGCTCCATGCCCGGATCCCCCCGCGGGGCTCCCGCCGCATCCCTTCCCCTCTCCATCCCCGCACACCCCCTCAGCGGGGCCGGGGGACCCCTGGGGCGTCATTATTCTAGTGAGAGCTTAATTAATGATTATTTAATTAATTATTAGAGGTTAACTAACGTGACGACCAGCAGCCAAAACTGTGAGGAGGTGGCGCTTTCCCGGGAACACGCGAAAGCAGCGCTCCCGAGGAGGCTCCGCTCCGGGGCTGCCCGGGACAGGGACACGGACACTTTGTCACCTCGGGGCTGGCGCTGCAGAGGCTTCTCTCTGCCAGGGTCGGAAATCACCGCCAGCAGCCCCAGCACCGCGTCATGAGGAAAAGAGAAAAGGAAAAATGGAGGGGGGGAAAAAGGGGGAATGATAAGAGGAAAGAATAAAAGGAAGATTGAAATATTTAAAAAGAGAAAGAGGAGTAAAAAGGAAAAGGAAAAATGAAAGAAAATAAAAGGAAACGGAAAAAAAGGCAAGAGAAAAAGAAATGGAAAATGGAAAAAAAGAATAAGGGGAAAAATGAAAAAGAAAAGAAAAAAGGAAAATAAAATTAAAAGAACAACATAAAAATAGATAAAAATAAAATAAAAAATATAATACCCTTTAAGAAAGAAAGTTACCACTGGCTTCTTCACCTCAAGCCCCATGAGTGTGAGTTTCAGAGATCAGTGTCAGCTCTGGGCTCTGAACAAAGAGATGCTGGGTGCAGAAGTCCCAGGGTCATTTTTTTTCAGCAGGTTTAATTGAGGGCTTCAGGTGAAAGGAAAGAACAGAGTAAATGCTTTAGTCTCTGGAGCAATGGACTCAGAATAAGTTTCCTGAAGGCCTGTTTCCAGACAGCTATTCCTGTAGGCTGATATTGTTCTGTCTGTGTCCCTGTGCCATTGCAATCACATACACAGGTCACTAATGGTCCTGTGTGAACTGCAGGGAACCCTGGATACCCAATCCCAAATTCCCAGAGCCACTCTGTTACTTGTTTCAGGCCCAGTTTTGCCAGCAGTTTCTCACAGCATGTCCATTTTTCTCCGTGTGACAGCAGCCCAGGAGTGCTCAGACTGTTCTGAGCTCCCCTTTCCCTGTTCCCCTCCCACCCCACCGAGCCCCAGAGCTGTGCACCTACGAGAGGAGCTTCTGTCAGGGCTCTCCAGGGAGGATTATTTACGTGGGGAAATCGCCTGCCATACCTAATGCAGCCTGGCTTGCTGTGCAAATGCTGTGGTTGCTGTATAAATAGCCTTTTTTCCAAATTACCTTCATCTTTAAGGGGCTGCAGGGAAAATGCAGTTGTTGTTAATGGGTGGGAGCAGCAGCAGCGAGGGGCAGTACTTGTAACACTCAGGATTTTGCAGCAGGCACCTGCTGTGCTCAGAACTGTGCAAACAACACAGTCCTGCCACCAGATCCCCACGGCCTGGATGCTGGGGCTGAGAGGTGAGAGGCCAAACGTGTGTGTTGGGGGGGAGGAGGAATGTGGAGGGAAGGAGGTGGTACCAGGCTGCCTGGTTGTCCTGAGCTCCAGCAGTTTGTTAAGGCTCAGAAGGCTGAACAGAGCCATGAAGGTTGGAAAAACCCCAGCACTGCCCATGCCAGCACTAACCCATGTCCCCAGGTGCCACATCTACACAGCCTTTCAAGCCCCCAAGCCTCTTCTAATGCTTCACAACTTCCTTAGAGCTGCTCACTGGCACTCCTGAGGGGTAAATACCTATAGCAGATATTTTTGTGCACTGACATCCCAACTACCCATGTGTAAAGCACCCCTCCAGCCCTGGGACTAAGCAGAAAAGGCTTCTCTTCCCGACCAAAGGTCCCACCCCTACCCCAATGCTGCCTTTTAAAGGCCTCCATCCTAATAAAAACCAGCTGTCAACTCCTCTCTCCGAAGCTGGACAGTCCCTCCAGGGTGGGGTGGTGCTTTCTCTCCCCTGCAGAAGTCCAGGAACACCTCCTGTGCTGCAGTGCTGGGAGCCCCCATTGCAGGGGGGCTGACAGTGGGTGCATAATCAACAGCAGTGCTTTGCAAGGCTGGAGAGAATGAGACCAGCTGGAAAGGTTAAAATGCCTTAAACAGCCTTTTTGGAATAATGTAAAACCTTCAGGGGGGTGTCTCAGCTTTGCAGTCGCTGGCTGAGAGCAGAAACACCTCTTCTGTGAGCAAGATGTGTGTTAGACATCCCTGTTTCTGCCCAGCTTTAATCCAGTCCCTGGTGCCAGCATTGCTGCTGGCTGTGAGGGGAAGCAGGGCTCAGGAGAGAGCTGGGTCAGGGTCTGGGGCTTGGGACCAGGTTATCCAAGGGGCTTTGGGACAAGACTGACCTGCAGGAAAGGTGCCACGCTCTGAAACTCAGCCTGGGACCATTTGGATGAGAAAAAACCTCTCCCAGACACACTCTGCTCTGTGTGATCCTAACCCATAGACAACACCAGGCTTTTTTGTTTTTACCTCAAATCTTCTCGTGTTTCACAGGAGTCACTTCATGGATGTGTCTCACTCAAAGATATTCCAAATATCTGATCAGATATTCCCAAATATCTGATTCAAATCAACACTCTTTCATTTTAAAACGGTTTCCACCTCTCCTATCACTATCTGCCTGTATTAATTCACTCCTCATAATTTTTTATAAGCTCCCTCCAAGTACAAAAAGGCCACAATGAGGTGTCCCCAGAGCCTTGATAAACTACAATAATTCATATTCACTGAGGAGTTCCTCCTCCTCCTCCTCCTCACTGCTCCTTTTATCCCCCCACAGCTGTGATAACAGTAAGGCTTTTGCTTCAAGAATAACCCAAAACTTGCTACTTCCATGTGAAAACACAACAGCTTCAATCACTGGCTGGTCCTAACACTCTCTGGGACAACTCCTAGATTTTTCCACTTTTTTAAACATTTTATGCCTCCATGTTCTTCTGCCTTCTGGGCTTTTTCTCCTCAGCACAAAAGCAGGATGCAGCTTCCTTTGGTTGTTTTATTTTCTTGTTTTTCTTTAGTGGTTGTTTTGGTTTTTTTTAGCTGGAGAAGCTGAGATACAGGGGCAAGGAGCAGGTAGGAGCAAGGTAGACACTGGAATGGCAAGCCAGCAGTTATCCAAGTACTTGTGGCAGAAAGCAGCTCTGGATAAACAACAACAATAAAATCAAAATAATAGAAATAAAAGCAGCAGAAAGCTCTCTCTCATTCAACCAGGCCAAAAGAGTAAAAGTTTGGCAGGGAACCGTCTGAGAAAGTGTCTGAAGAGCTGGAATTAGATTCTGTATCATCCAGAAGAGCCAAAAATGTGTTTGGCCACAAACAGTGTGTGATGCATTGCAAAAGGCTCCACGAGGAGATATTGAGAGGGTGGGATGGTTGGCATGGAGAGCAAAAGGGGGGAGACAGGAGGAGCAGCTTAACCTTCAAACAACAGCCACTAAAACACCCTGAGTGCTCTGCCTCCCCAGAGGTGGCAAGGGTTGACATTTTTGTGCAGGATGGCTTTCTCAGGATAATCTAGTCTCATTTTAAATTATTTTTAACTGTTCTTTTCATAATGAGAAGGAAGAGCCCAAAGATAGGCCCTGATGCAGGGATGTCATTAGGCTTTGGATTAATGGCTTTTGGATTGGAACCATGGTGTAAGAGACAGTGCTCCAATCTGGCCATAAATAAAGTGGCTTCCATTAATGTTTATATTTGCTCTAATTTATTTACCCAGGGAAGTCAGCAGAGGCCCAGAGGTCTCAGTATTAAGAATGAGCTGGCCAAGACAGCAGCAGATAAAACTTGCACCAGCGTAAATCAAAGCTTCCACAAGTCAGCCTCGAGAAACCAGGGGTGAGTGAGGCCATAAAGTGTGGCCATTGCTTCTTTATTGTCTGTATTTCTGCCAGAGCCAAACACCATCTCTCCTTTGCCTCTTTTAGAGGAGAGGGTGGACCGAGCTTACTGCAAGCCCAGGGCGTAGAGAGGCACTTCAGGAGCTGGGATTTGCAAGCAGCTCACAAATGTTTTGCCTCCCTTTATGGCCAGATAATGTCTAAGATGAGATCCAGAAGCTTTACAACTCTCTTTTTGGTTACTTAAAGGCTGGGAAAGGCAGCACCTCCACATTATTAGACCCACAGAATGGACGATCACCACAGCCCAGCACTGTTCTGCCCAAGATAAAGTGAGTTTGCCCACATCCAGAGGGCTGTGCATCCTGGAAATGGATGTGTTCAACTTCTCCCATGCCAGGGGTGCAAAGGGCTGGCGTGAGCCCTGTGGAGGGGCTGGATCAGCACCTCAGCTCCCTTCACCAGGGGCTGTGGGGACACAGTGGGTACCATTTGTCACCAGGGGGATATTTAGTCCTTTAAGGTTGATCTTGGCAAGGAGCCCTTTTCCCATCCAGTGGTGGCACCCACCTCAGACTTTTGGGGGTACCAAGTGCATTTTAGATGCCTTTTCCTTCCTTTTAGGACACCCCACAGGACAGTGCCAGTCTATGATTTTGTTACAGTGATGCTGTTCCTGCTCCTACAGTCACCACTTTTCCCTGATTTCCATTATAAACCTCTCAGTGGATTTTTGGGGGTATTTTTTCTTTCTTTTGCTGGGGTTTATAACTCAGTCATAAAAACTTATGCTGGGCTAAAATCAGCTGCCAGCTCTTGACTGGATCCCAGATCTGACCTAACCCTGAGGGTGCTGAGCTGCTTTCAGGGAGATGAGGGCTTTGGGGTGCTGAGTGTGCCAAGGTGTGGAGGGGTGGTCTGCTTTGGTTTGGGCTACCTGGGGGCCAAAATGCAGGGAAAATCCAGCTGGACAAGGCCACACCCTGGCTGCCATGCTGTAATCATGTACCTCTTGCCCCACTCCAGAGAGATTAAGTTTTCCCCAGAGGACCTCCTAAATTCCGGTTGTTCCCAGGTCTGACAGCAGCTCCATCCCACCAGAAGCCGCTGGGGGCAAACTCATCCCTTCAGTGGCTCCTATGCAGCATCAGATCAGAAAGTTCCCTCCTTCTCTGCAGGCTGAGCCCCCCCAGCCCCCTCAGCTGCTTTTTTGGGGGCTTGTGCTCCAGGTCCTGAGCACAGCACGGACACAACTCATTCCTGGACAAGGATTCACTGCCATCAGGACACGCTGCAGCAGGGAAGGCACAACCTGGACACCGTGTCCCCATCTGGAAAGGGGGTGTAACAGCACTGCCCTGGCCTGGGGGACACAGGGAGATGCTGTCAAGGACTTTGGCACTGATCAGATACTCCAGCCATGAGGGCCCTCCTGGGAGCTCGGAATCGATGGGATGAGGCATCGTGGCTGTGCAAACCTCTAATCCATCAAAGCAACAACCTGTGGAAGAAAGACACTTTCCAAGGCAGTCCCACTGCAGATGGTAAGTGAGTTATGACGTATCCACCCAGCACAGGCAGGAAGGCAGTATTAGTGAAATATGCTGACATGACAGATTAATAACTCAGGACCATGGGCCGGGGGAGGCTGGACTCCCCTGGGCTTCCTCGGGGGGTTTTTAACAATAAGGAATTAAGTAAACGTTACAAACTGAAGATTAAGTGCAAGCAATATTAAAGCAAGGCCCTGGCCTGGGTGGGGACTGGTGTCTGGGACTCGATGTTCGTCGTGCTGCAGTGACACCACTGTGGCACTGGATGGTCTGCAGGGAAAACGTGGCTCCTGCTGCTCCTGCTGCCAACCCATCCCAGGATCTGAGGAGCCAGATGTGCTCCTCTGGCTCTGGCACCACCTCTGGCAGCATCACAGGCCTGATCCTCCTCATCCTTTGCACCACCACTGTGGTTGCTGAAAAAAAACTCTAAAAAACCATCAAAAGGGCTGGTGGTGTCTTTGTTTGCTTGCTTGTTTTGAACGTTTTGGAATGGAAACACAAGGCCCTGCTGGAGCTTATCGTTGCTGAGCAATTTGTTGCCAGGCATATGATTTCACTTCACATCCCTGTTCCTCTCTCTGATATTCCTGTCTGGGCTGCAACTGTTTGGGACAGAGCCTGGTGGGGGTGTGAAGGAACAGGGGTCATTCACACCAGATCTTACCCACCAAAGGTTTAATTCACCTTACCCTTCTCCAGCATTCCAGAAGGTGGATGTCTAATTCAGGGGGCTCTGCTCCCTCTGAAGGGGATGGGCAGTGCTGTCCCTGGCAAGCACTGCTCGCCAGGGGATTTCAACAAGCCTTTCCCATTCCACACTAGCACAAGCACCAGTGCTGTGGGATGGATTTGGAGATTTGGATCTCTGTTTTGGAAAAAGCAGAACAGAAAATGAAGGAAGGAAAAAGAACAAGGAGGGGTAAGGGGGAGAAGGGAAAAAGAAAAGAAAGGAGGAGAGGGAGAGAGGGAGAAGGAAGGAAAGAGAAAGAAGGAAAGCAAGAAGAAAGCTACCTCTGTTCTTTGCTACATTAAATTTAAAACATCACACTGGTAGCAATATATTGGCCTCATTACACAAAGATTGTAAAGTCCAGCTAGCTCATAACTCCACCAATAAAGATCATGATTTGCCAATAAAAATTAGGGCAGCCACTGATCCATAGTCTAGATTTCCTGCTTGGGATGGAACTGTAAAATACGATTATCAAATCTGGTGCAAAACAGAGCAAATGTGCAAACTGAGCCAAGCAAAATTGTTCTCCTCTTCTTGCTACTGCCATATGAACCCAGACAGGGCCGGGTCCTCCATCAGAACACCCCAAACCACCTCCAGCAGTTGTGATGAGGAACCCCTTTTCCTGAGGCGTCTGGACAGCCTTTGCTCACCATTTCATGTGTAACTCTTTTAGCAGCCTCGAAAAACAGGCTCAGAGGGGCTTGATTGAAAACTGATGACACAATCTAGCCCTGCTTTTAGCGTTTTGGCATGCAGCACAAAAGCATTTCTGAAACCCCTCCAGCATCTTGAACTGTACCTGGAATCTTTTTAGGACTAGTATTAGAAGTGTAAGTTAGGCTGAAGGCAGGTCTGCTCAGAGGAGTGAGCAAGTTCCCCACCTTCCTATCTGTGAGCAATAAAAAGACAAGACTCTTGTGTTGTGATATATTTTTGCCTCTGGAGAGGAAAAAACCCCTCGAGAAAGTGTCTTCAACCTAACTTCAAACTGTTTTGCTCTGTGTTTTCTCCAAGAGCCTCAAAAACCTTTGCAATCTCGTGAGCTGCGGGTCCTGTTCAGTCAGTTCCCAGCCCCACCACTGAGCCCTGGCCTCCCAGGAACACCTGCCAAGCAGAATGTTGGAGAAAAACCTGCTTGTGGTCTTTACTTAGAAGCCTTAAGGGTATCCAGACCGTAAACTTGTTGTGGGGCCTGTGGCAATGCTTATTTACTCCCAATCCTGGAAGCAAAAGTCAAGGAACATGGATTTTGGGGGGGGCAGGGGAA
>VYXB01000177.1:303657-335082 GCA_013397135.1 Pachyramphus minor
GGTGATTCCACTTGGTGGCTTCTCAGCAGCCTTCAGATTTCCATGGCAGAGGGGACCTGTCCAGCCCAAAGCTCTTCCTGCTGGGTCAGTCCGAGGTGCTGTGTGGGGACGCTGTGGGGCTGGCAGCCAGAACATTGCTGTGCACAACAAAGCTGCCTTGTGCACGAGGCGTGAGCCAAGCAGGGCCTGGCTGCTCAGAAGGCCCTTGGTTTTGCTCTTGAAACGCTCTGGCAGGGAAGACAGGGCTGGCCACGGCGGGTCAGGCGGCTCCCTTTGAATACAGCACTGTGTGCAATAAATGAAGCTGCTTGAGGTTAGCAGTCGGGTCCCTCTGTGTGTGTGTGTGTTTGTTTTGATACACCGTGGTGAAACACAGCCCTTGTGGGGTCCTATTTTCCTGCTGGAGCAAGCTGTCAGCTCGAGATGAGACAGCAGAGGAGGAATAGCCGAAATCCGGTATTTGTTTGCTTTAAAAAGCCACTTAAAATTAGCTCGGTGACTGTAGCCCTGCACAGATTGCTCCCAAAATTAATAAATCAGGCTGTGCACAGGGAAACCTGATAATGCAAAGCAGCTCCTTCCCCGAGTGCCAGACCCCCAGCTCATTGACAGGGGGGCCGTCGGGTCTCCTGGGGGGCCCTGCTTGTGCACCTCTGCACAGGGAGGAGAAGCCTGGACTGGCCCCTGCTGAGCCCAGACTTACCAAGTGGGTGGTTCTCACGCTTGTGATTGCACTGGGATGTGGAAAGATGCAGAAGAAATGGCTGCTGGGTCAGTCCACAAAGCTCCAGCCCCGGGCAGTGGCCAGGGAGCAGAAGCTCGAGTGGCTTCAACCACTGCTTTAACCTGCCCTGCCCCTCTGTCTGTCTCCCTTGCTCTCTGCTGCCTCACTGCTGATCCATCATTTACTGCTTTGGGGAGAAGCTCTTGTTCTGCTCCTTGCTGACCTTGCTCATTTCGTGGGCAGGATCCTGCCCTTCCTGGTTTCATTAATGATGACCTACCACTTTTATAAATGATCTGCTGGCTTTGCAGACACTCAGCAGCCTACCTAAAGCTGTGGCTTCCAGAGGGCTGCTGGCCACCAGATACACATGTGCTGTCCATCTGATCTGTCCAGGACAAGTCAGGCTAGTGCTCAGAGGGGTAAGCATTTCTTATATGAAGATCCTGGCCAAGTCAGGATGATTTTTTGGGAAGTTCTGGCTGGCCCATCACAGTGTGGGAGTTGAATAATGAGAGAATAAGTGTTTCCCATGGTCTCATGTGACTGTGCTCCCTGCTTGACCCACGCACTGCAACACTGGGGTCTCCAAACTTTTGACTCCATGCTGACCAGCAGAGACCCAAGGAGCAGCCAGCCCAGACAGCAGCCTGGCTGACAGAGGACATGTGGAGGTCAACCATGTGCTGTGTCAGGGAGTGCAGGTCTGATTAATGTCAGAGTCCAGGTCCTGAAGGATGAGGAAAACACGTTCATACCCCTCTGTGTAAATCATACTTAATTTTTCATCAGTAGACAGAGAGGCTACAGCGAGGGGGACTGGGAAACACAGAGGTTAAGTGACTTACCCCAAGTTGAAGAGCATTACAGGATAGAGATTTCCAAACTTGCAGACCCATCACTCAGTCACTGGGTCTCAATTAAATTAGCTAATGTGTTTTTATTTAAGAATGACAGTGCATTACATTCCCTTGTAATTCATGGACACCACCCCACTGTGTGCAGACACAGATCAAAGCCATGGCTCCTGTTCACAGCCTTGCTGCTAGAAAAGGTTTCTTTTCATGCCTTAAATCTGAGAACATCAACAGTATCTAAAACATTCAGCAAATGATTTCTTTTCTACTTAAAAGCAGACTGCCTTCAAATAATTTCCTCCTTCTCTGGTGCAGGTTTCCCGCTCTGAAAGCTCCATGCAGAGCCCTCAGGAATAAATCAGATGCCAGGTATTCAGCCCCACTGCTCATTTTGCAGACCCGTGGTTTGCAAGCAGATCATTTTCATGTGCAAACAGCAGCCTGCTCACAAACACCAGCAAAATAAAAGCTGTGTCTGACATCACTGGCCACCAAATCCCTGCCTGAACTTGGAGGGATTAAACCTGGGTTGTGATAATGGTTTGGGTCTCACTGCCTGAGGAGAATGGGTGGGAGGGAGGTGATAGCCCTGGCCCACCATGTCCCTGCTCTCAAGACCTACACCCCAGCAGCAACTTGATGCTCGTTTGGATGGGTGGGGGCCGGGCAGAAGGGCCCCCTTCGGGACTTCCCTTCTGCAGAGTGTCCTTGCTGTGCCATTAGCACATTTAGGGTGAGCAGAAACCTCAAATCCGTGTCATTATGCAAGGATGTGCCTCCACACCGATGCTGGGGAGCTGCAGAGCAGCGGGGATGGATCTGGTGAGGGCACAGCCAGTCCCTGGGGCAGCACAGTGCACACCCTCCCATGCCCTGGAGAACGTGAGTGAGCTCTGCTCTCTCCAGTTGAGGGGCGTGTTTCACCTTCCATTCCCTCACACTGTGCACAGGGATAAGATCAGGGATGTGGGCAGGATGGTACACTGCAGCTTCAATCCCTGCCTCCCTGACTTGCTCCTGCATCCACATCATTCTTGTGTTTATATCCCCCAGCACATTGCACAACCTCTATGAAAGGGAAGATCAGAGCTTTGCAACCTGACTTAAACTGTCCTGGGTCTATCACGGAGGAAAGAAAAACTGATTTATATTTCAAAACACGAGTGCTGTGCTTCAGGGAACAGCAAACTGATGCCTCAGATAAGAATCACGGCATTAGTGGGGTTTTTTTGCTGGTGAGGCGCCTGTGTCCTGATATGAGTCCCAGATATCAGCACAAAGAATTACAAGGGGGGAAAAAAATGATGCCAATCCTGTGTATCAGCAGTGTGTAACCTGCCAAGCATAAATATTCATGTAATCACTTTGCAGTTACCTGGTAACCACAACAAAGCACACAAAGAAAATGTAATTACAGGGGCTCGGTAAACTCATCTTAAATTATCACCTATAGCCAGGCAGATGTTATTAGGGATCAGATTCTCCCTCAGACCAGAATCTCATGTTCCTCACGTCTAATTTGACATAACTATCTCCTTATTGGCAAGCAACGAAATCTAAGTGGAGCCAGGGAACTCCTCCTTCCAGCTCAGCCGGGGGGTGGCTGCGGAGCCGGGAGCAGATGCAGGTAGTGCCGGGGAAGGGACGAGGGCAGGAGCCTGCAGGAAGCACTCGCTGCTTGCCAGGGGTCACTGGCAGGGGAACCCGCAGGAACAGAGTTTCTGTTGTTCCTCACTGCAGAGTCTGCGGGGCAGAGAGGAGCCCAGAGAGTGGCTTCCCGGCTTTAAGTGCTCTGGAGGTTTCCAGAGGGAGTCGGGTTCCTTTGCTGAGTTTCAAATATTCTCTGAGCTCGCTGGGAACGATATCTGTTTTCACTGCTTCTCCCTTTGTGTCCTCCCCTCTCGTGAGGAGGCTCATGCTCTCTGCTGGTCCAACAACTGCCACTGGCCTTTGCTCCCGTGCTGGAGGGAGTGGGATGAGCTGAGAGGACGTGGAGATGTCACTTTATCTCAACAAAAGCCAAGGGGGGTGCAGAGGGATGTCTGAGAAGCACCCTGAACACAGCAGCAGGAGAGGAGCAGGTGCCTTTGCGTTCGGGCCATTTTAGGAAGGCCCATCTGGCAGCTGTGCCAGGAAATGCCCTGGGTGAAGGGTCCCTGTTGCCCAGCAGGACACACAGCTGGGACAGTGCCAGCACAGCACCCTGGGGTGCCCTCACCAGGCCGGCCAGCCCTTCCAACCCAAACCACTCTGTGCATCTCTGATCTTATGGCCTGTCTCATCAGGGTGGAAATCACAAGAGAGTGAGAGCTGACTCTTCTGCTTTGGAAGGATGGCCTTTGGTTTTGGTGGTTTCCACTCCCTGAAATACAAACATGCAAACACACACAAAAATGCACTAGGAAAAAAAATCTATCCCATCAAAAAAGGCCAAGTTCAAGAAAGCCACCCAATTTCATTTGAAATCCAGCTTTTAAGAGTCCTTAATGCTCTCTTTTTGTGTGAAAAGAGTGCTTGCCCCATGAAAAAAGATGCAAAAGGGGTCAAAGTGCTGCTTTCCATGAAGGTGCAGACACAGAGCCCCTGGACATCGTCTGAGTGTGCCTGCTTAGCTTTAACCTGGGACTGAGCTGAAGTCAGGACTCTGAAGGAAGTTTTCATTTCAGTGAAAACTACTCTTCCTTTGGTTGGGAAACTAAAAGTTTAGACCAAGACTTCATGATTACTCTATTTATGATGCTGGGACCAAATTATATATGCAATTTGTGCATCAGAAGTCCCCTTGAAATTTCAATTATACTTGATGTATGTGTTTTCTTTTCCTAATTGAGTTTGGGTTTGGGCCAAATTCTTCCACCTTCATTCATTCTTTAGTAATTGGAGTCTTTCTTACTGCACACTTCAGATCTGACCCCTCTCTTTCTAACTAATGCAGGTTTCCCGGAGGAAAAGGAAAAAAAAAAGAAGACAAAACGTATTCTAAGAGCAGTGGTTCTTTTTCCACTGATCTCCATCTGGTACGTGATCTGTGATCATACCTCCAGGTCATTATGCTTGTAATGTTTATTGGAAAAATCAATCTTTAACTTTAAGACTTTACACAGGAAATATTAAAGTAAATTAGGACCCTATACATCCATTTTCAAATTTCCTTTCGACCTCACAGTACCTACTTCAAATCAAGATCTTTTTTTTTTCCCCCTCCAAGCCATTCCACTTTTGCATAACTGACAAAATTTCCTGGAAATCCAATTTGCCAGGCTGCCTTCCCTATTATCTGCAGCCCACATTAGCACTAAGCAGTTGCTGACATTCCCTTTCAGTATTGCTACTAAAACTCCACAAAACTCATGCAGAATTTATATACCTATGTCAACTCATTTTTAAAATATGTAATAGGAAAAGATCAGCCAATGCATTTCTGGCCACCTACATTTCAGGAGGTATTGGCTGGTATTGAAGTAGTGTGTGTGTGTGTATATATTTTAAGAAACCACACGTTTTCTGGGCCAGAATCCAAGGGTGTATAAAGTAGTTTAGTCAGTTATGACTGGATGAAGAGCTGGATGGAAAACAGAGCGTTCTCAGAGGGTTTGGGTGCATGTGGATTTCTTTCCAAAATTAATGCGAGCGGGGGTCATTAATTTCCCTTTTATTTGGGGGATGAAATGTCGCTCTCCTGGATACCCTCAGGGAGCAACGGGAAGCCACATCTAGCCAGGGCAGGACCCTCCAGCCCCATCTGAACACACACCCCTGTTCCTGCTGCTCCTGGGTCGGGACAGAAATGCTGTGACAAACAAATATTTGAAAAATGTGCACGTTGCAGGGACAGTTTTGGCTCTGAGGAGCCCCTTTGGAAAGGGGAATGGGGCAACTCCACAAATCCAGTCAGGCTGCTGGATCTGCTTGTAACAGGGCGCTCTCCAGGTGGAAGGTGCCAGTGAGGAGTAAGATATTCTTGTTCTTCACTGCTGATATTTGATCCCTCTGATATCATTAGAGTCGATGTGTCCTTGAGGTTTCTCATGGAACCAGCTCATCTTTGCTATCCCAGGAAAATGTTTTGTTTAGAGCACGGCTGAGAGCTGCTCAAGGCTGTGTCTTTAATGATGACAATGGCAAGTTGCACAACGCCAAAACAAAGCTTAAAAGTACCCAGATCTCTCTTTAAAAAGTGGTGGGACCACCTCCATGAGCTGCAGGCCCAGCTCCTTCTCACACCAGAGCAGGCCCCACAAGGCACAGCTGAAAACCAAACAGCCTGGAGCCAGAAATGGGGCTGAACACCCAAGCCTGTGGGCACAGCCAGACCCAGGGTGCCTTTGGGTGCTGACATGGTCCAGCTTTTGCAGGCTTTGGGGGAGCACCACGACTCCCAGAGCCCCAGGGGTGCTGGGGGGGCTGTGGCACCCAGGGTGGGAGCAGCACCTGCACAGAGCTGGCTCTGGGACACCCTGGGGCAGGGCTGGGACCCCGGGAGGTGCAGCCACCAGGGCACCCAGCTGAGCACAGGCAGCTGGTTCTGCCCCCCCAGGAGCCCCTCACGCAGCCAGCATCAGATGTTCAGCTTCAGTTGTGGGATCTCCTGCTCACATTGACTCTATCATTTATTTTCATTCATTTCCAAGCCCCTGGGCTGTTGTAGGCTGGACTGCAGTTCTTTCAGACTCCTGGAACCTATTGTCCTCTGCTGATGGTTCATAGCTCTGTAAGTCATTACCAGTTCCCCCCTTCCCTGGGAAGGAGCCATTTGGGCTTTTTCTTCTTCTTCTTCCTCTTTTTTTTTAATCTACATATGAAATTGGAAAAGAGGAAAAGGAAAAGCAAAAGAGAAAAGGGGAAAAGGAGAGGAAGGAAGACGATGGGAGGGGAGCAGAGAGGAGGAAAAAAGAAGGGAAAAAGAAAAAGGGGAAAGGGGAGAGGAGGGGAAGGGAGGAGAGGGAAACAAAGGAACAGAACCCATATCCTGAGCAACTGGAGAGCACTGGGGGGGAAGAGAAAACACTTTATGAAACCATCAAGAGGAAGGTTTTATGTGAAGAGCAACCAACCATTTTTGATCCATTAGCTGAGGGAAGGGTGAGGAGGAGGACTCCTAGTCCCAAAAGGCTGTTGGAGCTCTGACTTTGCTTGTGTTTAATATCTGGGGTGTGGAGAGAAGATGACAATCCAGGGATGGTCCTGCTCAAGCCTCCTTTTGGTACCTCCATGTCCTGAACACCAGCAAAGCCCACACTCCTTTCTCTGCTGGCCATTCATTGCTCCAAGGTGTTGAGCCTGCTGGGGGGGAGGACCCAAGGAAGAAAATTCCCAGCTTGGATTTGCAACGAGCCCTTTGCTTCCCTGCAGCTTCCCCCCATGGCAGCAAGCTGGCAGTGGACAGGGATATCATCCTTCATTTCCCATGCCCACAGCAGGGTGAACACCAGGCAGTGTCCTGATGCCTCTCAGGAGCCACCCCAGGCACAGGAGCCACTGCTGCACATGGGCCCCTCTGCCTGAGCATCGTCCTCCCAGCTCCCATTTCCTCAGCAATCCCACTGACAGTCTGGAGCACAGCAGTGTTGTGGGAGGAATGTGTTTCGGGATGAAGACGGATACCTTGGAGCCTGACAGCATAAACACTGAGAGCATGTTTGGCTTCCCCCAGTGCCAGGATGGACACACAAAGCCCCTGCACCGCCCTGGAGGCTCTTTGGGTCCCCCTGATGAGCTGGAGCTGCTCTGGCCCGAAGCAGATGGAGTCAGTTACTGACACCAGGCTCTCCTGGGTGCACTCCTGACCCGCTGGTCCCCCCAGACATGAGCTCTGGTGCCGGCTGATGGTTTTGGTGTGACACAGAGAACACTGTGGAGCAGAGCCAGGCAGAGGCCTCGGGGGAGGAGCGAGCGAGGGGGATGCAGTGATGGGAGAAGCCTTGCTGGTCCCAGGCCAGGTGGCTGCTCCGTGTGCTCAGGTGGCAGGAGGGGAAGAGAAACCTCCCTGCTGGCCCTGGGCAGGCTGGGCTGGGGTGGGATCAGGGGGTGCCACCCTGTGTGGGATGTCACTAAGGCTGGGCACTGAGGATGATGTGGCAGGCAGGGGAAAGGGAGGGGAGCTCGGAGATGTGTTGGTCTGGGAACACCCATGAGGGACCTTTCCAGGGGGTAAAGACAGCAGTGTGCCCAGGGTCTGCCTGGAGCTCCAGGGAGCAAGGCAGAGGGACATGCTGCAGCATTTGTGCTCCAGCCCCCCAGCAATCACTGATTATGTCCTTTGGGGGAACACACCTTCCCCTTACCTTCACCCTTCCTTCCCTGTCCCCCTGGAGTCAAAGTCTGGGTCCCTTTCGGGTGCCCAGACCTGGAAGAAGCACCATGAACCCCCAGATGACTCCAGTGGCCATCCCTGAGCTGTGTGGGGCAGCTGAGCCCAGCAGGCACTGCTGTCCTGGCTGCTGCCAGAGGGGAGGGGAGGGATGTCGGAGACAGCATGTGGGGAAGGGTGTTAAAGAGTTGCAAGGACTTCAGCACTTGATGCCTATGATTCCTTGATACAAAGCCAACATACACTTATTTGCTCCCACTCCATTTTAACCCTTCTTCCCATTTTTTTCCCCTCTGCTGAAACAAAGCTTCAAGCTCAGAAGAAGAGGAAAAAGATTAAGTAAGGAGTTACATTTTCCTGGCTGCTATCAAAACCTCTCTTCCAACTTTTCACCTTTTTTTTCTCTTCACACTGACATACCTTTGACACTTTATGAGTGGAACTGTATTTCATTGCACGAGGCACTGGCAGACAATCTGAGAGCCTTTTATTCCAAGGTGCTTTTCAGCTTCCAGGCTGTGATCTGGATCATGTGCCTGGCTGACATTTTTTACAGGGAAAAGGGAGTGAGGCACCAGCTTGTAGAAGTGTTTAGAGACCTAAGTGTTACACACGAAGATACACTGAGTTTGAACTGCTCACAGCACTCTGGCTTGGCTGAAATACCTGAGTAATCATTGCAAAGTTCGCAACACTGGACAGGCTGACACAGGGACTTCAGCAGGGAGTTTCAGCAGCTGGAAGTGGATCCAAGAGCAGCACAAGACCCTGAAGTGAGCAGTTAACCCGTGGATCTCCTCGTGACATGATGGGGTGAACACAAAACACGACTACAGGCATGAGACAAGTCCTTGGAAGAGAGGATTGGAACAGGAGGATTGGAGGTTTCTAACTTGACACACTTCAGCCATCAGATTTCCTGTGCAGAAAGTGGTCTGGGGGTGTACTCAAGGGCAGTATCAGATGTGTTCACACTGTTTACATGCCTGTTCCTCTCACCAGAGCCCTTTCCTAGCTCTGAGGTATTTAAGCAAAATGTGTCCCTGCTGCTCCAGCTTTCAGAGGAGAAGGAAAATCAGAGCCTCCACCTGGGAGTAAGACCTCCTTGGAAATGGCATGACAGGCATTTCAGGGCCAAATTCTGCTTGGGTCACAGGCTGCTTCAGTCTGTGCAGGAGATGCTGGGGCACGAGCTCTTGTAGCAGATCGTGAGGCCGATCCCTTAACTCAGATGTGTCATTCAGCAGCTGTGCTGGGCCCTTGGTACAGCTGAGAGACAGAGTATAGATAGACATGGGTGATACAGGTTAGAGATGTCCCTTCCTCTCTGAGGTCATTTCAAGAGCAGGTAATCCTGAGCCCACACCAGGGACACAGAAAGTGCCCCAATAAAAAGAATTCAGGACAAAAGCAGGGCAGAAGCTAAAGAAGAGCAAAACTGCTGCTGAGGGGGAAGAAGCTGAGCGTCCCTGGGTCTGTACACTGCAGTTCAGCTGTGGGATGGCTTTTCTCAGCAGCAATGGTGGAGCTAAAGGGAAGGAGAGCAGCAAAGTCAAGTATGATGCTGCCTGAGGCAGCTGAGCACACCACAAACATGGCACAGTCTGTTACCAGGATTTAGATCATTTCAGCGTCTGAGGAAAGGCTGAAAATGGTTCAGAAAATGAACCAGAGAGCAAAGGAGCAGATGTTAAAGGAAAAGGTGTGGCTGCCTGGGAGAGAGACCCTGTGAGTTACTGCACAGAGCACCAACAGAAAGATCAAACAGAGCAATGCACAAGTGCAGGGTCTGAAAGCATCTGACAGGAGAGAGAGAAAATGTGGGGTGTTTAATCAAGTGTCACAAGGGTAGGCTGGACCTGGTATAGCTCTTTTGAAGATATTCATTGGAAATTTCATTGGAAATAATTATGATCACCTTTACAATGCTTTGAGAGCCTGTGGTGGAAGGGACTGCACCCACAGCTACCTGAGTTATTCCAGTGGGAGGATCATGGGGGGGAATGGCAGCACCCAGCTCGGCAGCACCTTGGTCTTCACAGCAGAGCAAGGAGTGTGAAGGGGCTGCCAACCTCCCCCACACGGAGTGGTGTGGACTGTCTTGGCTTGAGGGACCTCTTTCATGCTGAAGTGAAGCCTCTCCCCTCGTCTCCCACACAGCCTCTTCCCTTTGCTCCCCTCTGCCTCCCTCTTGACTGTGCTCTTTGTTTGCTTGGCTTGCTCAGCCTGTCAAATGTTCTTTCACACAACACTCCCCCACATTCACCAAGCCTCTTCCTGCTCTCTTTCCAAGCTCTCCCAGATGGTAGGAAGCCAGAGCTCCAGCTCTTATACCCACACCTCCCTGTCTGCCTGTTACACAGCTCCTCGTGCCATTGTCTTGCACTGTGAACTTCTCCAGTTTCTTACTCATCTGCTCCATCCTCTGCACTGTAATGACCATTTATGGTGCCATGCACACGTTTATGATGCCAGTCACTGATTTGCTACGTGATTTTGACTGGACTGGTCACTCCAAAATGTGTGGATGTTGGGCCACGGGCCAATGCATTCAGCAGTGAGAGCTGAGCTGATGTGCCCCACTTTTGGGGCATGTGGTGCCTGGTTGTCAGAGGTGTTGGAGACAGCTGACAGGAGCTCACTGTGCTGCACATCACTAAATCATGTCCTCAATCATGCACCAAATCATGCATCTTTGCCATGGCTCGTTTCAGGACATATTTGGCCTGGTTTTCTCTGTGTTGCTGAGATCATGAGAAGTGGCACTGACAGCCTTCTGCATGGCTCAGCACTCAGTCAGTGGGTGACTTCAGCGGGGAGGCAACCACAGAACAGCATTGCCCAGACCCCAAGCAGATCCCAGAGAGGTGGAAGGGGGCCCATCTCGTCAGCTGAGAGGTCTGAGAGGTGGATGTTTGACCCATCCTCAGGCCACTCCCTCGTTAATGACAAGGGACACTTCAGAAAATTATTCATCCCACCCTGAAGCACACAAGGTGTAGCAGAAGCACCTCCTGTTTCTCCAAAACCCAGTCTGTAGCAGTGCAGCTTGTTTGGTCCTGGACCAGTGTCCCCCACTGGTTCCCTGCACAGAACCTCTGTGCTGCTCCAAGGAGGAAGGGGAGGGTGGGAACCCACAGCCAGAGCTGGAACAGAGCTGGACTTCTTTAATGTTAGAGTTGGCTTCAGACAACTTCAAGTGTTGTGGAACTGTGGTGTTAATCTCTCCCCCAAATCCCACTGCATTTCACATTTCCTCCAGGAGCCCATGTTTGGTTATTTCTGGGGGTTTGGCATGGAGGGGTTTTGCCAAGACATGAGGTTATTGGGCAGGAAAGGCCAGGCAATGAATCCAGAGCTACATCCAATTTGCCTTAAATTTCAAGACTGCTCAGATGTGAAGGTTTTGGTCAGACATTCATTTAATGATAGCAATGGAACACCTTAATATGATTTAATTTCATGTTACATTGACTTTCTTGCTTTGCTAATTTTATTTTGGGCATCTTGAGAGAGAAGAGTGTGAGAAATTTGGCTTCCATATGTCTAAAAAAAATATCAGTGGAGTAAGCAGCAGTTAAGGAGAAGCACTAATTAAGCTAGGAGAGACCTTGGTACAAGCACAGATGGCCATTACTTGTTGACTAATGAAGTGAGATTAGAAAGGAGACTATTTCTCATGTTCAGAACTGGGAGGACCCAGCACAGCTTTCCAAAGAAATAAGGGCTGTGTGAGAAATGAATATGTTTTCAGATGGAGTTGAACAGGTTTAAATAATATGATGGAGTATGATAACAGGGAACTGCTCTGCTTAACCCAAGAGGTCCCACTTCATCCTGGGCCTCCTGGTCTGGTCTCAGTGACTCATCTGTGATCACCAAAACTCCACAAACACTTCAGAGCAGGACGTTAAGAACTTCATGCCCTGTGTGAACAAAATAAGGTATTTGTTTTCAAAGCGAGTCTGCATCCATGACATATTTTCTGGTGCTCTTTCTTCTTATTCCTCTTGAAACCAGGTCTTTTATGGCACAAGAAAGTCCAATGGTTCCTTTGGGATTTTGCCTGGTTTTGTTGATTGTCCTCCAGAAGGCATCACCCCCTGTGCCAGTGCAAGCAGCCACTATGGAAACAGTGCTGATGTCCCCAGGAACAGGAGGCTCAGGAGCACAGGGCTTCCTGCAGAGCCTGAGGTCTTGTTTCCAGTCATCACTGATTAAAAAAGACTGAAGAGAGAGACTAATTGAGGGGCAGATCCATTTACTCCAGAAACCTTTCTGTTCCTACCTCATCCCTCAGCCCAGATTCCCCCAAATCTGGCCCTGAATTCTTGCAGATTTTCAGCTACGACTCAGCTCAGCTCAAAGTTTGGTTCATTCTTTCCTGTTCCTGTCTTTTCTCCAGAATCGTTTGAAAATCAACCCTCATTTGTCTCACAGGATGATCTGGGGGTGTGGTTTGTTTAATGTCTGGATTTGCTTCCTATTTTTGCCCTGACTAGAAAGATTTCATTTCTTACACCTCAATAATGGGTTCCAGATCCTTCAAAGGACTCCTTAACTTGTTTCTCCAAGGAAACAGCCCCAGAAAATGTCCTGTTGTGAATTAAATTGCCTGTAGATTGGGAGGGGCCTTCAGGAATATCCAGTGCCACCTCCTCCCACGGGCAGGGACACCTTCCACCAGCCCAGGTTGCTCCAACCTGGCCTTGGACCCTTCCAGGGATCCAGGGGCAGCCACAGCTTCTCTGGGTAACCTTTTGCGGATGAGTGTTGAACCTGGCTGGAATTCTTCTGAGAATGAGGCCTGAGCAAACTTTCCTTCTTGGGGGGGCTTCTGGGGAATGCACATTTCAGACAGGCTTAGGAGCTGATCTCCAGCCTCCCGGGCTTTGAGCATGGCCCATCCCTTCCCCAGATGACAGCCCTGGGAAGGCCTTGAAGACTGGCTGGCACAGAGCTGCTGGCTCCAGGGCAGAGCTGGGCAGGGCATCCTGTGGTTGCTGACTTGCTTTTTTGGAGCCAAGTTCTAGCCCTTTGCTTTCCATACAAAACCAGGAGTAATCCCAACTCTGGGATAAAAACAATCCTCCCCAGTAGTGAAGTAATCACTCTCTGCCCAGCTCCCATGACCTGTGGGCTCTGCACAGCTCAGGCACTCCCATGGGGAAAGGGATATGAGAGCATCTGATGGAGAAAGGAAGCAAGAAAGCCAGACCAGCAAAACTAACTCCATTTTCTCCCATCTGAACTGTTTTCCACCAATTCATTCCTCAGAGATTTTGGCAGGGTCCTGATCATCCAACTAGACCAAGAGCATGATGGAGGACCCAGTCTGACAAGGAGCAGACACTTGTGTTTTACCAAAGCATGGTAAGAAGCCAAGTGACTTCACACCCCCTCTTGTTGCCCTACCCCTAAAACTGTGTTCCCAGTGCAGGCACCAGGTGTGCTAAAATGACCAGTGGGACCCAAACTCATCCTGACTCTGCAGAGCCTGTTTTCTCTCAGTCACACCTGCCTTCCCCCTTCTTCCACCCTGGGACTTCGTTTGCAGACCTTCCTCCTCCTGTTCCTGGGGATTGCCAGCATTCAGACCCCTGTGCCTGTTGTGGCTGCCAAGGAGCTGCATTTCAGCCTGATCCAAACCCACCCCATGGCCTGACAAGAGCACTGCAATGATTTCTCAGTGCCCACTCCAATGATGAGTTGCAAGAAGGGAGAGGAGTGGGTCTGTCCTGAAAATTCCCCTTCTGCACCATAATGTTTCCTGTTTCCATCCCAGCAGGATCCAGGATGCCTTTTGTTACCTTCAAGCTCCTTACAGCCAGCACGATTAGTTATTGAGTATATTGAGTCCCACACAAAGCACACAGTTGCTCCTGAAGCTTTAGCATTTGTCTATAACAAGAACAAAGCAAAGAAAAGTCTGTGCACACAGCCCCCCTGGCAGACATGAGAAGCAGCAGAATAATGTATTCCATGGACTGGACTGGACAGTTGCAGAAAATGCACAGAGAAATGCATTGGCACTCCTTTATTTCAGGGTCACTTTGCACTCTGTGTGGAGCCAGTGTCCTCTCTGAAGACCCAGCCCTGCTGCTGGGCCATGATTTCCCATGAGGAAGGGGATGATTTCGAGATATTCCATTCTTCAAGATGCACCATAGTGCAGAATTGCTCTTCATTTGCTCAGAAGACAGGGAAAAGTGCTGGGGCAGATTTCTCTTGTCTTCAGAGGAGAGGAGAGACAAGAAAAACAATCCTTCATCACTCAGAGCAGAGGGTTGATTAGCACTACAGTTGTGAAGTGTTTATAGAAGAAATCCCCTCACAAACTCTTTTTCCTCTTTCATCTGAGGGCTGAAGGAAGGGATTTGATCAATGCCTTTCTGAGCTCTGGCTGGTTCATTCACTCTGCAAGCACCAGAGGAGGTTTTCATGGGAGCAGGGAAGAACCAGGGGAAAACAGCACCCCAGGAACTGCTTATCCCTCATGGGACTGGCCAACCACCTTGGCCAGTATGTCTGGAACTGCTGAAGAAGCAAGACTAACCTGTGAGGAGAAGACATCTTGCCTGATCTAGAATCTGCATTGATAAATAAACCCTGACTCTATGATTTTGCAGAAACACAAAGCTGAGACTGGGATTTAAAGCAGCACAGCCTTTCCCAGTGCTGCCTGCAGGCTGCAGGCACTGAGACACTGCAGAGGAAAGATGCATTTCTGCTCGTAAGAGCTCTGGCTGGGAGCTGCTTTCCTTTGTGTCAGGGAGCCATCACTGCTTCCCTGGTTTCCTGACATCCTGGGATCCAAACTGCAAGTTTGCTGTGCTGCCACGAAAGGGGACAACTCATAAAAAAAAATTAAAGAATATCCCCCCTTTACATGGTGAAGCCTTGCTTTTCACATGATTTTGGTAAGCAGGAACCAACAAATTCTTTGAGGGGCTCTTAACAGCCACAAAATCTGTTTTGGGCAGCCCCTCTGGCACAGCCCAGGAGCTGTGGCACACGGGGCTGTCTGTTCCTGCAGGCTTCTCACACCACACCTCATGCTGTGGACAGCCCAGGTGGTAGCACCTCCACCCCTCCAGGCTTAGGTACCAGTCACCAAAATGCCCCCCAGGCTGGGGATTGGCACTGCCAGGGCTCTGTGTCAGCTCTGCAAGGAGCAGGGATGAGGGCAGAGTGTCAGAGCTGAGTTAACAACCACTTCCCTGCTACTGCCACGACTCCACTCCAGGGAAGGGCCCAGCACCCCTGGGAATGAATCCATAAGCTGGGCAAGCAGAGATACTTTTGGCAGGACAACCTCTGCATCCATCAGCTCCCTCTGCACACAGTGATGATCACAGCTCACCCCTCTCCCCACACAGGGGATCTGCTGAGGCCTTTCCTGCTGATGGAGGGACTGGGTGCCGACACAAGGCGTGGGGACAGACTCAGATAGAGAGATCCTTCCCAGCTCTGGTGGAGATAGCAAATATTTCACCTACTATCTCCTCAGTATGAACACTGAGGCTTGCTCCTGCCTGCACTTTCCCAGGCAGGATCCTTTTTAGGAAAGGATATAATTTACAGACATTTCCTGCAGCAGCAGGATTAATACTCAGTGAGGAACAACTGTGCCCCATGTGAAAACCTCGGGAAGTGTTTCTCACTGCAGATAGGGGTGTTCATCAAGGGCTCAGAGGTGGAAGGGGCTGGCCAGGTGTCTGGCAGAACCTGAGATGTTGCTTCATTGCTGGGATGGGGCTGAAGAGTGTATCTTGTTACAGAGGGAACCCTTTTTCCATGTTACCTCAGGGACAGAGGTGTCTCAGAGGACTGGATGATGTTCTGGATCTCCTCCATGCACATAAAACCCCGATTTATTTTTCAGTTGCCTGCTGGATTCCTTATTGTATTTTACTTTTAAGGTTGAAGGATGCTTTCCTTGAACTAAATGGCAGAAGGGGTGATGTGCTCTGGGGACATGAATGGAAATCCTGCCACCTGATCAGTCAGCAATTTTTTGTTGCTTGAGCTGCATCAGCTGAGATGAGCCATTCGTGCCTCGAGTTGGTTTTTTAAGTTTGCCTTTTTACTGTAAGCAAAAGTTGCAACTTTGATGCTAATTAAAACAAAATGCCTTCTCAGGGCTCCATCTCAGCTCTCCTGGTGGCAACCCTGTGGGATTAGAGGACAGGAAGGACACATTGGCACCTGCCCCTCTGCCACCTTCTACTCTGAGCTGCAGTGCCACCCCACAAGAACCTTGCCCAGGCTGGCCTTGAGACATTTGAATTTTCCATCCTTGTCATGAGGAGGTTTTATTTCATAGTCTAGGTCATTTCACCTGCCTCACACTGCTAAAATTCATGGAGGGAATAAAGATGTGGAATTTGACGACCTCTCGGACCCCAAACACCCCTTTGTGAGGTCCCTGGGGGGCACATCTCCAGGTTTGATGTGTCACCTTTATGTCACCTCCACAAAAGCAGGGCAGGCTGCCCCAATGCAAACACTTGGAGGCAGACAAGATAAAATGCCCTGGAGGACAGCACTAAGGAGAGGCTGGACGGTGGGTCTGGTCCAACTCCCACACAGCACATGGAAAGGTTCCCACTGATGTAATCAAAGCTGGATCCGGCCCAAAACGACCAGTGATTAATCACTGCTATTTATTTGTTAGCAGCAGCCATGGATTTGAAAATTTACAGGATATAAATACAAGACAGATCCTGCCCCGAAGAGCTCAGCAGCCAAGTGCTCCGGTTTTCCAAGGAGAGGCACTCTGGGAAGCCCACATCAGGTACTCATTTAGCAGAGTTTTAATCTGTCCTTCCACACTTCCATGGTGCTGGAACGGGGAAGGCATTTATCTGATGAGGGCTTTGCACTGCTGAGTCTTCTGGAGGAAGCTTAATGTGCAGAAGGGAGTTGGATTAGGTGGGAGGACCTGGAACACGGAGAGGTGGAGATCACTGCATGAACTGCAGAAGATATGGGAAAAATCACTCTCCCAGGGCTCCAGGCCAACGAGGCTCAGAGACAGGGAGGGTGGTGGGGGCAGCCTTGGGTGTGCTGATAGTGGGGAATCCCTGCAAAGCTAGACCCAAGGTGTGGAGGAACAATTAGAGGAGAAGGACAGGGAGTGGAAGCTGCAAGAAAGGAGGAGGAGTTCACTTAAGGACAGTGGCTGGGGATGGTCCTCAGAGCAAAACTGGGAAAGCACACCCAGTGCATGCACAGGCAGTGGCACAGAGCCCTCAGCCATTCCCCTGAGCACCTCACTTGTACTCAGCTCCCTGCCTGAGTCCTTTTCTCTGCCCAAGGCTGCAGCAATCCCCCCCAGCAGAGCACAGTGGCAATACTGAAAGTTCCTGAAGGTGCCGATGGAGACAACAGGGAATGCAGGGTCCCGGGGTGCCTTTGGTGCTTGGCCTGCACCCAGCACAGGGAGACTCAGATCTGAGCCTTTAGGGGTGGAGACAACGCTCAGAGATGAAGAGGTCTGGCTGCCAGCAGAGCCAGACCCAGAGCTGCTGGAAATCAGCCTGGCTCTGCTGACCTGCTGATTTCCATGGGACAGAATCCATTTCCATCAGCTGGGGCTTCCTGGAGTCTCTGTGGGTTAATGGACCTTGTATCCCTGCATACCCAGGGGACCATCAGCTGAACTGCAAACCTACTGCAAGGCTTTGCTTCACCACATAGGAAAACACGGGTCTGTGTGCCCCTGGTTGGAAGGAACTGGTGGTTTAGGGTCTGACTTTCACTGCAGTCTGTGATAAAGCTCCTGTCACCCACAGTGAGAAGCTTAATCAGGGCTTTAAATCCACACCTGGGAAACACCATCCGAAGGGCTGGAGCTTTCAAAAACAAAACACAACGAAACAGAACAGAACGAAACAAAACAAAATGAAACAAATCAAAATGAAACAAAACAAAACAAGCTGCCCTTCTGCTCATGCCACAGCTCCGCAGCCCCTCAGGAGGAGCAGCAGCCCATGCCCACGTGCTCTGGAGCCTGACTCCCCTTTCCTGCACTCACTAAAGTATGTAACATTTATACAATCCAGCAGCTCCATCTCAGAACTGCAGGAGATTCTGAAAGCACTGGAGATAAAATCAGTATCACAGACCCAGACCCACATCGTCTGCTTTCTGCTCCAGCTTCCCTGATGTTCACAGATCACATCTATCCCCTGATGTTCACAGGTCACATCTATCCCCTGATGTTCACAGATCACATATATCCCCTGATGTTCACAGGTCACATCTATCCCCTGACATTTACAGGTCACACATATCCCCTGATGATAGCAGCCCACATATCCCCACCACTTCAAGCCAGCCTGTGACAGGTTTTCAAGTCTGTGGGCTCCAGGAAAAGACATGATGGGCTGTTCAACTGAAGTCAAGGAAAATAAAACCCCTTTAGGTTCACTCACATGTATCCATTTTACTGCCCTGGTCATTCTCTATTTCTCAAATCTTTTGAGGTTCCTCTGAACTATTTTTACATACAAATTTTCTTGGAAGTTTACCTTTAATTCCTAAAAACTGCCCTAAAAGTCCACACTGAGAGGGTCAAGGTGGTATCTAATGTTGTTTGAAGACTTGTAGAGGATGTGTTTTAAGGTAGTTTTATGAGTTGTATGAGTGAAAAAACAAATGATTATGCACACCCTGGGTACTGTACCTTATGTTTGGTGACAGCAGACTTCAGCAGGGTTTGGGGCACTTCTGCAGAGCTTTAAACTCTTCCTATTGTTTTTAAATCCCCAAATAAAATAAGCCTACCATTTTGAGGAATAACTGGCTCTCTGTGGTTTCAGAGTCTGATCATCTTATTTCCTGAGGGAGATATTTATGCAGGGACAGCTTGTGCTCTACTGCAAAATATCTGGTGTGGTCACTCTGAGCAAAAGCTGCACGCTCAGGATTTCTTAACAATTTCAGTATGAAGCTAAATCTCCTCAGGAGTCAGAGTCTCATGTCCTGTCCTGTCCTGTCCTCTCCTCTCCTCTCCCATGTGGGTGGCTGCTGCTTGTAAGCACACACAGTTCTGGAAAAGCTGCTGAAAAGGAAACTACCTGGTCGTTTCTGTCTCCATTTATTGGATAATTCGGAGAGAAAATTATCTCATTCCTGGTATTCAGGTCTCATTGAACCTCTTCATTTCCTCTGAGTTTCCTTTTCTTTTTCTTCAGAGTCCAGAAGAAACAAATGTCCAGAAGCAAACACATGAGTCCTTGGTGTTAAATGCAAAGATTAATCTGTGTTGCAAGGTCACTCTTTTGCTCAGGGAGCCACCAGTCCAGATCTAAGCAAGCTCTTGAATGCAGGGGCTGTCTCTAGTTTCGTGTCTGATGTGGGAACGGCAGCCCAGCCAGTATTCAAGCAATAACCTTTTAAAAGCCAGTGGTGATGCATTAGAGATATCTCTGAGCAGAGGCTCCCTGGCTGAGTAAGAGCTGAAATGCAGTCAGTGTGTGAGTGCCAATCCATGTGTGCAGCAGGGAGGGTGAATGAACACCAGAGTGGGTGTTGCTCATTCACCCAGAGCACAGATCCCTAAATCAGCGCTGACGTCTCACCTCTCTCATGAAGGTGAGCGTTGGTTTCTGTGCTGTGGCTGCTGGAGAAGAAGTGGAAAATAACAAGTGCAGAATGTAAGAAATAAGGTACTAAAGGCATTGTAAATGTGGTAGTTAAAGTATACGAGATATGAGAGGAAGCCTCCAGCCTTGCCAAGGAATGTTGTCCTTTCATCGCTGCGCAGATAAATGGCTTTTAAATCATTCACATCGTTTTTGAATGTCTAGAATTCAGAGTTAATCTGAACAGAACCAAATTTTATAGTAGGCACCAGAGCAGGTTTGTTTTCCAATAGCTTTTCCAGGAACCTGTCTCTCCAGACTGCACAGGATAAATGGGGGAAAGCTCTGGAAGCAGCTCTATAACCCTCTTGGTCAGACACCGGTAAGGGAAGCACAGAGAGATTGAGTTACAACAAAGACAGGCAGAGACATGGCAACAGACTCCCTAAAAACCAGAACCCTTCACATCTCTATTCTTTATGAAGCCTGAATTAATCAGGAAAATCCTCCTTGCTCAGCAGCTCCAGAGGGATCCAAACCCACCTGGCTGGGAAGATGAGGGGTGATGAGAGATCCGGGTCCAGCTCAGATGCTCTCACCCAGGTCCTGCAAGGGAAAGGGTGGCTTGAGTGGGGGCTGTGGAGATGGGCCAGTGATACCTGGACTGAGATTTGGTGTCACAACAGCATCTCTGCTTCTGTTCAACTCATCTTCCACCCCCTATGCTCCCTGGAAATGATTTATGACACCTTGCAGGCGGCACCCTGGACCAAACTCTGCTGAGGAGTGAAAAGTGTCATCTGGGGCCTTTTCTGGTGTTTCTGGGCCACGGTGAGAGGACAGACTTACAGAAGTTCCTCTGAGAGGTACCAGATGGCATCAAAATGATGCAAATCGAAGGTTTTCTCAACATGCATTTAGAGTTCCTGGTTCCAGTCCCTTGGCTTCTGGAATTTTGTCATGTAGACACTCACATCCAGCAGATGGAAAGGGGGGTTACCTGGGCAGCGAGGTACAGAGAGAAGGTGGCTTCAGAGAAAACCTTGCATTTGCCTTGTCCCCAGCCAACTCTGCATCCTCCTAAGTCCAAGTCCAAGTCCAAGTCACGTGTCCACATGCTCTTTGCAGTTCTGGATCGGGGCAGGACACGGGGACATTCACATCTGTGCCAGGGGTGTCACTGGGCCCTGAGCTGTGCAGCTCCCTGTCACAAAGAACAGAAAATCAGCTGATCACAGCTGAAGTTTAGCTTGTATAACCCACCTCGGGTTACAGCCCAAGGTGGTGATTTTCCCAGAAGTCAGGAACCTCACCTGGCTGGCAGGCTGGGCAGGGGTGGAAGCACAGACAGGGAAGCTGGGTCACAGACAGCCAGGGTAGGTATAAATCACATTTTTAGAGCAGCAGACACACATTCCAGTCTTACAAGGAAGAAGGAACAAAATATTTCCCCGTGGTGGAATATGGTGCCTCACAGCTCTACCTTGGTCCAAGCATGACCAATCCTTTGGTTGAAAGATGGTTCTTAAGGACTTGGTCTCCACAATCTCCCCAGAAACATGGATGTACAGGGTATGACCCTGATGGCTCACCAAGCAGAGCTCTCTGTTCTTGTAGATAAACCTGTTTGCCATCTGTTTCCACAGCCCCTGGAAGCCTGTTCTAGGACTTTGCTGATCTGGTGCTTAGGAAACGTCATCTAATTTCCAGACTAAATTTACTGCAGGCCAATTAAAACCTACTTGTTCATGTGCCAACATTTCTTTTTTCCTTGCACTCCAGTGTTTGTTTTTGCTCCTGGCTGTTTTTACCTTTCATGTGCACCAGCTCTCATTTCCCCTCAACAGCTTTTGTGCTGAGCTAAAACAGCCCCGTTCTGCAGCTTCCCCTGGAATGACAAGTTCCCCATCCTCTGCCCGTGTCCTGGCACTTCCCTGCACCTGCCTGGTCTGAGTGACTCCTTCATGGACATGACCCCCCAGGCCTGGAGGAGATGATCTTACCAAACCCTCACATTTTCCCAGGGGGTCAATACAAAGACCCAGCAAATTTTGCTCCTGAAGGTGAATTCAGTGTGTGCAGCACTCTCCCCTTTCCCCTCGTGCTTCCCCTGGCCCAGGGGGAGATTCCTTTGTCCAAGCTGGATCCTCCACGTGCCAGAGAACACAAAAAGCCTCTCTTGAGCAGTGCCACCAGCAGCCAGAACTACACCTTGTTACACTCCTGCTCACACCCTGTTCCTTGATCCATCACTGCAAGCTTGGAAATCTCTGCACTCTTGCTGTAAATGCTCCAATCACAGACAGATGCTTCCTCTGGATTTCACCTTTCAAAATTATGGTGAAATCATTATTTTCATTTATTAAAAAAATTATGCTAATGTGTTATTAGGTCCCAGCCAGGGAATGCAGTCAGACAAATGTAATACTAAAGTGTTGCCAATTCTTTGATTTTATCTGGACCTTTATTACACGTTTTAAAAACCCCAGACTTCAGAGTCATGGGATTAGATTTATATCTCAGGTTCCTCGTCTTTGTTTTTCCTTTCAATAAAGGGAAGGGAAGTTTGAAAAGTTTTTGTAGGTCTATTCAGAAAAACAGATGAAAAACTGGCCAGCAAAAAAACCAAAACAAACAAACATACAAAAAATTTCAATAAAAATTGGAATTGGTAAAGAATATTTTACTATAAATATTCAAAGAAACTTAGCCCCACAGCTGAAAGAGAAGAGCAAACTAGCTCTTTTAAAAATCTCCTTTACAAGGGAAGTGAATGCAGCCATGAAAAGAACAATAAAACTCCAATATGCAACAATCAGGGGAGTTTAAAAGCAGAAATCAGAAAATACAAGTTGTAGAGATTTCTGGGGAAAATAAATATTTTGGGGTTGAGACAAGGAGAAAGAAAAGTTGGTATTATAAGTAGGAAGGTTTAAAAAACCAAAGTCAGAAAGAATCTCAAGTGTAATATTGGCCCATGAACAGATGTGGATGAACGTGGAAGGACAGAACAGGCCTGATAACACAATTCAGAAGCAGTGAATGTCTTCAGAAAACATTTGTATTTCAGTTTGGGGGGAAATATATATATATATATATGGTGATGATGATTAAATAATTTACATTAAAACAGAAAAAAAACCAACCAACCCACATGTGAAAGAATAGCTGATAATGTCAGATATAGAGATATTAGGTGTCTGTATGACTGGCAGCCCAGATTCACCAAAAAACCAACCAAGGTTAGTTTGCTGAGTTTGAGGAATTCTGGAAATAGAAAAGGTCCTTCTGGAACAGAGAAACAAAAAACTTGGCAAATTTGGGCTGTCAGCCTAACCCAGCCCAACCCGGGATCACCGAGGAGGGGCGAGAGAGAGGTGAGGGGGGTTTCAAACGCTGGGAGGAGAAACGTGGCAGAGTGTTTCAGCACAAAGGGGAGGGGGTTTGAAAGCTGCCTCTGCTGAGTGAGGCTTTGCAGGGCTGCAGTGACACACACTCCCAGGCTGACCTTCCCCAGCTGGACTTCTCCCTGCACCAGAAATATCCCCGGCCTGAGCGTGGCCCCCCCATGCAGAAAACTGCAGCTCTGTGATGACTGAACTCTACTCAGTCCCCTTCCAGAGGCCATGGGGCAGCAACAGGAGACCCTCCACTGATGGGCTGGAATCCCTGGAGTCTTACTGGCTTTGCCAACCGATTTTACAGGCTGAGGTCTGGACAAAAGCCATACTCAGAGTCATAATTGCATTTGGAGAACTTTCCACGGAGTTATATATGGAGCAGAATGGTTATATATGGTTTGAGCCAGGGCTGTGAGGTGCAGCAACACACGAGAAATCCTTGTCTCTCATTGGCATAAGTCTGACATCTCCCCATGTGCCGCACAGGAGACAGTTCAGGACTAGGTAATGCCCAAAGGAATGAATTCAAGACCTTCCTCATAAGAAAAGATGAGCACAGAGAAGACAAAGGGTGTAAACAGTGCAGTGCTGACCGCTGAGGCTGCAGCTTGAGAGCAGGGAGGTACCAGCCTACACGGTGCTGACCACACGGGTGCTCTGCAGGACTTTGCTCCACACCTGTGGCCTCTGTGTGGGGCAGGAAGTCATAAGGATTCAACACAGCTCCGCAGAAAACCTATGGAAAACGAGAAGGAAGAGTTCTCCAAGCTGCTGAACCCCTCCCTGCTGCTTCCCTCCTCATTACTCCTGCGTGGACTCTAACAAATAGCAAACAGCTGCTGGGGCTCCTTCCTTGCTGTTATGCAACAGTAAGAAGTGTCCAAATGGAGCCTAAAGAAAAAAAAAATCCTCTAATAACAGCATACCTTCCCTAAACCGCTTTCAGCATAACCATTCCACACAAATCATCCCACAAACACTCTTGAAGCTCCCAGTAAAGCAGGAGGGGCCTCCCCTGGTGTTGTTAGAGGACTCCCTGGAGTAAATTGAGAGCAGGCAGCACTGCTGGTGCCAGCATCCCCCTTGTTCCCTTCCCTCCCCTCTTGTCCCACTCCCCAGGGCTTGTCATGGTCTCAGTTAGTGCAGGGTGCCCTGTGATGCTGAGGCTCTCTTTTTGTCCCTCTGCAGTCCTGCTCTGCTGTGAAGCAGCCCAGCCTCCCTGCCAGGATGGGGCAGCCCCTGCCAGCCCCCGGCCCTGGCTGTGCAGGAAGATGCTTCCCTGGCTTCCAGCTCTGCTGGGCTTCTGTGGGGGCAAGGATGGGGCCTCTGCCTCAGGAGAGGCTGCAGGGCAAGAGGGAGGGGAGGGAGGGCTGGCAGCAAGTGTCATTTCCATGCCCCACTGTGGCAAATCATCCTGACAGCCAGGAGCCCGGCCCTGGCCCAGCTTCACCCCCAGGTACTGCAGATGGATGTGCTGGGACTCATCCCCTGGAGCTGCTGCCCTGCTAAGAGGAGCTGTTGCAAGAGCTGCAGAACACATGCTGGAAGCTGCTGCTGACTTACTTCATGTCTCATAAGTCCCAGATCCAGCTGAGAGTTTTCCTGCCATTGGTGTATCCAAAAAGCTTTTTCAGTGGGGATCCTCTGCTGCCCAGAAATACAGCTCCTTTGCTGCAGGAAATGCTGGATTCTCTCCCTTCCATCAGCTTCTGCAGAATTTGTACAAACTTCATCTTTCTGAGTTCTTTGCTGCTCTGCCAGCACTGGACCAAACAACCAGAGGTTTCAAAGCTCTGCAGAGGGACACAAGTATATACACACACATTCTACACCCACTTATACCTGTATATATATACCCATACATACCTACATATTATACCCACACACACCTACATATTAGACCCACACACTGCATGATCAAACAGTTTCCTTTGGAAATGCTGAGCACACATGGTGCTGCTGCACTCCACTGTCCTCCTTCTGCCTCATATCTCTGAAAATACCCATTTCTAATAAAGTCTGTCTTTATCTAATCTGGTTAAAATAGTGCATGTGGAAGCTGAGTCTCAAGCTGAATTATTCTTGTATCAATGTAAGCTTCATATTGAGAAATAAAATTATAAAATAAGGATTTTTCACAGTGGCATTTCCTAGAGGTTCATTTTGCAGTTCCACGGATATAGTGCTATTTGTAACAAACGCTCACAGGAATAAGAAAGAAGGAATGACCTTTCTGGGACAGATCAAAGGGGCCATCTGTCCTGGTAACTCACTTCTGACATTGGCCCATGCTGGGGAAAAGGGTATTGGGAATCAGGGACCCTTCCCCCAGCCACACGTAGAGATTTTCTCCACTTGAGGTTCCATCCAGACCCAGGGCCCGGCTCTCCCTGTGGTCTCTGTGCCCTTTGCACAGGCACACTGAGAACCTGGGCTTTATGTGAAATCCCAGACTCAAAGGCAGACAGTTCAAAAGGCAATAAATGGGTGAGGTTGGACCGCTGGTGTTGAGGTTACAAATTATCCCAGTCAAACTTGCAAGGTTTTACCTCTTGCTCTGATTCCAGGTCTCAAATAAGTTTTCCTTCATCCTACAACACACATGTATGCTCAGAGTTTTATTGGAAAAGGCTTGGAGTAAATCTCTTTATTATTAAGGAGAGAGTGGGATTCAGGGCTTTGGAAGGGGGAGATTTAATTCAGTTCCTCCCCCCTGGGATGCCCCTGCAGTTGCAGATGAGGAAGAGCAGCTTCATCTCCCATTTCTCCCTTGGCAAACTACTCCAAGAGCTGAGAAGGTAGAAGAGATAATAAAAGTATGTGTTTGAAATAAGAGGGAAATTATGTGATAAGTTTTGATCATTAATAATAACCAGCTCACAGATCTAAGGTGCCTTCAATCCTACAGACCTTTAGAAACTTGAACTAATATAGAGAAATTACTCCATCCCCCAGGGAAGTGCAGCAAAGCTTATTAGTCTGGATGGGGACATGTGGAGAAATCTTCTGGAGAAATCTCCTGTCTGGCTCCCTGCTCCCTTGGAGGATGTTTGGGTCCAGTCTCTGAGGTCCTTGTGCCCTAAAGCCTCTTTGGTGTCCTCTGCAGTCCTGGCTCTCTCTGTCCTGTCTCAAGGGGGCTTTGGTCTCACCTGGGAGGGACTAAGGACAACAGTGCAGCAGATTATCAGGAGCAGGCTGCACTCCTGTGCTCCAGGACATGCAAACTCAGCTGGAGTTCTCCTCCTGCACCTTCAGAGCTCGCCCTGAGGGTGCTCTGAGGGACTTTGGAAGCTTTTCATAAAATCAGCCTGGAGCAAGTGAGCTCTACAGGTTTTTCTTTAAATCATCCCAGTGACCTGGTGAAGTGAGTGTGATCCCAGCCTCCCTGTGCCCTTCTGACAGGGGTCACAGCACTGTCCTGCCTCACCAGGCACTGGGGGGATGTGCTAAAGACAAAGAGATGCTCCCAGCTCAGCAGGACAGGCATCAGCCCAGGCAAAGGTAAGCAGTGCCATGCTGGCCCAGCCTGGGGCTCATGTCCCCAGGAGCCTGCCCCAACTCAGACCAGCACAAGCATTTTTAGGGGAAGAGGCAAGAAAATGTGGAATAACCTGCCCATAATGTCTTATAAACACTCGTTTATTTCTAGCTTCTGATACTCAAATATTAGCAAGAGAAAAATAAATATTATTTTTAGCCACACGTCTGGGGATCAGCTATGACTATTAACTGCTTCCAGAAAAAATGGGCCAGGCTGCAAAGCCAGCCCTCAAAAATGAGGAAATGTCATCTCTGTCCATTTTCTCTCTCCTGGAACATCAATAGCAGGAGGTTTCAGGCACCGAGGGAGCACTGGCCCCCCAAACCACTGTGGTTCCTTTTCAGAAACCTTTTCACAGCTCTCTGCTTATCCTTCACTCTTCAAAGGCACCCACCACCCAGCTGATCTGGTCCTGGTTTTCCTGGCAGCAGCAGCTCTGCCTGGAGCTCCAGCTCAAGCCACAGACTTGGTACATGAGCTTCAGCAAGACACTGAACTGATGAGCCCCCAGAACAGACTCATGCCCCCTCCTTGGGCTGCTCAGTCCAACACAAACTGCATTTGCCAGCACAGCAGTAAATGGGGTTATATCTGCTCTTCCTGAGGCCTCGTGTCCCACAAATGACATAAACAATTCCCACCTTTGTCAATGGTTTAAAGCAGGAAGAGTGATGCACTAATGCATTATTTGAGAACTAGGCACGTTTTTGTTTGGCCTTTCCCAGAGCCTCCCAGGCCATGTCAGGCATGAAATCCCAGCACACAGAGGGGAGTCCCCGTGCCTGGACCCTGGTGTTGAGACACTGAGAAAACACAGTGAGGAGGTTTGCTCTCAGTACACTACACTGGCTCAGCTTCATCACCCACACATGACTGGTGCCCCTGGGAAAACCTTTTTGAGTATCTTTGAATCAGATCTACAAACTGAGCCCTGGATCTGCAGGAATCCTCACCCCAGGACCAGGGCCTTTCACCACTCCGAGGTGAGGCGTGGGGTCACCTGGGAACAACTCCATTTTCACAGAGTCTAAATAAAAAGTCAGAGGCTTAATTTGCAGGGTCCTCCATCAGCCTGAAAGGTTTATACAAGTGGAGCAACAGTTTGGACAAAGGCTCAATCCCAGCCATAAATCATCACGACATTAAAGCTCCACACAGGCTTTTAGGTCTTGCAGCAGGCTGAATGACACCTTGGAACTGCAGGGAGTCCTCTGCAGTGAGGACCAGCTGATCAAGTAGGAGTGGTGAACCCCTGTGGTTGCCAAAGGGTGTTGTCATTAAGCTCAGTCAGGTGACAACCTGGTGCAGGGGTCTTCCACCCACCCAGGGGCACCTGAGGCGACTTCAGATCAGCCTTGTCACGTCTGTAGGGCCATTTCTGCCTGGTGCCCTTTGCTGGAGTGGCCCTGCTGATGCTCCCACTGCCCCAGGCCTTGGCCAGGGTACCCCACCAGCCCACAGCTACAGCAGGACACTGAGAGCCCCTGAGATGGTGCAGCTGGAAGGACTTGGGCTGGGTCCTGGGGCTTCCTCATGCTCCAGCAATGTCTCCAGAGGGAAAGCAGTGGGGTCTGAGGGTACACTGGGGCTCCCACACCCACTGCTCAGCTCTGCAGCTCCGTGCTGTCCAGCACTCCCTGCTTACTGCCACTCCTGGGGCACCAACAACTCCTGGTTAGCTCTGTGCAATGCCTGCTGAGGGATGGGAACGTGCACTTCTGTGAGTTTTCTCCCTTTCAGCTGCAGCAAATTTTCAGCTCAAAGTCTCAGCAGAAAGGTCAAGAAGTGCAGAATTTCTTTTCCCTGTTAAAATTTCACAGAGCCTTTTGTCCAAATGGCCTGACAGTGGGATAGCTTGGGAGAGCTGGAGTCACCAAATATTTGGGGATGGGAGGGCTTCATGAGCTGTGCTGTTTGCAAGCTGGTCTGAGGGATGTCTTAGATCTTCGAGCATGGACTGCAGGGAAAGCCACGAGCCACTGCTGCTTTCATTTCTATCCCCATGCACTTTGCATATTTGGTTTTGTCTCGCTTGGGCGTGATCCAGGCACACATCCGTGAAACCAAACAAACCCCCACTGTCTGAGCATCCCTTTGCTCCTGGGAACGGGGAGCCTGCTCTGCTCCGTGTGTCACTTCAGAAAGCGCCCGAAGATTTTTAACTTCTTTGGAGCTCAAAGCGGGCATTAAGCACAGGCTGGAGCCAGTGGAATCCTTTTGAAGGAGGTGCCAGCATCGCTCCCCTCTGCAAACAGGCTGCCCCTGGCCGCAGAGCAGCCGGTCCCGCAGCCCCCGGGGCTGGGTGGGCCTGGCTCCCCGGCTCAAGGGCATCTTTCACGAGCGAAGTGTCACCTCATCTGCGGGGAATTTGCATTCAAACTATGCAGCACGGAGACTGCGGCGGCAGCTGGCAGCCTGTCCCCCCTCTCTGTGGGGATTTCTGTGCTGCAGCCACGTCCCGGCCGTGCCAAGCACCGCGGTTGTGGCTTCCCGCTGCTGGGGCAGCTCAGGCTCCAGGAGTCCAGCTGGGACACACAAATCCTGCGGCCGCAGGCACACACAGACACCGGGGGTGGCAGGTCACAGGGGCACAGAGCTCTCCCCAGCCCTGCCTGGGGACACGGGAACACCCCTCCTCTCCCCTCTGCCGGGCCACCTCCACTCGGGTCCCCATCCCTCCCGAGCACACTCGGGAATGCTTGGAACTGCAGCATCCAGGTATCTGCTGGGGTTCATTCCAGCCCCTGAAAGGGAACTAACCTCTTCTCTGCAGTGCTGGAGCACCCAGCATCGCTCTGTGTGCCCAGGGGTGAAGGCAGAAGGCTCCCAGGAGCTGGCAGCACCCACCCACCTCAGCCAGATCCGTGCCAGGACCCTTTTCACACACCCCCGTTAAGACCACACTGGTTCCACCGCACCCAGAGGGTTTCTGTGACCCCCTTCCTTCTCTCCTCCGCTGTGGCACAGGGCAGAAGGGGGTGAACAGAGACTCCAGCCTGGGGAAATGAGTGGCCAGGCACAGATCCCCTGCACTGGGCTTAATGGCAGGTCCAAGGGCCACAGGGTAAGCTGAGCTTTGTGGGCTCTGTCTGGCAGAATACCCACAGTGCTGGTGAAGGCCTTTATCTGCAGCTCTGAGGCTGTGCTTGGAGCTGCTGGAGCAGCCTCCTGACTGCAGAGGCAGCTTGAGGACAGCACAGCACAGCCCTCAGATTCTGGGTCTTTGAAGCCTGGAAGCTGTTTATAGTAGCCAAAACGGGCCAGTCCCCTCTGCTTTCCCCCTGTTCTCCCTGGGGCTTTGATTAGACAATTACCCCCAAAGCCTGGAGGAGGCATTTTTGAGCCTTCCTGGCAAAAACCAATTTGTAAATAGTTGGGAGGGGGAAGCAGAACATAATAACACACTTAAAAATAAACCAGTGCAAGCTGACACAACCCGCTATCCAAGCTGATTAAGAGAAGTTGTGGATTAAACATGTGTCCTTGTGTATTGCTGGTTTATCAATCAGGTGTCAGCACGGAGGGGAAAGGCAGCAGGAGGGCAGAGGGATTTCTCCTCTCAGCTTCTCTGGCAGCCAGAGGCTGCTGTTTATGGAGCCCTGGAAAGGTACAACACCCTTTACAAGGCCCACGTGCCCAAGGCTCTGGGCCAGGGGGGGCCATGGATGCAGTTCCTGCAGGTCCTACCCCATTTTAGCAGTGGGACACCTGGAAATTGGTCCCACCAGCAGCAGGGTGTGCGGGCTGTGCATCACAGACTCATCTCTGCAGCAGAGAGGGGAAGAGTAAAACTGTCAAGAGCTCATTAAAAATATAGAAGCAGAGGGAGTGTGACTGTGAAGAGCACGTAGGAAGCGTGTTAGTTCAAGTTACTGAGTCCTGGAGCTGCTCTGTGAGCAAACAAAGCTTCCACAACCCTGTTCCAGTGCAGAGAGATGGAAACCTTCACAGCACCAGCTCTGAGCCCTCGCCTGGGTCTGGGCTGCTGACCCACACTGAGCGTCTGAAAGAGGAGAAGCCAGAGGGGGTTAAATGATAAAACCTCAGCCAAGCCTGTGACTGTGCTGATTTTCACTTCCAGCACCACTTTCTGGCTGGAGAGAGCCCATGGAAGGTATTCACCCCAGGCAGGAGAAACAGAAGGGTTAATGATATGAAACTAGAGGTACCCCAAGAGAAGGCAGATGGAGTAAGGTGAAGGAGTTGTTTGGTTTCAGGATCTTATTTAGATGCCTCAGGGCCAAGCATAATACTTAAATCCCCTTTTTTTTTTCCAGGCCTTTAGAGTCTGAGGTTTCCATTCAGGACCCTCATCTCATGGTAGGATTTATCCTTTCCGGCCCTCCCCTCTGCAGAACACATTTGGGTTTGTGGCTGGCACCACATCAAACACCTCCAGCACCTGATCTGAAGTAAAACATTAAGAATCAGATACGGCCAGACTTGAAACAGCACCAGCATTATTACAGCAGCCAAACTCCCTGGTGACATTACTGAGCCCTTGGAAGGGGGTGCAGCAGGATAATCCCCCCTGCCCTGCAGAGCCAGGCCAAGAGGGAAGATGCTTTGGCTTCTCCTAAGGAAATACCACAAAGATTGTCCACTGACAAACCCTGAGCATGGCCGGGGCTGGGGGAATTACCCCTCCTGGGACAATTCCACTTCCTCAGGCGACAATTTCCACACTGCACATTTTTGGCGTCTCTGGTGTTCAAGAGCCTCCAGAAGAGGGGATTACGGGGTGGGATAAGGCCTGCCTGCCTGATAAAGCCCAGCTGGGGACAGGGGCTCCTCACATGTCTAATTTTAAAACTGGCCCTCCTGGCCTTTGCTTCTCTCGGTTCAGAGCCCGTCGGCGGTGCCTGGGTAAGAGAGCTGAGAACTGGGGTAAGAGGCCTGAGAAACAGGGTAAGAGAGCTAAGAAAGTTGCTGGTGGGGGCTGGGAGTCCACCCCCCCATCTCTACCCGAGTCATCTCTACTCAGAAATGAGTCCCCGAGGC
>VYXB01000178.1:0-13127 GCA_013397135.1 Pachyramphus minor
CAAAACTCGGAGGAGCTGTTGACCTCCTTGGATGAAAGTAGGACCTGCAGAGAGAACTCGACAAATTAGAGGACTGGGAAATCACTAACCATATGAAGTTCAACAAGGGAAGGTGTCAAATTCTGCACCTGGGATGGGGCAACCTGGATGTATGTACAGACTGGGGAATGAGATGCTGGAAAGCAGTGCCACAGAAAGGGACTTGGCGGTCCTGGATGATGGCAAGTTGAATCTGAGTCAGCAGTGCCCTGGCAGCCAGGAGGGCCAACCCTGTCCTGGGGGCATCAGGCAAAGCATCGCCAGCCAGTGGAGGGAGGGGATTGTCCCACTCTACTCTGCTCTGCACTGGTGTGGCCTCACCTGGAATATTGTGTGCAGTTTTGGGTACCGTAATATAAGAAAGATATTAATCTGTTAGAGACTTTACAAAGGAGAACAATGAAGATGGTGAAAGGCCTTGAAGGGGGAAAGCTGTATGAGGAGCAGCTGAGGTCACTTGATGTGTTCAGCCTGGAGAAGAGGAGACTGAGGGCAGACCTCATTGGAGTCTACCGCTTCTCTGTGAGAGAAGAAAAGGGGTAGGCATAGATCTCTTCTCTGTGGTGACTAGTGACAGGACCCCAGAGAATGGCCTGAAGTTGTGTTATGGGAACTTGAGGCTGGATATTAGAAAAAAATTCTTCACCCAGAGGCTTGTTGGGTACTGGAACAGACTCCCTAAGGAAGTGGTCACAGCACCAAGCCTAACAGAGTTCAAAAAGCATTTGAATGATAATCTTGGGCACATAGTGCTCTGCTTGGCCATGAGTTGGACTCCATGATCCTGGTGGAGTCTTTCCAATTCAACATGATCTGTGCTTTTGCGATTCTGTGATAATGAAGATCCACAGCAGAAGCCAGATCATGGAATACTTTTGCAAACTACCATTTTTTCTGTTACCTTCCGGGTTGCCTAGAGATGATCCAAAATGAAAAAAAAACAAAATTAGCAGCCTCTTCAATAGCCCCCTCTTACCCAAGAGAGCATAAGTTGTGAAACAGAAGCTGTTTGCACAGTGTTGTCTTGAATTCTGTGTGATTGCACTCCACTGACTTACACCAGAATGAGGAAATTTCTAATACAACTTGGACTATGACTGGAATTATGTATGTCTTACATGGTTTCTGGCTCCTGAAAGTCAAAGAATGGTGCTATGTTTAATCCTGTGTTACATGTTGGTCAATTTGGAATACTAAGCTAGAGGAGACATTTTTAAATGATCACAACAGCTGTTTCAGAAGGTAGAATCTGTCAGAAAAAACAAAGGGCAACTTTGTAGGCTTACAACAATACTTAAATCTCAGGAAACATTTTCAAAATGCCAGATTTTTTTCTCCTTTGTTTGCTTTATTTCACAACTGCATATATATTTATACGTATAAATGTCTCAAGGCTTTTTTTTCTGGACTGGGAAATGCATTAATAACTTAGAGGTCTGAAAACTGATTCTGGTTGCAGTATGCAATCTAGCACATCAAAAAAATGTCCTGAAATCATTGATCTTCTATGTAAGCATAGTGCCATGTCCAATCTCAGTGTAAAAACCTCCAGGGACAGTGGTTTAGTACCACCTCCCTGGGCAGGCCATTCCAATGCCTGACCACTCTCTCTGTGAAGAATTTCCTTCTAATCTCCAGCCTAAATTTCCCCTGGCAGAGCTTAAGCCCGTGCCCCCTTGTCCTATTGCTAACTGCCTGGGAGAAGAGACCAATCCCCACCTGGCTATAACTTCCCTTCAGGTACTTCTAGACAGTGATGAGGTCACCTCTAAACCTCCTCTTCTCCAAACCAAACAACCCCAGCTCTCTCAGACTCTCCCCATAGGTCTTATATTCCAGTCTTGTTGTTCTTCTCTGGACCTGCTCCAGCACTTCAATATCTTCCCAGAACTGAGGGGCCCAGAACTGAACACAATACTCCAGGTGTGGCCTCACCAATGCAGAGTACAGGGGAAGAATCACTTCCCTTGTCCTGCTGACCACACTATTTTTGATACAGGACAGGAGACCACTGGCCTTCTTGGCCACCTGGGCACACTGCTGGCTCATGTTGAGCTTCCTGTCAGTTAGTACCCCCAGGTCCCTGTCTGCCTGAATTATTCCTTTATGGAGCTTGCAGGGGAAAACAATATCAAGAAGCTGAAAAAGCAAACCAGAAATAAAGAGACAAAAGGTACAAGTAATTTTTTAAGTCTTATCTGTGATGTGTACAGCAGAAAATTTTATGTTCCATTACTTTCATGCTGATGTTGTGGTTATGGGTGAGAAGGGCACAGAAAGAAACAGAGAGATTTATGTTGTATTTCAATTTCCTAAGAAAAACATCATCACATAAAACAACAGGAAGTTGTTTTATCTCTGCAGACTAGTAAATGTATGTTATCATTATTGGTAGCAGGCCAGAGGTTGGTATTTAGCTGCAGGTTCCCAAAGAATTTATCAGATGTGATTTTCCTAATTTGTGAAATAGCCTGGAGTTCTTTTTATCTTTTTTCTTACCAGTAACAGCAATTGTCTAACCAAGAGAAGACTGATGATTTTTGTCTAATTCATTTTAGTTTTGCTTAGCTTTGAATGACTGCATGGTGTAATACATTGTTATATACTTATGATATAACTCTGTAATTAATTGATAATGAAACAGGACTCTTCTGTGTAGTGCAAACAGAGAACTGTTTGATCACTGTAAGTGTAAAGAAGTAAAATGTAAAGGAGTGAAAACACAGAATGACTGCAGAGGCTTCAAGAGCATGAATGGCAGAGTCAATTACTGTTTTTTAAAGGAATGTTAGTTCAGGAGCTGGGTAAAATTAGTTTTATGAAGAACAAAGAGAAAATAAACAAGCAACAGACATGAACTACTAAATTCTAGTATAACCCAGAACTGCAGGCCAGTGAATAAAAAACAATGCATAGTGCATGCTGTAAAATTTGAAAAATTATTCTCAGAAGGCCACAGGATGAAAAAGAAACCACCACCATCACTGTCAGTATTATGCTCCTCTTGGTGAAGGTCTCCAAAAGCTGACAACTCACCATAACCTGCCTTCTTTTCTTTTTGAGAAAGAGTACAACCATCAGTCTTAGATGCACTGAAACTGCAAGAATACTTAAAGGATTAGTATAAAAGCAGAAAAGGGAATACATACAATTTTTCCCATCCTGATCAGGAATTCCATTCATGAGACTGAGAGCTGTTTGATTTCCACAGAATATTCCATTTTTGCTGACACGACATTTAGAAAAATTAATAGTTTTACAAAGTTCTTAAAATCAGTAAACAAAAGTATTTGCAAAGTTTCTCCTGGAATAAGTCCAGCAGAGGGCTACAAAGACGATCAAGGAACTGGACCATCTCTCTTATGCTGATAGGTTGAGAGATCTGGGCCTGTTCAGCCTTGAGAAGACTGAGAGGGAATTTTATTAATGTTTATAAGTATCTGAATGGAGGGTGCCAAAAGGTGCCCCTTCTTGGTGTTGCCAAGCAATAGGATAAGAGGTAATGGGCAAAAACTGATACATAGGAAGTTCCACCTTAATTCAAGAATGAACTTCTTTACTGTGAATGTGGATGCACAATGAACAGATTGCCCAGAGAGGTTGTAAAGTCTCACTCACTGCAGATGCTCAAGACCCATCTGGCCACAATCCTGTGCCATGTGCTCCAGGACAACTCTTGGGCAGAGAGACTGCACCAGATGACCCATTGTGGTCCCTTCCAACCTGACCCATTCTGTGATTCTGTGAAAGTCTCATGGTCACATTTTGCTTTGGGGTTTGCACTTCAGAATAACCAGAAAGAACTTTATAAAGCCTTACACATTTTCCTCCTTCAGTACCTTCAGTGTAGATATTTACTTCCAAGTTTTTAATCTGAACAAATCTTGCAGTCAATAGCAAGGAAGAAGAAGGTTTAAACTGTGATTCATCTTACATCCTAAATAGGTCAATTGAATTGTACTGGAAAATGCTTACCATTTATTAACAGAAATTTTATGTGGGAAAAAAACCAAAACAAAACAACCTAACCTAACTCCTAAAGAAAAAAAAAAAACATGCCAGGGAAAAAAAAGAAACCCCAAGCACTGCAGGCAATTACAATGATGAGAGATGACTTAAGCAGTGTATGTGTGCTGTGGACATGTGCAAGGAACAATGGTCATAAATATTGCATCTTTACAGATATCCAGTGGTAGTTCCCACACAGTGTCTTAGTTTGACAGTTTGGAAGTTTGGAAGTGGAGGGACTTACACTTGTTTAAAAAACTACACTACACTTGCAAGTTTTTGAAGTGTAGAGAAAAGCTTCTATCTTATTATTTTAACCTAAATATATGTGCTAAATAGTCCCTGAGCACTAAATTTTCTGGCTTATACATATACTAACTGGATTCTTGGATTCTCAAAGCAGCTCCTTTTTGAGGAAACTTAGACTCTATAACCCCAAATACCCAGAGTACAGTGGTGAGTGTATTGGGTCTGGCTGAGCTGTAGTTCATTTCCTCACAGTAGCCCTCACAGTGTTGTGCTTTGCATCGGTAGCCAGAAGGGTATTGATAACGCACTGGTGTTTTGGTTACTGCTGAGCGCAGCATCAGGACTGTAACCTTCCTTCCTCAATTGAGGGCAAGGNCTTTCTTCGAATTGGTCAGCCATGGCTGCTGCTGGGAAATAGAGAATAAACAGTGCTAACTTTCATTTCAGTTTTGCACATGCAAGCTTCCACTTTGCTTCTGCTTTAATAAACTGCCTTATCCCAACCCACAAGTTGTTTTTCCACCTTGCTCTCACCCCCATCTGGCTGGGAAGGGGAGTGATAGAGCAGCTGGGTGGGCGCCTGGTGTCCAGCCAAGGTCAACCCACCGGCGTGAGGTAAATATTAAAAACCAGTAAGAAAATCCTCTCACATAGAATTTTGGAATGGGGACATCTACAGTTGAAGTTATCATTCTTTAGAGTCTTTAGGTCTTTAGAGACAATGAAAAGAAATGCATGCTTTTAGGCCTCCTCTTAACCTAAAGTATGTGTTTAAAATAAGTTAATTAAATCTTAGCTCAGAAGACACATTTCTTTTCTCTTCAAACTATAGAGGATATCTAATGTGACCATTGAGAAGTGGAAACTTACATTGTAGATGGCTGAAGCTATTCAAGATGAATCTTGATTACTCATCTCTTCCCAAATCTTTTCTATATTTTCTGCAGCGAATAGACAAATAGCTGGCTGTGCCAGCAGATGATCAGATTTTCCACTTTCTGTGTCTATTTGTGTGCCTTTTTTTCAGAGGCTAGGTTTAGAACTCAACTCTTTCTACGGACATGTTTTATTATGAAAGTAGTTTAATTTCTAATTTTTTTCTAAATTTTAAAAAATTTTAAACTAGCACAGTCTTAAGGGGAAAAAAGCATAAAAGAAAAGAAAAAAGAAAGTGAAGAATATAAAAAACTTAGAATTGTCCTTCTAAATACTTTTTATAGCAACATTAACAGCCACAACAACAGCAAGTAGCAGTATTTTTATAACTTAAAAGCACAGTACTGTAGAAAACTACAGTACCCTATGTTAGAAGACAAGGATGGAATACTCTTTCATGTTCAGTAGATACATGAATCACCTGAATTAGTACCCTATTTCTAATGGTGACCATAAATGGATGCCAGGAAAGAGGAACAGTAGGGCAAATATCTCTCCTAAGAATATATCTCCTAGGAAAATATTCCAGTCTTAATCTAATTTCACCTCAGGTGATTTCTGCAGATATACTACTTACTTAGTAGGTTAGTAAAAGTTTATTCGTTCTGAACCTGGTTTTTATTATCTCTCTTTGGCAGCCCATAGTTCTATATTCTGTCTCTTGAGACGGCTTCTGGCTTCCCTGAGATAGCAAGGTCAGTAAAACTGCTGCAGCAAGAAGGAACACACATTTTAAAAATCTAACCATAATTATTTTGCAGTTGGTGATCTGAAAAGGCTGCCTAATGTAAGTGATGTGAGAGTAGAGAGCAGACTTTTGAAGCAGGTAGGGGCAAAACCATTTGGTGTTGTAGGTATTGAAGCAGGGAGTACAATCCCAGCAAATTCCTGTATGTCATTCTCAGTGCCCATCAATTTACCTCAAGGACTGCGTAATTTTTATTCAGTAAGATGGTAGATACGTAAGGAAAAAACCATTTATAAACCAAAAGTTTATGCCTGCAATATCTGCATCTTTCAGGCACAAAATAAATTATCAAAGATAGAACATCTGATAGATTTCAACAATATCTCTATATGTACCTTAACTAAAATTTTCTTTTGTTGCCTTCCCAGAACACTACTGATATTTTGAAGTTCTGCAGCATTTTCAGACTAAAGCTTTACTTTGATATATTGCTACCTCAGAGAAGGTGGAAAGATAATTAACCAGATAAAAGTATGATCTGAGAGAAAGAATGTAAGAGAGGAAAGCTGACAGTAAGTCTTAATTAAAAGCTAAAATCCAAGAAAGGATTTAGGTTCAAACTGTTTCTCTATGGCAAATGAGACCACTATTTGGTCCATACTCTGTCTTTGAAAATTAGATTCTTGCCTGTTTTCATTGTCCGTGTTTCCACTAAGGGCATGGGCTACATTCTGCTGAACATAGTGGCCAATGTTCAACTTATTCCTCATACAATTTAAATACTGCTTCTCAAACTGGAAATTGACCTTTAACGGTCAAACCTGAAGGATTGTAACTCAAATATTGTAGTGTGATGTCTGCTAAATAAGCTATACATGAAAAAACCTGAGTGCACCATAAGAAGGTACCGTATTGTGCTTCATGTCCAGAAGTTATACTTTTTTAAAGCTGTCTTTTCTCTTTCTTTCCCAGATTTCCACAGCAGGTCTGGATTTGCTTGACCATGCGATTATAAACACCAGCTAATCTTTTTCTATATAGAGGATCTATCTTAAGCGAGATATGAGGAAGAGAGGAACTAATAAATAATTGTTTGTGATTTTCCAGCTTGGAGAAGACAGCTGTGTCTATGAGAAGTTAAATTTGGCATGAACATTAGGAAGAAAATAAACTAGCATTTAAACTTAAAATGATATCTAACTGCATCATGGAACTGTATTATTAAACAATGCCATTATCCCCTTCAGACACTGAGACAAGAGTGTGTTGGAGATCTCCTTTGTGATTCTAGTTTTACTATATAGGAGGGCATGATCTGTTATGATTCATTAATTCCCTGATCCTCTGGGCTTTAGATTTTATAAGAAAAATCAACGTTCCTTATCTAAGAGCTAATTTAGGAATGTTCAGTTGAACTTTGAGTTTGGTATAATAATACACTTGAACTACAAATTTTATTTCATGTAATAATCTTTATATTACAATGTATCCCCTAGAAATGTAAAAAAATAAAAATCCAAGGTAAGAATTTCTGAAATTATTAACAATTTCATTGATCAGGTATATGTCAAATGTTACAAGTTTCATTTTAATGCTGAACGAATGGAGAATTTTTCACTGTCATATTTTCCAGCACATATGAACTTTAAAGTGAGAATTTAAACTTTGCAGTTGTTAAAAAAAGCCACATTTTCTGAGAATGGGCATGATGTGTTTTAAATGACACTATCATTTTCATTGGACAGTAGTAAAACAGCAGTCCAAAACAAAGTAGACAATTATTTCCAGCAATGATCTGTAATACTAGTTATCCATCAAGGCTTTTACTCCTCTTATGATTTCACTGTTGGGGTTCTGTACTCCATAGTCTTTGAAGTTCATTTATTTCATTATATGAATATGCATGGTCCTCACCAAAACTTCAGGATGTCATTTGTTAAAGTTTTCCAAGACTGGCAAAATATCAACTAGTTGATAGCAAAATTTTATCTCAATGGAAGTTCACGTGGACTTCTTCTGTATGCTTCAAAAATGTTTGCTATAAATATGAATATTTTTCACATTTTTATTCAATACCAATACATAACTTTTCTCTAACTCTTAGAAGTTTCCAGGAAACTGAGCAGAAGCAATGATGCAACAGAATCTGACATAAAAATTTAGAAGAGAACTCATGGGGTGAAAAAACCTGTAGCCTCCATTGCACAGTGGAAACTTTTATAAAACCAAAATAAAAAGGAAAAATAAAGTCAGCATGTCCGAAGTACCTCCCAGCTCTGATGTTATTGCTCCCATACTGATGCTAGTAGTCCATAACATTGAAGACACTTGAGCAGACTTGTAGTACATACAAGTACATACTTAATTCACCATTAACAAGAAGAAATCAATCAGAGCTGCCATTAAATAATAATACATAGGTCTGAAAACATATTTGCTAGCACTCGAGAACACCTGAGGACTCTGTACTTCCAGAGTGCTTTGTGACAAACTTCTCTAGATATGTCTACACTCCCAAAAGGACTCTTTTTTCAAGTGGTTTTAGCTTTCAGCATCCACAGTTCCAACAGCAAGCCTAACTCCATATTGAATCAAGAGCTCCTGTGTATTGTCTGTTTTGAACCAATGATCTCTCTTAGTTTCGTCTGTTTCATTCTGCTTCTAGTGCTAGAAAAGTGATCCATGACTCTCAGTTCATCTTTCCCTTTGGCATTTTGCAACTCTCATGTGTTGGGCCTTGTTTCAAAAACAGTGTGGTAGTTTAAGAGTAAATGGTCGGGGAGAAATCTGGAAGAGACCCTGTGAGACAGCCTTTAGAGAGAACAGAGAGGACTCTATAACCTGGCCCTGGGACCACACCTGGTGTTCTTGTGCTGACCTATCTGACCATGTTATCATCCATGAAAGACAGAGGAATCATGTTTCCGCTGAAAGTTGAATTCACCTGTGACTAAATGTTTTTATATTTGAGTATTGTAGTCTTCACACTGTCAGTTTAGTCCAAAACTGTGACAGGTACACAGGATTCAGTTTCTTTTATATCCCACTTCAGTCATCTGTTTGCCATGCTGAACTGTCCTAGTCTGTTGCTGTTACACATGTGAAACCACTTATTTATGTTTGGTTTATTTATATGTGGTTAATGACAGGCTTTGTTTGTTTCATTCTCTTTTGCTTTTAAGTGACTTTTCTCACTTAAACCTAACTCGCCACTCATAAACAGTCTGTAATCTGCATATAACCTGTAATCTTGCACTGTTAGTATAGAGTTCTGGAAGTTTTCCAATAATTACTGAAAAATTATTAAGCATGGGTAATAGGTAAATCAAAGAATATTTGCAAAATTTCTAATCCTAACCATATGCTTTATATCTGATTCCTTGTTTTCTTACCCATAATTGAATTTATTTTTACTTGAGATCTGGCAATGGGCACAAATGTCTTTTTGGGTTACAATATACAGGTCTGATTTTAGTCTTAAAATGATTGTAGCATTTAATAACTACTTAAACTAATTACCTCTGAAGTATTAAAATAATATATACTGAACAACTATATGAAATACTGATAGTAAATTCACAACTGTGAAACCTGGATATACACTAAATTCTAGGCTGCATTCTGGAAATCTTGCTTCACATGCATTTAAAATGCAAATTCACAAGGGCATGCTATCATACCTTAAAATGTATAGTAATGAGTTGAAAGGTTTAGTTTTCTGGTCACTGTCACAACACAAATGTAGGTAAATTAAGCTCTTTAATGCAAACTAGAAAACAATCTTCCTCATATAATAACCAGTCACTAATGGTATGACGCTAATTAGTTTCACTAATATGGTAGAACATGGTCAAGGTCATGCTTAAAAACCAGATTGATGAGGCAGTAATGTAAAAAACAGGTGTTCTTCTGGTTAATGAAGAGAATGCATTAATATCTGGAGCAACCAAAAGAGTAGAGGAAGGTAAGATTTAGTAATATAATTATTACAGATTTGAAAGGGATTAGAAATGAAGGAGCATAAAATTACCCAAGTATTTGGAACTTTTTATTTGTGGTTGGATTGTAGGTTGACAATGTAATTTAATCAATGATGACTTCAATTTTAGTTCTTTTCATACAGTAAAGAAAGGTTTTAAAAAATTACCTTCTTAAAATTTGCACTACTACACCCTCTGAAGGTTATTCAAAAATCTTCCCTATTTATTTGGTAAATTATTCCTGTTCATATTTGATGTTTAAACTAGAAAAATTCCGTGTTTCAAATAACTTTACCTAATTGTTGATTTTATATTACATTCTTTATCAAATGCATTTCATCATTGTCACTAAATGTCTTTGTAGAACTCAACAGGGACAAGTGGTGTTGTAAGAATAAAACTAGAAGTAATATCTCTACTTAGAGAGGCTTATAGTCTAAATTAAATATGAGAAATGACAGCAGACCATGGAGGAAATTAAGAAACAAAATGGAAGGAAGCAAACTGCATGAAGAAAATGACTTTGTGAATTTTATTTAAGAAAATAGAAGAAGTTCTTAATTTTTCTTCATTTTAACAATTTTTTCCACCTTATTTTGCTCTTGTTCTTTCATTCTTTGTAAACATGTAAATTCAGGACAAAAAGGACTTATGCCACCACTGGAACATTCCCTCTCACTCTCTCTGCATCCCATTAATCTATTCTATTACAATGATTTATTCTGAAAAGTTAGAAGAATGGAGGTAAAGTTCCAGAATCCCTATGAGAGCAAACATCACATAGATATGGACTTAAAGATGAAAAAAAAAAAAAAAGTGTGTATAAAATGTTGGATGTAATCTCTTTTCAAGTTAAGATTGCTGAGCCTAGTAAACAGGAGCTCAGGAGAACTCTCCATACCTCTTGCTTCCAAGGGTGAACAGTGACATGCACAGAGTATACATACACTGCATGCACTTGCAGATCACACTGGAGCACTATAGGTCCAGAGTCTTCCCTAACTCGACTTCAAAGAAAAGTAGGTACCTCTACACTATTTTCATTATCAGTGACTGTGAGTGTCTCACAGCAGTCCCAGAGCAAGATGGCATAGATAAGCTTTTCTTTTAATATGTAGCTTTAGTGCAGACTATCCCCTGTAATGAAATTGAGTTTTACCACAAAGAAGACAGATATTTGTACTCTGAGTACGAATTAATGCACATACTGTCAATTCCAAGAGTCATGAACTGGAATGAAACAGGTGGCAAAGCTACATTTTCAGTATGAACATGCCAATAGGAAATTAATCTAATTTTCAAAACTGTACAGAAACTTGTCCTCTCTTAATGTTGGGTTGTTACCTTCATCTGTGCCTGATAAGCATGGTATTTATTAAGCATTTGGTGTTTGGGTTATTCAAAGGCTGATTTTACAAACAGTGAGTTTACAGAATCACAAAATATTCTAAGTTGGAAGCAAGGAACCACAAGGATCATTTAGTCCAACTCTTGAGTGAATGGCCTTTATGCAACCCACAACCTTGGTGTTAGTAGCACCATGCTCTAACCAACTAAGCCAATATCAGGGTTTTTAGAGACAGTGGAGTATCATTTAAAATTACTATCTATTTCCTTACATTATTTTTCAGACTTTAAAATAATCTTTCTGGTAATTCAAAGAAGCACTCATGTTGCACTTGCTTCGTCTTCAAGATTTAATGATTTTTAACTGTATAACTATGGACTAATCATGTTACAGTTACACTGGTTTTATATAAAAATTAAGTGAATTTGCAGATTCCAAGCTCTCTAACAATGTAACTACAGGCTAGCATTATTCAAGATCATAATGTCAGTAACAGAGAAATTCAAATTGCTAGAACAATCAGATAAGTTTTTATTTCCACTTTCAAAATATGCTTTTGTTTTAAAGTATCCTATTCCTATTTAGAGGAGTCATGTTTGTAGGGGAAGGTACTAGAGTATCATGTAGACTCTGTTAAAATACTATAGCATGCAAATCAGTTTCATACACAAGAAAGTTAAAAATAGGTATTAAGCAGTAAGATGTGAGAAATAGAATAGCCTTTTTAAGAATTCAGAAAAGTCTGGATCACAGTCCTACAATCCTACTGATGTTATCTGAAGAGTTATTTTTCTGATGGACAACAATTTCCTTTCCCTTTTTGTTTCTGTGTCTGCCTCCAAATTCATGGAAACTTTCCTTGTGACAGCAATGATTTTCATCAGGATTGGCAAGGGGATAGGTACAATAATTCCTCCCTTTTTCTGTTGAAATTCTCCAAATAATTACAGTTTTCAGAAATAAACCCCATAAATTTATAAATTAATTATTAAGAAAAATTATTAAATTAATAATAAAGAATAAATCCATATTATTTACTTTACAGGACTTTATTTTGGCTTATTGTCCACTTATTCTTTTAGTAAAGCATAGTCCATCACAGAGCCATTAGCACTCTTGGAACTAGAGAAAAGACAACTGTGTTCAAGTTCCGCTTTTCAATCAAGCAAAACAACATTTAAAGCACTTACTAAATGCAGTGCCATAATTGCAATAATTTAGTGATACAGACCTGATATTCTAACTAAATTTGATATTTTGATCTGTTTTCTGACAAATTGCTAACTATCATGCTTTTGTTGACTATCATGCTTTTCCCTACTAGGTTTCAATTTGAGCTTCCATTCTAACTAAAATAAGGACAGATTTTGCTAGTTTTAGCTAGCTCTCAATCTATAATTAAGACAAAAGGGTATTAGTGTTGTACTACCAAAGCACACAGAGAAATACTTTAATATGAAGGCCAGGTTGGATGGGGTTTTGAGCAACCTGGTCTAGTGGAAGGTATCCCTGACCGTGGTAGGGGAGTTGGAACTAAATGATCTTTAAGGTCCCTTCCAACGCAAACCATCATATGACTCTATCATTCTATAATGTTTTTTTAATATTATAGAGAGCAAACATTTCCTGTTTTTTTTTTTTTTTTTTAATAAGAACTAGAGAGCAAACAGTAATGAATGCTGTACCTCCGCACTCTATACAAGGACCAATACTATGTAAGATCTTCATCATGGGCAGTGGGATTGAGTACACCCTCAGCAAGTTTGCAGATGAGACCAAGCAGAGTGGTGCAGTTGATGCTCTAGAGGAGCAGGATCTCATCCACAGGGACCTTAACAGACTCGAAGAGTGGGCCTATGTAAACCTCATGAAGCTCAAC
>VYXB01000179.1:3167-13962 GCA_013397135.1 Pachyramphus minor
CTCTTTGACCCGGGATTGCACCCTGCTTTTCCCCCTCACTCCTAGGAGCGGTCTCACAGAGGCACAGCACAGGAGTTTCCGCGAACTCTAAGTTACCCTCGAACCCAAACTGGGTCAGCTTTACACTGACGACGCTGCCCTCATTGCTCACACAGAAGTAGCTCTGCAGCGTTTAACATCCTGCTTTGCAGAGGCTGCTGAGCTTTTTGGGCTGGAAGTCAGCTTGAAGAAGACAGAGGTTTTCTATCAACCTGCACCTCAGGAAGCCTTCCATCATCCCCATATCTCCATTGGCGAATCAGAACTCAAAACGGTCCAGCAATTTAATTACCTGGGAAGCATCATCTCCTCAGACGGTAAGATTGACAAAGAAATTGACAACAGGCTGGCAAAGGCTTACAGAGCTTTTGGTAGACTCCATAAAAGAGTTTGGTGAAATAAACACCTGAAGAAAAGTACAAAGATCAGTGTTTACAGAGCCATCGTCCTGTCTGCTCTTTTGTATGGGTCTGAGTCATGGGTCATTTACCGCCACCACCTGCGACTCCTCGAACGGTTCCATCAACGCTGCCTCCGTACAATCCTCAACATCCACTGGATGGACTGTGTGACCAATATGTCTGTCACGAGTATTGAGGCCAGAAGTAAAGTAAGCTAAGCAAAATCTTAGTTTATTTTGGAGAGAATCAGTACCAGCTGAAGCTGCACAACAAGATTAACTCAGATGCTTAGAGCATGGTGCTAACACTGCTAAGTTTGTGAGTTTGATTCCCTGTGTGGGCTATTCACTTAAGAGTTGGACTTGATGGTCCTTGTGGGTCCCCTCCAACTTAGAATATTCTGTAACTCTTGTCAGTAACTCTGTACTACATTTGATAAAATCAGCATATTTATGCTCTCTTTCCCAAGAAATCCATTGAGGAAGACCTCTGTTCAAAATCCTCACCTATTCACAATTCTGGTTGATGGGAAATGCAGGGAGTTTTCACATTCCCCAATATTCACATCAATTCTGTAGACTTGGGGGCCTTTTTTTTTTTATTTTTTTTAACCTCCCTTTGTTAAAACAAATCCAAAGAAATCATAAATTCTACTATTTCAGAGAACATGCTCTATTCCAGCAGAAGAGATGCAACATATATTTTGCAACCTTCCCATGGTTATGGTTATATGAATTTGCTTTTATTTTACTTACTACAGAAAATGATGAGGTGGGGGCATGGAGGGCAGGGGCAGAAAGGATATTATTAGCTGATTTTTAGAATTACTTCTTTATTTCTCAGAGAAATGGTGTGGTGTGAGCTCAGCATTGGCCCTCAACTAATATGCACTGATGTAACATAATACAGTAAGGTAATGAGTTGGAGAAGTTACTCTTTCTATTTCTGATGTTGGAGAGGGAAAACTGGATGAGCAGTTTGCAGAACTGAAAAAAAAGAAGCAAAACAAAGGTAACACTTCTCCCCTTACATCCACTCTTCCTGATGAAAGTTTTCAGTTTTAATATCTTTTCTTTTCTTTTCTAAGCTTGTGAAATGCACTCTCTTGTAATAATAATTAGTAAATTTTCTGTAGCAACGTCCATATTAAGCAATGCAATCAAACTTATGCTGTATTTTAAAATATATATGCAGGTATATAATAATTCCAGTGGGAATAGCATCTGGGCATAACAGTAATTGAACGTAGAATTTAAAATTTAGCTCTTAACAATTGTTGTTATTGTATCAGCTTCTGCACAGGAAATTCCTAGAAGAAAAATCTTTCTTTATATGATGAGCTGTGTTCTCATGTCTCTGACGGTTAGTCATGACTACCTTGTTCAGTTGATAATTCATACAGCTATGATTTTATAAAATGTTTGATTTTCACAAAATTGTATTACAGAAAGATCACAGATCAACATACAAGAATGTGAATACTTGTGAATACTTCATTTGTTTCATATACTTATTATATTAGATGAGACAATCTGATTTGTAACACTTTTTATATATTAGCTCTTCATTCATGCTCCAACCAATTTATGTCCTATTTGAAATTGTATTTTATTTCTGCCTTCTCTTTCTATTTACCTATCTGTACATATTTTCCTGTTACTGTTGTGTCACAATTTCATACTTAAATTTATGTTCAAAATCCCTTTATGTTGCATGGATCTTTCTCTATCACTATGTTAGAAATGAGGAACAACGGGGCAAAAATTGCAACTGGGCCTTAACAGAGCCTATGTGTGGCAAAGACTTCTGAAATTTAGAGTGAGATTTAGTGGAAAAGAAGCACATATTTATGAATTACTGCAATATACAGAATCTTCTTCTTGCTTATGTTGTAAAAAAAAAAATTTGGAAATGTGAAAGCTAAGATCTTAAAATAAAAACAAAAATAATGTTTTCAAATATTGAAAGTACTTTATATTTAGTAACAGTCACTTCCAAAGTGAAATGAATCTTGCTTATATAATAATGGCCAGACTTCGCGAACGAAGATCTGTGGAAGGTCTTTGTACGCCTTGCAGCCTGCGCATTGGATTTATTTTAGGTGGGACACAGTGCGCGCAGAACTGAGCCCACCCTTTAATCCTGAGGTTCATCTGCCGGGGCCAAGCGAGCTTGGACAGTGGCAGCGAGGTCCTCAGGACGTAGGTGGATCGCCTTACAGGGCTAACGGGCTCCACCTACCCGGGGAGTTTCCCCGACCGGGAATCGAACCCGGGCCTCGGCAGTTACAGTGCCGTGTCCTAAACCACTAGACCACCAGGGGCTCCTGAATCTTGCTTAACAGCTCAATTTCTGTAGCAGCTAAACCAAGTGAAAACTCAGAATCAACCAAGTGTCTTGCTTTCATGTAACATTAGATTAATATAAATGAACAGTTTCACAATGAACAAGTTCTTATGAAGAGTTTAGATATCACTAAATACATTAGTAAATGTATAAAAAAAAAAAAAAATCTGAAGGCTATTTCAGTTAAAATTATAGAAGATGGATTGGTGGCCAAGGATGTCAATGACAACACGGGCTTTCTCAAATACATCAATAACAAAAGGAAAAGAAGGTATAATGTGGGTTTGTTACTAAATGGAGGGGGAAGAACCCTGGTAAGAGGATGAAAAGAAGGCAGAGGTACTGAATGCCTTCTTTGCATCAGTCTTTATTGACAATACCAGCACTAAGATGTTGATCTGGTTGCTCTGACCCACCAGTCCAGGGTAAAGGAATGTTGAAATAAAGGTTTTCCCTTGTTTGAGGAGTACTGGGTCAGAACATACCTAAGCGAACTTGTGATCCACAAGTCCTTGGGCTGTGATAGGAAGCAGCCATGAGTGCTGAGAGAGAGCTGATGGACACCATAGCAAGGCTCCTCATGATCACCTTTGAAAGGCTGTGATGAATAGGAGAGGTGCCTGAGGACAGGAGGAAAGCAAATGTCACTACAATCTTCAAAACTGGCAAGAAGGAGGACTGAGGTGACTAATGTCACTCAACCTCACCTCAGTCTCTGGAAAGGTGATGGAGTGCCTGGTTCTGGAGGCCATCTCTATCCACATGGATGACAAGAAGGTGATCAGGATTAGTCAGTATGAATTCACTAAAAATAGATCAACCTTAAAAGTTGACTTTGATGAAGAAACAACTACCTGGATGGATAAGCGGAGAGCAGCAGATATTGTCTATCTCAACTTCAGCAAGGCTTTCAATACTGTCTCTTATGACATCCTCGTGGGCAAACTCAGGAAGTGTGGACTGTATAAGTGGACAGAAAGGTGGATTGAGAACCAGCTGAATGGCAGATCCCAGAGGGTCCTTATCAGTGTTACAGGGTCTAGCTGGAGGTTTCTCATTAATGGTGTCCCCCAAGGTCNTATGAATTCACTAAAAATAGATCAACCTTAAAAGTTGACTTTGATGAAGAAACAACTACCTGGATGGATAAGCGGAGAGCAGCAGATATTGTCTATCTCAACTTCAGCAAGGCTTTCAATACTGTCTCTTATGACATCCTCGTGGGCAAACTCAGGAAGTGTGGACTGTATAAGTGGACAGAAAGGTGGATTGAGAACCAGCTGAATGGCAGATCCCAGAGGGTCCTTATCAGTGTTACAGGGTCTAGCTGGAGGTTTCTCATTAATGGTGTCCCCCAAGGTCTGATACTGGTTCCATTATTGTTTAATCTGTTCATCCATGACTTGGATGAAGGGACAGATGACTCCTCAGACAAACTTGGTGTTGTGCCATTTCCATGTGGAGCCTGTTCCAGCACCCTACCACCCTCCGGGTGAAGAAATGTATTCTGATATTCAACCTAAACCTCCCTTGACTCAACTTCAAGCCATTCCTTTCAGTTCTGTCATTGGTCACCACAGATAAGATATCAGTGTCTGTCCCTCTTCTTTCTCTCACAAGGACATTGTTGACTGCAATGAGGTCTCCCCTCAGTCTCCTCTTCTCCAGGCTGAACAGACCAAGTGACCTCAGGNCTTCGACTGCCTGGCGATGCTTTGCCTGATGCCCCCCAGGACATGGTTGGCCCTCCTGGCTACCAGGGCACTGCTGGCTCATATTCAACTTGCCATCAACCAGGAACCCCAGGTCCCTTTCCACAGCACTGCTTTTCAGCATCTCATTCCCCAGTCTGTCTGTCCATCTGGGGTTACCCCATCCCAGATGCAGAATCCAGCACTTTCGCTTGTTGAACTTCACATGGTTCATGATTGCCCAGTCCTCTAAATTGTTAGGATCTCTCTGCAGTGCCTTTCTGCCCTATAGGGAGTCAACAGCTCCTCCCAGTTGTGTGTCATCTGCAAATTTGTTTAGTATCTCTTCCAGTCCAAGTCATTAATGAAGATGTTAGAGCACTGGGCCCAAGATGGAGTCCTATGGAACCCCACTAGTGACAGGTCACCAGTCTGTCACCCCATTCACCCTCTGTGCTCGACCCATGAGCCAATTTTCACTCCCCACATGATGTGTTTATCCAGCTGTGAGCTGGACATTTTATCCAGAAGGACGCTGTGAGAGACAGTATCGAAAGCCTTGCTGAAGTCCAAAAAGATTACATCAACTGACTTTCCTTGATCAACTAGGTGGGTTACCTTGTCATAAATCAGGTTGGATAAGCAGGACTTTCATGAAGCTCGGATCAAAGACTTCATTGTCTTTAAGGTGTTTTTCAATACCTCCCAGAAAGACTTTACCAGAGATTAAAGTGAGACTGACAGGCCTGAAGTTTCCAGGGCCCTCCTTGCCCTTTTTAAAACTGGGACAATGTTCACCAGCTTCCAGTCAGCTGGGACCTCTCTGGATTCCCAAGATTGCACAAAAATCATCAAGAGAGGTTTTGCAATGACAGCTAGCTCTTTGAGTCAAAAGTACTCTAACCAGTAAGTGATACAGATATTTTAATATTTAAGTGATGTCATGAATTTAATATATACTGAGCACATTAAAAATATTCCTCATTGCAAAATTGTTTTTTATCCAATATGAACTACTTGACAGTTGTTTTGTGCTGCTTTTAAAGATGTTTAATATATTTTTATTATACATTATCAATTAACTGCTGCTGAAAGATATTTCATGTTTAGCAAAAGAGACAAAACTCAATCTGTTGCTATCTGAGAACCTGAAAAATTAAAGAATATCGCCAGAATATTTAACAATAAGTTTTAAAGACAAACAATGCACAATACATAGGTTCATTCCACTGGTATATTTCATAAGCCCCATCATCATTTCCCCATAATGAGAATCTATCAATTGAAAACCATCCCCAGGTGAACAACCTATCAAAAAAAGTTAACATCACAAAGGCTTTAGCACTGTTAGCTAAAATCAAGGGGATTCCCCAAGGACCTCCTCATTTCAAATAGCAAAGTTCACATCTATCTGAAGCAGAAAGGGGGGAAAAAAGTCACCCCAAAATCTGAAATGCTGAAATGAACTTCTTCCTAGAGAATGCTATGGCATTTGTTTCAGCTTTCCCTCATTTGCAAAACATACTGACTTTATGGCAGCCATTCTAAAAACCTTGAGGATCAGGGTAAGGCAGGCAGGCAGGAGGGCAGTGTGGTGACAAATTGGATGACAGAGCTGGCTACCTAACTTAAAAATTTAAAAAAACACTTGGGCAGGTGTCCAAAGAAGAAGTAGATGCCAGCAGTTAAAAGTATTATTTCTCTCTACATCCTGTTTGCTGAGGTTACTACTCACAACTCTGACATCTCAGCAGAAAAGAATTTGTGTTGGTATTGAACTTCTTCAATGAAAAAATTTAGAGGTTTAAACCACAGTTCATCATAAACTGATGCTCCTTAGAATGCATAATTTAATTTTTTTATAACTAAGCATTTTGCTGGGTATAGTGCAGCACATTTATCTTACACAGATGTGCCAAGGGCTTCTGAGGTATAAGAGCCAGTAGGTGAACACCAATGAAATACTTCAAAGGAGTTAAGGTGTATTCTTCTAAAAAGGTGACATGGCCAATAGCTCAGCTGAAGCACCCCTACCCCAATGCATGCAGCGTGTGCAACAAACAAGAGGAGCTGAAAACCAGTTATACTAAAAGCCTGCCAACTAGTAGCCATTAGTGAAAGTTGGTGTCATGAATCTTGTAACTGGAGTGCAGCTATCAATGGCTGCATGTTGTTCAGAACAGACAGACAAGGAAGGAGGGGCAAGAAATGATTGTGAAGGGCTCTCTCTGAAGAACATCCATGAGCAGGTCATAACCTTATGGATGAGAATCAGAGACTGAGGCAACAAAGAAAACCTTGTTGGCTTGCGTCTACTAGAGGCTGCTTAGTGGTGACAAAGCCTTCTTACTCAAGCTACAGGAGGCATCAAACTCACCAGCTCTCATGCTGCTGGAGGATTTCAACCACCCCAAAATGTGCTGGAAAAAAAGCATGGCAAGCTATAGTCAGTCAAGGAGACTCATGGAAGGCATTGAGCATAACTTTTTAAGCCAGGCAGTAGATAGCCCTACCAGAGGAGGTGCATTACTGGGCCTCATGGTCACCAATGGAAGTGAGCTGATAGGTGTTGCCAAGATTGGAGGCAGTCAGGACTGCAGTGAAGATGCACTGGTGCTGTCAGCATTCCTGAGGGATGGAAGACAGGTGAAAAGTAAAGTCAGGACCCACCCCAAATTTTGGAAAAGCAAACTCTAGCTGTTCAAGGAGTTAGTGAGTAGGTACCCCTGGGAAACTGCCAAGGACAAGGGAACAGAGCAGAGCTGGCAGATCTTTAAGGACACTTTCATTAGAGCACAACAGCTCTTGATCCACACGTATAAAAAGTCAGGAAAGGAGAGACTGACATGGATGAGTCAGGACCTTCTGGATAAACTGAAAGGTAAGAATTCACAGACAGGAACAGGTATCCTGGAAAGAGATAGGAATGCTACCTGGTTGTGTAGGTATGGTGTCAGGAAGTCCGAGCTGGAGCTGAACTAGACAAGGAAAGTGCTTCTACAAATATGTCAGCCAGAAAAAGAAGGTCAAAGAAAGCGTACCCTCCCAATGAACAAGGCTGGCAAATGAGTAAAAACAGATGACAAGGAGGCTGAGGTACTCAATATTATTTTGCCACACTGTTCACTGGCAATCTCTCTTCCTACACCTCTCCACTTGGTGAACCTCAAGGCAGGGACTTGTGCAAAGTCCCTTCCACTGTAAGAGAAGATCAGGTTTTTGACCACCTATGAATGTACATAAATCTACGGGACCTGATGAGATTCATGGTAGACTCCTGAGCGAATTGGCTGATGCAGTTGTCAAGACATTCTCCATGATATTTGGAAAGACATGGCAGTCAGGTGAAGTCCCCAGTGACTAGAAAAAGGGAAACATTGTACCCATCTTAAAAAAGGTCAGAGAGGAGGACTCTCTGAACTACAGACTTTTCAGCCTAACCTCTGTGTCCAGAATAATCATGGAACAGATCCTCCTAGGAGCTATGCTAAGACACGTGGAGGACAGGGAGGTGATTCGAGTCAGCCAGCATGGCTTCACCAATGGCAAGTCCTGCCTGAACAACTGAGTGGCCTTCTATGATGGAGCAACTATATCAGTGGACAAGGGAAGGGCTATGGATGTCATTTACCTGGATTCTGTTAAGCCTTTGACACAGTTCTCCACAACATTCTTCCTCTAAACTGGAGAGTGATGGATTTAATGGATGGACTGTTTGGCCGACAAGGAACTGGATGGCTGCATCCAGAGAGTATTTGTCAATGATTCAATGTCTGAATAGAGATCAGTGATGAGTGATAGATACTAGGATGGCTTAATATCTTCATCAGTGACATAGATAGTGGGATCAAATGTATCCTCAACAAGTTTACAGATGACATGAAGCTGAGTGGTTCGTTTGACACATTTGAGGGACCACATGCCATCCAGTGGAGTCTGGACAAGCTCGAAGAGAGTCCATGTGAACTTCACAGTTCAAAAAGCCAAGTCCTGCACCTGCATTAGGGCATCCCCCAGTATCAATACAGCTGGGGATGAAGGATTTGAGAACACCCTTGCAGAGAAGGAACTGCAGATACTGGTACATAAAAAATTACATTGCCATTCTCAAATTAGTACAGTAAAATCCTACCACTGGGAATATGTTGGCTAATGGCCTAATAGAAATAAATTGTATGAAAAAAGCAGGGTTAAAAAACAGTAACAAGAGTTTCATAAAATTCTGTGGGTTTGCATCTTGCTAATTTCCTCTAGAATAGAGTGTATTTTTCAAGTTACTTGGTGAACAAAATTACACACTGAGTAACTTTTGTGAAGACACATTGGACTGATGTGATGTTCAATACAAAGCAGTTTATTTTCAGCATTTGTAGTCATAGCTTGCACTGTGGTTATAGTGACTACAAAGCATGTTACAATTCCTCTTTGCAAATGTTAAAATTTTAATATTTTGAAGTTGTTAATTTTATTTTAGTGTAAATAAATGTCCTAAGTATCTATTGTTTCCTACTAACACAGAGGTGAAGATCTGTCTCATTTTTACAGAGGCATGAAAGTGACTACGTTCTTCAAGAACACAGAAGGATACTTTTGCAATACAGAATAACTTGTCTAATTGTCTACTGAAAAAGGCATTCTGAAATGGAGGCAAGTATTCTTTTTCTTATAATTTTAATTTTCTCCAGGAAGGGTTTGAAAGAAATGGAAAATTAATTTGTTCTGCATGATAAGGCAATTCAAATGTAAGATTCCAGTCAGGCCTTGCAGACCAGATGGCTTTCCATTTTCTGGCAATGGTGTTAATTGTAAGTCAGGCTATAAACTTATTTTAATCAACTTTAGGCAACTGAGGGTTTTTCTAATCATAGAAGCAGCTGCAGTCTGGAAGCATTGCAGCATTAGTATTACATTGTACAGTACACATTTAACAATGACAAATGGAAACTATAAACAATAATCTTAAGTAAAGCTTACTGATCACTACTTCAAAGACACCAAAAATGAAAATTTGGAATTTAATGAATGTCTTACTTCTTCACTCTCCATTTATGCCACAAAATTTCTAAAAACACACAAAAAATCATGACATTGGTTTGGTCACTAAAATGTTAAGCCCCTAGTTCAGCATAAAAAAAAATGTTTTTGAAAGTCTCAGATCCCTTCTATAAATCAAGAAGGTAAGAACTTTATAACTTTCCCTTTCTGGTACAATTTTAAGAAAGTATATACATAGAATGCTATTTATTTTAACAAGTTAATGATTTCTCTAATCTTTTTGAACTGAGGGAAAACTAGAAGATCTATCTTCCAGTAAAAATTATTTTATGATATCAAATTAAGAATTAACTATAGAAGGAAGAAAAACTATGAGTGCATTTCAAAAGTTAGAAATAGGTTTCTACAATTACCAAAAAAAGGCATAATTCCAGAGGTTATTATTTAAAAAAAAAAAAAATCAATTTAATAACTACTATCGGGCTTTGCCTTACTTCCTTTTTTGTCCTAGAAAGCCTGGAAAACCAGAAAAAATATCCTTGTTTGCGTAGTTGGATTATATTCTTTGGCAAACTTTGCACTTTACTGTGGTAATTAATGGGATATGGGACAAATATTTGTCATGCTTTCAAAAATAATCAGTATCATTTGAAGATGTACTTAGTTTATCCTCACATTATTTTGACACAGGCTTAAGATTTTTTTTCCCTCCTGTCTACTACTTTATGTTTGTCTACAATAGTACAAGGAACTCCTCGTTCCTAACAGCTCTAAAATAAACACTGAAGATACACAAGATAAAGTAGACAATGTTTTTGTAAACATTAGCAAACATATTCCATATTTCATCCACATGGAACATTTTCAATGCATATTATCTTATGAAAAACATGAAAAATAAGCCAAAAAGAGCATTCAGAGTGAAAAATAAAAGTTGCATATGTATTTTGCTTGCTGAAAATAAAAATGTAAGCGAAAGTGCAATTAAACACTAAAACATGATATTTTATTTTTCCCCTGAAACTTCCAAGTATATTTGGGTTATTTTTACAGTGGAGTTGCCTACAATTTTAAGAATAAATTGTATTTATTAAAAAAAAACCAAGTATGTATCATGCTACCTGTATATACATCTGTGTCTCTGGTTCTGTGCACATCTTTTCTCTCCCCTCTTTTCTACCCTACAATGTTAACAATTCTTCATTAGTATCAAGAAAATTTGACTAGACTGTAGGTACTTGAAATATAAATTTTTGACATTTTTTTAAAACATCTGAGTAGAGATGAAACATTTGGCAAGTGTCCCAATTAAAAAAAAAAAAA
>VYXB01000182.1:0-27296 GCA_013397135.1 Pachyramphus minor
CTTCTGAGGTTTTCACAGGTATACTAATATAGCACATTTTTCACAGTGGGACACATATTAATGAAGAGTTTTTATGTCATGTATAATGCCACAAGCTGTGTCATACTGTGGCAAATGATTTAACAACTCACCACAGACAAAAGGCTGTACATTTTAATTTTCTTTCCACTGCGAAACCCACCAGTAAATTATCATCCTTCAAAGCTACTACCACACATGCACAGTGAAGACAGTAAAAAAAAAAATTAGGGTTTGAAAGTCAGTGGAAAAAAGCATTTATAGGAAAATAATATTCATGGAATTAACAAAAGCAAGATACAGCCTGCACTTGCACATCTTTTGATTATCCCCATGTTTTCATGTTCCAGATGCCTCCAAATGAATGATCCTATAACCTTATAACCAATTTACATTGATTGCATAGACTTGCTGGAATTCCGAGTAATGACCCTAATCAATACAGCTGATCCTAACTCTGGTATTTGTAAAACAGAGCTGTAAAAGAAGGGAGCTCTGAATTAATTTACTAAAGCAACTACAACTTTTTTTTTTACTATATTATACTTTCAAGTAAATGAGCAATTCACTGTCACTTGCCATTTTTGTTGCTATATACTAGAATATAAGGAATCAGACAAAGACACATGTATGTGTTCTCATTTGCTGTTTTTCTTAGTAATAGGCTTTTGACAATTAAAAAAAAATGTATATATAGTTAAGCAAGCAATATTGATCCTGAGCAAGTCTTTTTGGTCCTACATGCTTGTAATACTAATACTAATACTAATGTTTCTGATACTAATCTAATATTTCCCTCTTCACTGTACCAGCAACAGTCCATTAACCTGGGACTGCACTGTCTATCAAAGAGGATCTCGCACTTCTGGGCTGACTTATAAGCCTGTAACCTCCAGCCCCAAAAAGCAACTGTGTACAACTGTGGCATTTTGGAAGCAGGGAAGTTCTTAAAGGCACGGTCAAGTTCTTTTTTTTTTTTTAACAACACTGAGAGTTCTATAACTATCGAGCGGGATCACACAGAGTTATTTTTCCTGCATTTCGTTCAAATAGCAAATCCAGATTCATATTTATAATATATATGGCAAGTATATGGCAACAGGGCACCCTTATTTTAAGGAACTTCTGCTTGAAAAACTCTGGTTTACTCTGACTTTTTACTGTCAAATCTCATTATGAAATTCCTTGCCTATATGTGGCTATTAATCCCTTTCTACCCATTTCACCAGCAGTGACTTTGAAGTTTCTCTCTGTTCTCAAATTCACTGTTTTGGATTTTATTTCCTCTAATGTTTTAGCTTTAATTTTATCAAGTTCAAAAGAATTCTGCTATTGCTTCTCTTACATCCAGTCTTTTTAGATAATTTTGAATTATTTTTCTCATTCGGTATTTTGCACAAACTCTTTCATAATCAACTCAGTCTTATATGCACATAAATTGTGTTCTGAAATGCCTGTGTTTAAATATTGGTGAAGAGGTTAAAAGAAATGAGACCTAATTTTAATCATTGAAAAAGCTTTTGAAAGCATATGAAACCATATGTGATAAATTATCATGAACTATCCCTGTTAAGGATTCCTGCAGCTTGCAAGCTGAAAGTGTCAGGGTAATAGTGAATTACTTTACTTCTTGATAAGACAGAAAGCATTGTTTTACTAAAACATCAAGGATATGTTTCTTCTGTTAATACTATTTTACACTAGAACTGATATAACTGATATATCAGCATTTTGTCTTTAAATTTACTTAGCTTGTTATCTTCTGGAAGCAGAGCAAATGAAACATTCAGAACTATACTCCAGCCCTAGGTATTAAATTTTGATTCTGCTACTGTGTCCTTGCACCCATACTTTTTGGGAAGTAATTTCCCTATGTGGCAGTATCCTTGCAAGCACAAGGGATTTGAGGTCTGAAATTCTGAGTCAGAATACCTGTGTCCTAGTATTCATCTGAGCACATGAGCTACTGCCTTTTTCCACAGATATCTGAAACTGGATTGGCAAAATGGCAACTACCTTAATCCCACTGTTAACTGATGCTGATAACCAGATGAGTATGAGTTATATAATTGCAGTGGGTTTGTTTTGTTTTTGGTTTTTGTTTTTTTTTTCCTTTGCAGCTCTGAAGGTAAATTTTTCATTACTCTGATCATACTTTGCTTTTGTGGTACTGCTGATCAAATTCATTTTGTGAGGGCAGCCAGTAGCCAAAAACAACAGTAAACACATTTCTCTGTCTACATCCTGCCTGGCACAGGGTGGCAGGACTGTCTTGGTGACTCATCCTGGAAGCAAGTAAACTGCAGGTTTATTTCTGTTGACTCACAGAGCATTGAGGGAGGCACTAGACTTCAAATGTTATTTCTAGACTTAAAAATAAAGCAAAAAAAAAAAAGAGAGTTGTGTATTTATTCAGAATGTCAGTAGTGATGCTACTTGATTCACAAATCAAAAAAACTCTGTTTATAGATACATGTGTATATACATATATATGTAATGTATCTACTTGTCTCTCAAGGCACAGGTAGTATATAATCGAATTTTGTTCTCTATCACAGTTCTGTAAACAAAAGTATAGTGCTTGTCCCTGACCCCAGAAACCAGATTTAAAAGGAAATCCTGAGTATTGCAGAGGTTGTCAGCAACACATGCAGGCATAAATACAACTTTTTAGTAAAAATTTGGAGATTAGATGTAAAAATTTCTCACACTTTTGAAAACTGAACGCAGTGGCATTTAACTAAGTTACAGCCTAATGTCTCCTAGGGCCCATGTTGAACTATCAAAAATTAAAGTTTATCTCATTCTTCCTGTGATGTCTTTAAAGCATACTGTTCAAACCATGTTAAGTAACACATTTTTAAGGTTACAGCTTCTCTCTGGTAATAAAAAAGAAGTGTTTAATGTTGTCTTATTGAGACTTTGTCACTGACTTCAGTGGGTGGAGACCCCTCTCAGAGGACATAACCGTATTCATTAAACAGATGCTTGGTTAAACAGTAACCTTTGTATGGAATGGACATGCATCAGAAAATCAAAAGTCCTTCAGCGAAATTGCTGTCTATTGTGGAGTAGAGTGAAGTAATGTACTGAAAAATCAGAAGAATAAAACATTTCCTACACACTGTCCAGTGTTCCTACAATTGCAAACAAGTAATTGTGAATAAATTAGTTGGTGACAAGGTCTTTATTAGGAATAGAGTAAAAGAAATTTATGTGTTCTACTAGAAAGTGTTTCCAGTGCAGAAATATGCAACTAAATCAACAAAACTGTGTATTGTCCTGGAACGTAATAAGCTATCATGCACTGCCAACTATGATCCTACAGTAAACCAAAATAAAACAGTAAAACTTTTGCCCGTATAACCACATCTCTATTAGATTTCTCTTGACAGAGCTAGACAGGTTAAGAGTCAAAACTCTTCACAGCTTGGACACAGATGGATTGGCACAAGCCTTTACGGGTGGTATTCATCCGGTCATTCTAGACAACTAATTTAGAGTGAGATGAATAATGAGCGAAAAGTGACTGTTTCTAGCCATTGGCTAGAAGGGATCCTCATGTGTTTAATTAGGATATGGATGTCTGCAATGTATCAGGTAAATATTTTCTGAGGGGGTCTCACTCACATCTTGGGATGCTGTCAAGGTCTTGGGGATTACAGAGCTCACAAATAGACTACAAGACTTTTCTAGCGAACAATAGTAACAGGTGAAGGTTCCCCATATATCCTCTACAGATATAAACTAGCAAACATCCAAGATGATTTGTCTCATACCAGAGAAAGATTTCTGCAAACAATTCAGGAGATGGTCTAGCTAATGAACTGATATATGCTTTGCTGTTATGAAACATTTCCAGGGAAGGCTAATCGCCTAAGGTATGGTCAGTACCTACAACTCAAGAAGATAAAACACAGGGCTTGGCTTGTGGCAGACTCCAAAGTCAGCTAAGCACACCTCTGTGTGCACGGCACAACAGTGGAAGGTTTACAGTCTGGAGCAAGATGGCACCACCTCCTGCCATCCAGCTTCCTTTCATCATCTGATCTCTTTATTCATAAACAGCCTCTCAGTCAGTGAGTGCATTTGGCAGGTAATTGTGTGTTTTCCTACACTGACCAGCAGAGCTAAGAAAGATTGAAAGGGAGGAAGCAAGATATCTGAAAAGCCTGATGGTATTAACCACCAGGTCCCACAACAAAGAGAGGCTCTGGCTGCTTTAATCTAGGAAAATTCCTGGATTTCACTGGAGCTAAAGTCTGCATAGTAACATTTGAAAGTGAGGTGTCTGCTGTTCACAGACCCCTGGGACCTTACAGCAAACCTGGCTTCATTTATACATACCATTGTCAGCATCTGATTAGATTAGAGTAAGAAGTCATTGGGTATAAAACCTTAACACCTCAGAAACTTCAGGAAGCCCTCACTGTCTTTTTAGTAATGTGTGCTGCTTTGAAGTCATTTAACCCTATAGGCATGAGGGTTGCAGACCACAGACAGAGAATGGAATTCATACAGTTAGTTTCTGCCTCTGCCAAATTTTACTGCAGTGTGTCGTGGGTTACCAGACCCCTGGGCTGAAATGGTCAGGTCCAGGTAGAGAGAGAAAGAGACTTCCAGCTGCAACAAATTGGAGCCGTTGCCTTAAAGGTAACAGAAGAGAAACCCTACAATGCTACTGAATTGCTTCAAAAGGAAGATCCTTTCTCCCATCTGGACTGATAAACCGGGGAGAAATGCTTTTGTAAATACTCGTAATGGTTTGGACCTGGCACCCAGCCAGATGTCCAGGACCACAGTGAATGTCCTCCTCCTCCCCACCACTTCTTGCCCTTTCAGGGCAAGGGAAAAAAAACTGTGAAAGATGGAGGAACCTGAACTTAACAAAATTATATAACTAAAACTTAACTTTCTTTTCATAAGATAAGCAAGTTTAATTAGAACTGTTGTAGTATATGTTATTCCTTAGTTTCTATCTTGCTAGTAATAAATCTTAGCATTATTCCCCATACATCAAGCCTCTGTTTTGTCTGTATAAAACCTCTCTCAACTTATAGTAACTGTGTGGAGGGGGGAGTTCGAGAAAAAATTGATCCCTGGTAAAACCCACGACACAGTGTGAGTGTCTTTTCAAGAGTTACCCAAGAGAGCTAAAAAGTCATCTCCAGGTTATTCTCTAAAACGAAGACTTTACTTATAACTCTGCTCACAGACATAGGTGTCCTCCATGAGTAGGCATTTGTATGATGGACTACAGAATCAGAATATGCCGAGTTGGAAGGGACCCACAAGGATCATGGATTTCCAGACTGGGGGAACTGTGAGTGGGATTCATCAAGGGGCAAAGATTGGTGGTACTCTTTTAACACAAAGAACCCCAGTCGAAAACCAGAAGCAATTTCAAGCAGGGAGTCCAGTCGCATCACAGTTTGTGTTCAAAGACACAAATGGTGACTACCTCCCAGACGGACAATCCATATAAAAAAAATTTATGCAATCTAAGGCGAACCTGAAGCACAGATGTAGGGGGTTTGGGAGGGGAAGCAGAATGCAACTGAACTACTCTCATTTCCTGAGAGCCACATAGCCCCTGGGGAACATGAAGAACACATTCAGAGAAACAGGGCTTGTCCCACGGACCTCGTGCTTCCCATGGCAACCCCATGATCTCCAGGTGAGCATTGATAGCTTCAGTCTTCCTGTGGAAGTAGAAAAGATACGTTGGACAACTAGGTTTAAATCTATATTCTCTTTTCCCATTTGGCACAGCTGTGCTGCATCGATCAATTATTTAACAAAAAAAAATTAACTTCTACACTCTGGACATCTGGCAGGGGAAGGAACATTTCTGGTAGACACACTGCGAAGGCTGAAGTGTGTCACTGTTCTTAGACAATTTATAATAAGAAGGTAAACCAGATTAAAAAGAAGAAAGACTACTGAATGTGACATAAAAGGTCCTATTTTTTTTGCAAACTGCATGCTACATATTTATAATTATGTGTTACTGAATGAGTCAGAGAAAAAAGACAAATAGCCCTAATTTTAATAAATCCCAAAATAAATATGTAATTTTTTAAATATAATATGATTGCTAAATTAGAAAATGTTTCCTCCCTCCCCTCAATCTTTCTTTGAAGGTTTTCCTAAAATTTTTGCATAGCATTAGGAAACCTTCATTGCATTCTAAACAATGGCGGCTTAAAGAGAAATATGATGAATAACCAGTAATAAACAAAGAGACATATTGAAGGGCAGAACATACCTAACAATTATATAAATTCTTACTATAAACAAAACTCAGTTTGTTGATTCACTTCCCAATTAGTCACACGGTGCAAAGATAAATTTAAAAGTAAGAGAAATTAGGAACATGCTCTCAGTGAGTGTGAAGAAAAAAAAAAGTCTTTGAATATAAAAAAACCCTCACCTGAAGAGATATACGAGAAGGAGGGTGCTGCTGCACTGCACAGCAAAATGGATTTTGACCTATAGCATATATGCACAAAGCCATCTTTGGCTGCGGGTGCTGCAGGAAGTTACCACAGAATCCTTATATGGAAAAAAGTCAGTGTGGCACAGCATGCAAAGCAGGCTGAGTTAAATGTGCTGATTAAATGAACAGCTTGCTTTTTGTACTTAACTGAAGTTCAAAGCTTTCTAGCTAACCACTTTAACCATACCTAGTAATCAAATAAATGATTTATGCTATAAAACTCTCTTGCAGACAAACAATAGGCAATGCAAAATTGATCTCTATATGCCTCTATCCATCACCTTTGTTCAGAGTTTTGAAAAGGAATACATAACATTTCTTAATGCAGGGATAAATGCTAAAGGCGGGGGGAAGAGACACGTCTCCACTATAGCACTGTAGAAGGAAACAGATAACAATGCTATTTATCCTGACCCCTTAAAGATGGTACAAACAGTTTTTCCCCAAAATTACACCTCAGGGACGCAGCATTCTCATTCCTTCTGTTCAGATCTTCGGCTAAGGAGTCCATGGTAAAACAGTCAGTGTTCCTTGCCCTGATAAGTGTAAATCTGCAAGCAGCAGGACACTTGGGCTCTGAACCTGATTGTAACAGTCTTACTGCTGACTGTAAATCCATGGTGGGGAGTAAGGTGGCAGAGGTGGTCCCAAGGACTCATTCTGACAAGCAGGAGGTCTAATGCCTTTGATCAGAGAGGTCAAAGGAAAAGCAAACACATCCTAACTTCTAATTCTCAGACTTAGGACAAGAGGAAGACAAGGTGTTTTTTTTAATCTGAATTATTGCTATATAAATCACTGACTGATGTGAACTGTAGCATCCTAGCAGATTTTCGGTTGATTTCATTTGATTTGTTTGCAATGTTTGTTTGATGTGGCCCTGTTGCTGACATTTTCAAAGCAAGGACATTTAGAATTTGGAATCATACTGTCCTGAGCTGTGAATTTTGGTGCTCAGTTTTACTAAACTAGCTTGGTTCAAGTGCCTCAATATGGATTTACAAGTCTATTTTCAGAGTGTCAGTTAGAATACTCACATAATAGTTAGAGTTATTCTCCACTTGACATTAAATGGATTCAAATACTAAATCATCCCAGCAGTTGGACTGCTAAAATTTTTAAACTGTTAAAAGAAGTTTGAGGATTTGTACACATGAAGTCCAAGTCATCTCATTACTTTTCCCTTTGGAGGTCTAGTCTAACAGCTTAAACGTGATATCTCTCAGATATTTACACCCAAAGTAATATATGGGCCTATCTGATAATGAACTATGGCTCTAGGCTGTGAGCTGTGTTGCTGTATTGTTCTGCTGAGTTGTGCACAACAGTATTATAAAGGAAGAGCAGTTAGAGATAGGTGATGCAGCAAAGATACATCCTAGGCTGTTGCAGATGTTTGTGTAGTAAACACAAGTAGTTCAGTAAAACACAAGTCTTAAAATGACATAATAGAATAAGAGCTAGTGAGGAAAAGAAAACCAACAATTATTTTGGTGAAAAAAGAGCAGCAATGCCTCCAATTTTACTGTGAAACAGTAAAAATATCATTCTGAAAAACCAAGTAAAATGAGAACACATGGAAAATCCATGTTAGGTAGTCAGGTTGGAAGATGACTAAAAAAATTCTGTAGGAGTAAAGGAATCAAAATGAATGGACAGAATCACATTTCCTAAAATTTAGTATTGATAAATTTAAAACATGGTCGTTAGAAGGGATAATCTGTACTACTCATCTTCTCTAATGAAGCCTAAATGAATTACAATCACTCAAGTGTCATTGCAAGCTGTTTAATGAAAATCAGTGCTCAACGTGCTGCAATAGTTAAATAACCAAGCAGAATGTTGGCTGCATTCATAACACAATTGAGAAGAACACTAAAAAATGCCTCTTGCCCAAGGACATTAGCTAATTTCATGGTTTTGTAGGCAAGGTCCTTCTGGAGGCTTCTGTTGGTCTATTTAATTTTTTGGTTTTGTACGGCAGTACCACATATACTTTGGATGCAGTGTCTTTATAGATGAAAATGTGTTCAAAGCTGAGATCACAAGAGGAATTAAATAGGAGGTATTAATTTTTCTCACAGTTCCCAAATGTCTTAAACCAGCCTATTCCCAAAAGAAATCCCTAGACAAAGAACTCCTTCCATTTTCTTGGAGGATCACACTTCATGTTTGGAGGGGTTATTTTTGTTTGTTTTGGCTGTTTCTCTGTTATGTATCTTTAAATACATAGAATAGGCTCCATCTTATCCAAACTGAGACATTTACAGGGCTTTTTAGTAAGCCCAATATCTCCAATACATAAATTTTTTGCGGAAGCTTGCTTGGAACAAGATGCTCAGTTCCAGTCCCTTGGGCATAGAAATGTATAAATAAAACCAGCCATGAGATATAAACAAGAAGCTTGAGAAAAAGCACACTGTATTACTGTATGACACAGAAATTGGAATCTTAATGTCCTATGAACTATTGCTGCATTCAGCTTTATTTTTGGTTCAGACAAATGAATTTATCAATTTCACTGACAGAAGCGTGTCATATTCATTCTGCAAAACTGTTCAGATATTTTTCAAGTTTTCAAAATGTACTAAAAATTATTCTGTTGCCTTATAGTGAACTGAATAACTGAGTAGACTACAACTGCCTGGTACCTGGATGAAAGCTCGTCCTGAGGTTTCAGGTGTCTTAGCTGCAAGTCAGAGTTAAGACCAGTGTAGGACACAAGCCAAAAGTCTTCATTCGGTTTGTTGTAACCAATGGATGGAAATAACAAAAAAAGAATCTTCATTTAATATGTAGCAGATGGAAGTCAAACAATAACTATTTTATATGAGAAAGACATACAGGTCAAAATTGTAGGCTTCAAAAAAAAAAGAGTATTTACAAATATTTTTCCCAGACCTTAGCCTTTTACATGAAATGAATTCTTTTATTAATATTCAACATGAAATTTTTTCCATTAAATGTGATAAAAAATGTCATACAAAACGTGGAGAAATCTGCTTGGGTACAGCGTTAATTAAATCAAGGTCTTCTGAACAAGTATAGATAACAGGGATTTTTCTACCACCTCCCCCCGCCTCCCCATAGTCAAGTAGTTCTTACAGAAAAAAAAAAACAACACTGAGGGGACAAGTTTGCAAATAATTGTAGCCTTGAACACTTCCAAAGATGGGACATCCACAACATCCTGGGCACCCTGTTCCAGTGTCTCACCAAGTTCACAGTAAAAAATTTCCTCTAATATCTAATTTAAATCTCCCTCTTTTATTTTAGAATCCTTTCCCCTTGTCCTGTCATTATCTCTCCATGTAAAAAGTTGTTCTTCTGCTTTTTAGTAAGCCCCTCTATGTGCTGAAAGGCTGCTAAAAGGTCTTGACAGAGCCTTCTCTTCTACAGGATCTCCAGGAAGAAGAACTGTAGCTCTTAGTCTTTCCTCATAGCAGAGGTGCTCCAGCCTCCTGCTCATCTTTGTGGTCCTCCTGAGGGCAGAGCAGATGGGCAGAATCACCTCCCTCAACCCACTGGCCATGCTGCTTTTGATGCAGCCCAGGACATGTTTGGCTTCCTGGGCTGTGATTGCACATTGCTCACTCATGTCCAGCTTTTCATCCACCAGAATCCCAAAGTTCTTCTTGGCAGACCTCCAGAGTATTGCTCAGAGGAGTGAGCAGCGCACACTAGTCAAGGCATTCTTGTTCTGCCCACCGCCATCACACATCATTATTTTATGATATCCCTTGGCAAGAGCCTTTGAAGTCAATCACCTCAAAGTTTCAACATTGTGCTGAGAATTTATGTACAAAGTATGACCATTTGTCTAGTCTCAGTCAAAATTCTTTTTTATCAAATGCAGTTAGCCCATTCATATTTTTCTGCTAATATAAAAAATATCTCTAAACTGGGTGGATCTGATGGGTTAGATTGATAAGAAATTTACTGGATGGTTACATCCAGCAGTTAGTGGTCAATGGCTCAGAGTTCCAGTGGACATCAGTGAAAAGTAGTTTTCCTCAGGGGTCCATAAGGGGACTATTAAATATTTCCATTAATGACATAGATGAAGGGATTGAGTGCATCCTCAGCAAATTTGCAGATGATCCAAAGCTGAGTGGTGCAGCTGACACACCTGAAGGATGGGATGCCATCCAGAGGGGTCTGGGACAAGATCAAGAAGGGGGCAAATAGGAATATCGTGAGTTTTAATAAGACCAAGTGCAAGGTGCTGCGCATCTGGGTTTGGGCAACTTCTGCTGTTAATATAGGCTGGGGGATGAACTGATTGAGAGTAGCCCCAATGAGAAGGACTTTGGAGCGCTGGTGGATGAGAGGCTGGAGTGACTCCAGAGGAGGGCCACCATGATGATTAGACAGATGGAACACCTCTACTGTGAGGAAAGGCTAAGAGAATTGGGTTTGTTCAGCCTGGAAAAGGAAAAACCTTATTGTTCTTTATAAGTAAAGACTACTTTTCAAGCATAATGGATGATTAATAACAGGTGAAAAATGCATGTCAAAAAAGCAAAGATATTAATAAATGTTCAGGAAATTTACAGACGTATTCAAATCAGCAGAGCCTGATTCTTTCTAAGGTATTAAGGAATCTGTTGAAGTAATCTCTAACTATTAGCGATTATCTTTGAGCACTTGTGGAGAAGACACCCAAGATCTTAAACACAGGAAAGCTTAGAACAGATTGAAATAAAAATTTAAAAGCAGAAGCAGAAAAATTACAGACCAATAAATATACTTAATGCTGGGAAATATCTGAACAGTCTTCTGGCTCCTTAGGTATAACAAGTTCATGAGACTTAGCCACCACAGATGTGCTACTGTATTGCTACATCAATAAAAAAGACTGTCAAGCCAATTTGTTTGCCTTCATTCATAGTTTCAATAACCTAGCAGGTATACAGAAAAAAATGTATGAGAATCCTCTTGATTTTAGTAAAGTTAACATGTAACAGGAATTTTCTATAAAGCAGAAAAGGAAATACACAGAGGAGATACTGAAAAAAAATTTAAATTTGCTCTCAGGTTAGCTATGAATGATTCACTGAAACTAGAAAGGCACGCTGAACATGGGCTGTCAGTGAGATTCTATTTGCTACTGTATTAATTACTTGGATAACAGAATAAGGAAAACACTGATCAATTCTGTAGACACCAAGACGGCAGGAAGCATTTCCAAGAGCTTCAGAGAATGGGATCAGAATTTTAAGTGGTTTTGTTAGACTTGATGGAGCAACCTGAAATCAATGAGATGGAATTTAATACAGATGAGTACAACATGCTACCTACTGGAAGAAGAGAGCAAATTCGTAAGTATGAGCTTTGAGATAACTGACAAGATGGTGTTTCTAAACAAAAGGAGACTGGGGCTGCAGCAACAAAAAAATGAATGCAGGTTACACAGTAATAAAACAAATATGGCTGGCAGATTTAGGAGGTATTATAAAGAACCAGGATTATTCATTCTATCCAGCATTTGCAGGACTTCTGCTACATTTTCATGCTACACTTTTGAGACAAATAAGGAGATTATAGAGGACAAGATAGAAGATTACAGAATTATAGAAACAAGATAGATCACATGCTTAGCAACTTCTGAACAAATAATAAAGGACTCAAATTTTAATTTAGAAAGTTTGGTAGAAGAAGCAACAACAGTACTCTAAGTCTGTAAAAAAACTTCAAATCAAATAGAAAGAAAAATAAATTATTAACCTCAGATGGGACATTTTCATCCTGAATGTCCACATTTTTTTTTTACATGGCTTCTTCGCGGAACAGTGAGCAATCCTAAGTCCCAAACAAAATCCAGCAAGGCTAGAATTCAACACTTTTAACTTCAGCTTCTGAAAGCCTGGACATCCAATCCTGATGCTGTGACTCCTACCATAGTAAAAGTAAAGGCATGGGACATGGCCCACGCATGGTTCATTCCACTGTATAAAGACTTGAAAGTGAATTTCCCCTCCTAGATTCTTATTTCTCTTATTTGTTTACAAATACAGCCTTGGTGACAGGCTTGGAATAAAACCTAATGTAAAGTTAAGAGAGATTGATTCTATGATAATGAACAGCATACTATGAGGTTAATCATTGAAATTTACACAGATATGAAGGGTCAAAGGAAAATGAACATTGGTTATTATGCAACACATATAGAAAGTAATCAGGCCTTTAGGAGTTTGACGATGCTAGATATGAGGAGAGAAAAAAATAACTTTGGACCAGCAATGTCCAAACAGAGAGACCAAAAGCAAAAAAAATTCAGCAGTGACCTGAGTAATTACCAACAGAAATATTTGCTGGTAAGCAACAAAAATTCCATCAAGTAGGAATTTACTGAACATGAAATACATGTTTTACAGTTTCTGAATCCACTTCATTGCCTCTCCTTGAACTGTGCACTCTGCACTGAAACTCTGCAGAACTTCCATTACAGATGCAAATACTTCTGAAAGCCACATTCATGAAGAGTTAGCCAAAGCAATCTCAAGCCTTGACGTTTACTTATGGCAGTGGCTTTCTTCTCCTAATTCTGTCAATAGAAAACTAATTACAACTTTCTCCCTGATGCGGCTTAGGAATGGTACTACCCCATTCAGTGTCCCCCCTGAGACTCTCAAACGTCACAGGCTTTTGCTCCCCCTTCTCTTCCCCCTCTGTGCTGCAGTGGGATGAAGTTGAGAATTGAGGAAACAAAGGCAAAGATCATCGGTTGAGATGAGAACAGTTAACTGGAAACAGCAATGAGATAAGAAAACAAACGGTAACAGCAACAGTACTGATGACAGAGGGTATAATAAAAGAAACAATTCATATTGAGGAAAAAATTGGAAAATAGACAATACCAGTAGGCTCCCTTAACCATGTTTTCTGGACTGGAAGGAACCCTTTCTACCTGGAATAGAGAGAGTCCCTTCTCTTGTCTCCAGCAGTGACTGAGGTGGTATAGGATTAATTTCAATGTCCCGGCCATGCCATCTCCGGCTACTGCAAAAAATTAACCCTGTTCTTGTTGGAACCAAGACACCCTGAAACTGAAGTTTAAAATGACCCTTGGTGTTACGAATGTAATGCAAGGCATAGAACAACACTGTATTCACTCATATATAGTTGTAAAATTGAATTTAGTGAATCACCTCTTTCTTTCATTTGAGACACTTGATTTATCTAGGTGATACAACTTGTCACTTTTCATATAATTAAATTTCCAAATGCTAAACCACAAGTGTGTATCAGATTTAAGGGAAGTGTATTTGCAATGACTAGAGAGCTAGACCTCTTTGATTGATACTAGTGTATGACATGACTAGATAATGACATGATTATTAGATCTGCAGATTGACAATGTTTTGTATTGTTATTAAGCCCTCTATTAAAAGTCATCTGTAGATTTAATACATCTCCTATTGCATCAGAGCAGGAGCAGTTTTCATCTTGCAGCAATTACTTTGTTTTAATTTACTCTGTGACCCATTTAGGAAATTCTAAATTGCCTGTGTGGTTAGTACTTAAATAAACAGAACCAAAAAAAAATTGTAATTGATTATGCTTTCTATAAAATAGTGGGAACATTCAGGATGTCCTTAATCAGGTATTGTGCTCATACTTTTTTCAAGATAAAAGAATATATTGCCACAACAACCCCCTGCAGCACTACACACTGGGCACAGAGTGGCTGGAGAGCAGCCAGTTGGAAAGGGATCTGGGAGTGCTGATTGACAGGAAGCTCAACACGAGCCAGCAGTGTGCCCAGGTGGCCAAGAAGGTCAGTGTCATCCTGGACTGCATCAAGAACAGTGTGGCCAGCAGGAGCAGGGAAGTGATCCTTTCTCTGTACTGAGCACCTGGAGTGCTGTGTCCAGTTCTGGGCCCCTCAGTTCAGGAAGGACATTGAGGTGCTGGAGCAGATCCAGAAAAGAGCAACCAGGCTGGTGAAGGGAGTGGAACACAAGTCCTGTGAGGAGAGGCTGAGGGAGCTGGGGTTGTTTAGTCTGGAGAAGAGGAGGCTCAGGGAGCCTCATCACTCTCTACAACTCCCTGAAAGGAGGTTGTAGCCAGGTGGAGGTTGGTCTCTTCTCCCAGGCAATCAGCAGTAGGACAAGAGGGCATGGGCTTAAGCTCTGCCAGAGGAGGTTTAGGTTAGATATTAGAAAGAAATTCTTTACAGACAGAGTGATCAGGCATTGGAATGGCCTGCCCAGAGAGGTGGTGGATTCATTGTCCCTGGAGGTTTTTAAGATGAGGCTGGATGTGGCACTGAGAGTCATGATCTAGTAATCACAGTGGTAGTGGACAAGGGTTGGACCTGATGATCTTGGGGGTCTCTTCCAACCCAGTTAATTCTATGATTATATGGTTCTATATTTTTGCAAGAGTGTCTTCATTGCCTGCCGATCTTCTTTACTCTGTACTCTTCTATGCTCTCCATACAGCAAAGAGCTTACTTCATCAAAAGAAAAAATAACTTTAAGGAAAAAAAGAATTATCTTTCTTAACTTTTGAAGAAAATATTTCAATATGTGCAAAAGCATGTGGAATGTGCAAAGAAAATTTGCTGAAGTAAGTGTTCTGCCTCTACATGCTGTCATCAGATGTGTGAGGCAACTACCTAACGCAATAGGGAGATGGCAGTTTATGCATTAAATAGTATTACTAAATATAATTTGCCTCTACTGGCATACTCCCATTACTCTCTATAAAACAGGGTATCCTTCCTTGTCTGTGTAGAGAGCAGAGAACAAAGGAGACTATAATGACCTGATGTCCAGGTACTTAATAATTAATCCAAAATTAATCTGCCATTCTTGTAAAAACTATTTGTTCAAGGGCTGCTTGGCATAACTTCAAATAGCTCTACAAATGTGCTACTGAGATGTCTGCATTAACAGTTTAAATATTAACCAACTCCTATTTACTTTTGTTATCTCCTTCATCACAATGGAAACAAAGCAGCATATGGTGTGTGTGTACATGTGTGTGTTAAAGCTCAAGCTATACCTCAGGAAATGAAAACAGCATTCAGCTTTAGAAAACAGGTAGAAACACATCAGAGATTTATAGAGGATGGGATCAGTTACCTTGGAAACAGGTTTGAATCTTTCCTCAAACAACAAGATGCTCAGTGTTGACCTATTTCCAATGGCTGTATATGGATTTAAGATAGAACTATTTGCAAAGTTTATAGAAAAAGGTCTTCTCATCAACACTATTTGTTTACTCTTTAAATGCCTTACTCTTTTTGCTTTATACTTTAAGCCTTTGAAGTGAGACAGATAGTTGAGAACAGAAAAGCAACAGTAATGAAAGATGTCATAATCTCTTGAACAAGAATTTATTTCCAATGTACTTGAAGTACCTGTGAACACTTAAAACCATTTTGGCTAATATAGTATCTTCTTTACAATAACTACTTAATTAGTATAGATAAAATCTTTTTAATGGAAACACCTACTCCATATCCTATACAAAGCCTTAAATCTGAGATAGAGTTCCTGAGATAAATGCAGAAATTTAGGATTATTTTGTCTTCCACCACCTCGGCTCCAAAGGTTTGTTTTATTTGTGTAAGAACTGACATTTTTCTTGGCATTTTTGCATGGAGCCTATTATAACTGGCAGCCAGTTCTGCAAAGACCTTTATTGAGTGCACTAATGGTAGAAGGGTAACCATAACTAAATTAATCTACCTTTCTCATCACATCCTATTAAACTTCAGGATATAGGAAAGGGAAAGAAGAAAGGAATATTAATGTAGGGATATATACAAACACAAATGCAGACATAAAGCATCACGTACAGCATGTACAGCATCATGTGTAACTAATTTAAGGAACCTCCTAGGTAGTCTGGATGTCTAAATTATACAGTGCAATGCAGCATCACACAGAAACGTGACATCAAATCCCAGAAGCAGTCAAGTTGCTTGACTGGTGCATATACCAACTATCATCTGGTCTGAACTATTTTGGGGGTATTTATTCTCTTTTCCTTGGCATCATAGAAAGCCCAAGCTTTCCAACCAAGCAAAGAAGTGGAAAGAAAGGAAAGGAAAAAAACTCACCAACTGAAATTCAACTGACCCTGATGATGGAAGAAAATAATTGCAAACTATAGAAAGTAATACTGTAAAAATATAATTGGACTGCATTTCCAAGATAGAGTTACTTCACATCACCATGACTAATGATAATGTGATCTTTAGAGAGATTCTTAGGTCATTGCATATATCATATTTTCTGAAGCCATACATTTTTTAGTAATTTCCAGGGAGAACGGACGGATTTTTTTGTGGTAGATTAAAGGTCTGAAAACATTTAAAACACCAAAAAAAGTATAAAGGTACCTCAGAACCTCAATCTATGGAAACAAAACAAAATGCAGCCCTTGGCAAGCCACACAGTCCCTTTTACCACTTAGTGTTTCCAGCTTAAAGAGAGAACAAAATCTTTACTTCACTCTGATGTTTCACCCCACCTCCAACCCCCGCCCCACCTTTAGATCTTACTCTGGTATTAATATTCTTTTGGAGATACAAAGAATAAGCTTAGACTAAAAAATTATTTTTTTTTTTTCCCATTTTGGTCACAGAATCAGGACTTGCCCAGCCCAGTGATGTATCCAGTTGCCGGTTTGATAGGACATGCTCACTACCTGTATACAGGGACCTACCTGTCTTTAAAACACTGGGCATGCTTCTGGCACAGCGCACCTTAAAATTACTATCAGAGCATTTATTTCTAGGTTCTTCTTCAGTGTATACTGGGTTCAGACCAGATAATTATTGACATTCTTACAATAGAGTTTAAAAATTCATCATAAAAATCATTCATGTGAACAGTGTCAACAATTAGGCTATAATTTCTTTGCAGTTCATAATGTTCCCAAAGTTCAATTGTCTGCTTTGCCTGTTGTGTATTGACATATAAGCCCTATATTTTACATTCTCATATCCTTCTGTTATTCTGATTAAATCTGTCTAGGACATCTGTCAGCGATGTATCATCACAGATTACGTAAAACAAATGTTTTTCAAGTTAATACTTTCATGTTTCTAGGGACATTCTTCCCTAGATTTTTTTTCCTTTTTTTTTTTTTTTAATCTAATAGCTCACTACAGATCAGCATCCCAAAAATCAGGTTGAAATGCATGAGAGAAAAGTGACACCGGACAGGCTGCACATCGACAGCAGAGTTGCTTAAGTTGAAGAGATGAAACCCAATTCTTCAACTCCGGATATGGAAATACAGGTTTTTACTAGTAATCTTCCAAGTACTTCTTAAACAGTCATACATATTTGAAAATAACAATAAAGCACTTTAGATGCCTTCTTTGAGTGATCTAAAACACCTAGTCGCAAGAGTGAGGTATAGCCAAAATATTCCACAGTATTAATGTTGTCTTAAGTTTGTTGAGGGAATGCAGTGGACATGTCCTTTTGATCACCATGAGAAGCAACATGCTGCATGAAGCACCATGAGATGCTTTAAAACTCAGTGTCTCTGTCTTCTTTAATGTGTGTAAGACACCAAATGTTGGATTTTTTTTCTCAACAGACTTTCAGGTGTTTATTATGCTTCCAGTTTATAATACATTTGTCACCTGTTGATAAAGTTAGAGATACATGATTACCTATTCTTGTGGTTAAATAAATGGATATTCATTGCTGCTACCAAGCAATAAATGCCTGGAGGAATAAACAAGCTCAGCTCCACTGTATTTTGTTTTCCTTTTTAATCTCCACAGTTTCACATATGTCAGGAGGCACACATTTTGACATTTTTTTTTCTGTGTACATTCCATTTTGTCCTATAATTTGTCTGGAATTTGTCTAAAAGTTGGTAGTTGAAACCCACTCCATGGAGGTCTAAAGCTCCAAATATGGCATCAAGGATGCTGGTAAATAAATCCAGGAAGATTGGCCAGCTTTGGCATATGCTTTGGCTGAGCAGAAAAAATCTTGTGGCTTCTAAGTACAACCTTCACTGGCTTTAAATTGTCCCCGGACAGCAGACTGAACAACACGGCCCTTTCCCATCATGGTAAGCTAGCACAAAATATGCATTGTTTATCATCCTTCAGTGGGGATATGGGGAGTTCCAAAAAATGGAAAATGGCTGGAATAGAAAAGACAATGCTGCTGACTTGATGAAAACCCATCAGAACCACTTTATTTCTCAATTCTCTTTCTTCAAAAAAGCAATTCTTACCATTTTTTCCTATCCTTCTTAAGGACAGTTCTCCCTACTCACACTCTTAACACATATCTCACCCTACCACTGCCCCATTCTTTTCACCATTTCATTTGGCCCTCTTATTTTGCATCCTTTTTTTACTTTTTTCTTCTTTATTCTGTAGTCATCTTCCCAAAAGCCAAAGCCCAAATAAACAATCCACATTCACCAAAAACCTGATTTACGTTTTTATGTGAGCACACATAAAGAAGAAAAACACAACAAAATTATTAGTCACCTGATAAAACAGCAAAGTTTCCATCTCTTTCTCTTCATGCTTTTTGCTTGCCCTCACCCCACGCTCACTTCCCCACAGTTTAAATCCTAATCAAAATGGGAAGACATTCCCAGCAGACTTCATTGCTAAGGTTCAGAAGCAAACTATTTACTTCATGATAAGGTACATATACACTCTTTATAGAAATTCTGTAAGAACAGCCGGTTCTTATGTCTATGGAATTGGTCACGGCTGTAAATCAAAAAGGAGAGCATCCAATGCAATGAATCAATAGTTTTCAATGAAGACTACCTAGGAAAGTGTTGTGGTCTTAAGCAGCCGGTCTGCAAGGCCTTTAGTGGAGGAAATTGACCTTGAAGCCCTGATGCCATATCCATAAGAACAGAGATTGCATTAGGAGGAGAGTGAGACTGTGTCCATGAGAGCAGAGAAGGCCTGTAGATATGTGCTAATTATGTTTATGCTAAGCTTAGGATGTAGGTTGCATTAGTTACTATGTTACTATCTGTTGGACTCTCATAAAAAGCAAAACTTTCTTGGACAGACGTCTCCAATGAAGAAGTCATTAGTAGGCTTTATGTAATAAATGTCCAATGAGCAAATGACACAGTTACTGTGCATTTTGTATTAATGTTGCTGCCTGCTTGAGAACAATGTTTTCAGCCTCTTATTCTGCTATGGCATCACTTTGCTCTTGTTCCTTTTGGTCATCCCGACATACTGTAACAAAGTGTGATAGTGCCTTCAGCATAAATAAAAAGCTCCAAAAAGCAATACAATAAAAATGAATGTAATGAAATCTGTATTGACTGAATGACTTAATAATGCCAAAAAGTGAATCCAAACACTTCCCTTCCAAGGAATCTCATGCAGAATGTATTGAGTTTGTTTTTCTGTCAAATCTTACCACAGAAGAAAGGAGTGCATCGTTTATGGGAGTTTTTAATTAAAAGTGATATCAGCAATCCCAAATTTAAATAAAAGCTCAAATATATTCGAATATCAAAAATAGTTACTTTAGCATGCCATTCATCTCTTTACGGCTTTTACTGCTAGGAAAAAAAAATTCTTTTTCACAAAATTGAAATCAAGACCTTTAGTCCAACTCAAGGAGAGATCAGTGTTGACTGCACTGGACTACTAGAAGGGTGAATAAGTGTAGGAAATATAGAAACATATTAGACACGTACATACATCATGGGAATAAGACAAGTATTCAAGTATTCTGCTAAGAAGGAGCCTACATTTTAATTTGCCTTGATAGATCTTGCAGCTTGTAAAGCTTAATTTTTATTAATTTCCTCCAACAACTTTATTAAAGAAAATGAAACCTAGAAATTGGTTTCAATATATTGCATTTTGGTGAGACTGCTGCATATCAGAAGACCTTTGCCTTTACAAAGGCAAAAACCACCTGCAGGAAACTAAGCTGTGACAGGGACCCATGCAGTCTGTGGCATGCTACAACAACATTTTAATCCAACACNAGCTAGCAAGGTCTGTCTGTGGTAGGGGAATAAGTTGGCTGCACATGAGGAAGCTTTAGTCTAGAAGTTATAAAAGCAAACTTAAACATTTCCTCTGTATAGGAAAATGGGTCAGAGGACCATGGGAGAAAGCGTCCAGCTGTCCTGACTTTGCACGTCTCATGGAACTACTGCAATTAACCTACTCATTATTTAACATAAGCTTTTGCTCAGGAAATGATTTTGTGGAGAAAAGACTGTCATCAACAGTTTCAGCGTTGTGGTATGAATATACCAGATCAATATTGAAACCCCCTTGTTCAGTTTTTTGTTGCATTGTTTTCAAGATAACCTTTGCAGTCAGAAAAGTCAACTTCAACAATTTATTATAAAAAATCAGGCTGAAATGTAAAAAAATCTGTATCAGAGACTTTCCAGCAATATACGTGTTCATGAGTGGGCTCTGTCAGACCCAAAGTGAAAACAGAACAATTCCAAGACTTGTTGAAATATATTTTACAAATTTCCTTCTACTTTATAAACTGAGAACAGTTTACAGACTGTTCTTATCCCAGTCCTTCTACTTCACAGACTGAGAAGAGTCTGCAGTGTTGTTCTTCTTGCTAGTAAAAGCCTTTTCCTTTCCTCCTTTGTACCTTCCTATGAAGCCTTTCACCAGTTAAGTGAGGAGGGGATAAACCCCATTTTTGGAAGTGGATTCTTGAGAAGATGATGACGTTCTGGACTCACGAGAAAAACTAAGAACATCAAGAGAAACAGAGGATATGGAAGACAGCCAGAAAGTAATGAGAAATTATTTTTAAGGTGATGCAGTAGAGACTAAGGAGGGAAATCAGCATGAGGGGATGTATGAATTAAATAGAGATAAATAACAGAAATACCTAATAAAGACAAATTTTCAGTAGCTATTCCCCAGTGATTTTGGAGTGTGAGCCCACCTGTTTCGGCCCTATCACAGTCTAAAAACAGGTGCTCAAGGTGTGGGGTATGATCCAAGCTGCCTTATTCCACAGCTCTCACTGAGCTTCCTCTGATTAATGGCATTTTCTGGTTCCTGCAGGTCCCTTTGATATCTCCCACAGTCCTGTGATCCCCATTCCACTTTGAGTGCTGTGTTCCTCAGCAAGAGCTTCTGCAGAAGCTTGAGGAAAGCTCTGAAGGATGTCTGATCACATCCCAGTCCTTCACTACTAGAATATATCTATCTTCAGTGTAACTGCCACACTTGACAAACATCTTTCCTTCTCCTTGGCTGACTTGGAGGACCTATTACCTTTTTGAGATGCCTCCTTTAAAAACTTCCTTTCTGTTCAGTTGGGATTTTGCCACATTCTCCAAAATGGACGCAGTTCCTCAGGCCTTTCATTCTTTTTTCCTGCACTCCCTATTTGCTAAGTGGATCAGCTGCACTTTTTAGTATGTTAAAGAGAATGACAATTTTGTCACCCCTTCCCACAGTTCCCTTCTGCCTCTTGGGACATTTCACATAAAGCTGACAGAACAACCCTTGTAAGCTCTGACTGGATTTTTTTTGTGTTACTTTATTGGGAAAGAGAGAATTTTATAAGAATAGAATTGGAATTTAAAAAAATTCAGCTTTAGCTCAAAGCTTGCAGTTTAAATAGTCTCACAAAAGAGCTTGTAACATATCCCAAACTTCTTGAAAATATGAGCCCTGGGACTTCTCTCCTTTGGGAAGGCAACATTTTAAAACGTTAACTTAAATGTGAGGAAAATACTAGTTTTTGTTTTCTTTGTAGCACACTGGATCTGGAAAATTGGTTTACCACAGCAGCCAGTAAGAAAAGCTCTTTAAAAACCTCACATAAACCCAGACTTCCCCTCTAGCCATAGTACCCATGCTTTTGTTTATATATATCTAAGTTGTAATTGCAGTAACTAATCCAGTGAAGAGTTTCCATGGAGACTGAAAAGTCATTTTAAACAGCCTTGACTTTCAGAATATAAATCTCTCCTAACAGATACTGTATGAATTTTCAACTTAAGGCAACATTTCCTAATAATTCTTAGTTACTATTGTATTTTTTGTAATCTACTCACTCATGCACATAGATAATAAAATTCTCTGAAGATTATAAAATATGAACAAGTGTTTGTATTTAAGATGAACTACCAATATTGATTTTCCTTGACCTGCGAAGGAAATGTCTTTAAATCTGCTTAGAAATATAACTGCTATACAAAGTGTTAAGCATTTGTGCTTTCAAAACTCAGAAAATATATAGATTAAAAAGGCTGTACTAAACGAGAGAGGTTAAAATGGTTAATTTCAATTTAGTAATTGAAAAATACAATACAAAAGTGATATTTATGATTTCTTTCAACTTTTCCACAGCTTACATATATAATTTTAGTCCATGTATTTCCTTTTCTCTTTTAATTGAAGATGTAGGTTTCTTGTGGGTGACTTGTCATTGGGTCTTAATGGTGTGTTTGCTGATTCTCTCCCAGCAACCAAAACTGAAAGGACTGATACTAAATATTACATCAAAGGAAGGTATGCATTCCCATCCATCCTGCCTGGTTCATCTTTTGTTCTCTTCCTTTCTCCCAGAGGCTGTAACATTCAGCTTTGTTATACTGAAAGGACTGACGCTAAATATTACATCAAAGGAAGGTTTGCATTCATGTCCATTCTGGCTGGTTCATATTTTAAAGCTGTAACACTCAGCTCTGTTACCTCCTTGCTTGTAGCAAGTGACCTGTAACACACAGGTTCCTCTCATTGACCAGCAAAAGAAACTGCTAGAGTCTTGTTCTTTCTTCTGAATTGTTCCGAAACAAAACTTACTTTGGGTGTTTTTTCTTTATTTTTGCTTCCTTTAGTACACTTTGCCTCTGCTGATATACACACATATCTAAGTGGGAATTTCATGAGTTCAATTAATATGGATTTGCTACAGAGTTTTTCTCTCCAGGACTAATAGGAAAAACAGTCACCTCACATGACAGATGCTAATTTTCTTGTTTAGTGTATGTCTGAAAGGCACATTTTAAAAAACAAAACTAGGGATTTCATGCAGAGATGGAAAAACTGGAAACCATGCAGATTTGTCTGTCAAACTGGGCCTGAAACCAGTTTTGTCAGTATTATGGTTTTCCAAGGAAGCCATCCCCTGTGAATTGTTTTTTAATTGATATAAATTGATTTATTTTAGCCTGTACGAACAAAGCACTGTAAACATAGACTTACAGGAGGCAATTTAAGACAAAAAACATTGATTTATTCTTCTCCTTGGAGTTCCTCAGGATGTGAATTTATGGCAGAGCATGTCTGCTACAATTGGAGGGAAGTGGAGAGCTTATGAGAGCCTTCCCTGGTGTGAACATTGGACAGCTACAACTCTTCTCTCGATTTCATGTGAGAATCAACTTTTAGCTGCATTTTTAAAAATTCCAATGGTATCAAGAAAGAGGAAAGAATAGACTAAGGTCCCTAGTGCCCTTGGTAGAGTTAGAACTAACTTGCTATGTAGCAGCATCTACTTTTCCACACCTTGCTTGCTGTTTCCAGGAGTTATGTACAGACCACTGCCTTCTACTTCCCTCTCCCCAACTCCAATAAACCATAGTTCTTCATAGTTCTGAAGCAATGATGTAGCGATTAAATATGTGTCACACATAACTACTGAGCTGTCACCGTCACTGACCTTATGATGGTCACTCCTAAATTGCTGAAGTAACTTCTACCGGTTTTAATCTCAGGGAGAACTGCAATAACTTTGCAGAAATAATTTGTATTCAAAGTCTGTATTACAGAACCGAGCACTGGACAGTGTTATCCAAGTTTGGGTGATGCAATTTAACTTACATATTGGAAACAGTGTTATCCCAGAATCTCATTGGGCCATCTCAGCTACCTTGCATCTTTCTGTGCAGCACTGCATTATACACCAAAGGAAACAGCAAAATATTCAGCCACCACAATGTCCTGTTGCTTGGTGGTCAGCACAGAGAAGGATTAAAATAGAAACACAGTCCTTCCTCAGGTCCCTCTGGGGAGTTTTATCAGCGGCTGGTGGCCTTCAAGGTGCACTGCTTTCCTTGCCAGTTTTGTAAGGGTATCTCACAAAATCTGAAGAAATTCAACGCTGTTGAAGTATGTTTTTCACTAACGTGCATTTGATAACCACACAAAACCTTGCCCCAAGTAGCAGGCAGGCTTCTCTGTCCTTCTTATTCTCCAGAAAGAGAAAGGCTCTAGAGCTGCTTGTATTCTGGGAAACATGAGTGAACACGGGTAGAAGTTAAAAACGTCTAATTTGGATTAAAAAGATATTTTCCCTTCTTGTTACTTATTTTGTAATAACTCGATATTCACAAACCTACAAAATCAGAAATTTTTATTTGTCTTTAACACACTGTCACCTGACACTAAGGGAACAGAAAAGTTCTTCTAGGGATTCTTGGCAGAACTGTGGTTACAATTCAAGCTTTATTTTCTTAACAGAATTTTATGATTAGTATAGCACAAAACAAAAAATGGCATTGGAAAAAATGGACCTAAAAATAGTAAAAAATTGAAAATATTTATTATTAAGCATTCGCTACAAATGTCCTAGCTTAATGGTTAAAGCCTCGCAATATTCTGATGAAAGAAAACCTAAAGGTTTCTTGCAGGTCAGACCTAAATATCATTAAGTTATGCTTTGAAAATAATCCCTACCACTGGGTTATACTCCCTCGTCACTTTGCAGTTTGTGTTTCAATATAAGAACATTGATGGTACTTTTCCTCCTTGATCAGACAAATGAATTTGAATAAAACTTTTTGTACAGCTTGTATCTCACATAGCTAATACACTTGTGTCGTGCAAAGCTGCACACTCAAACCACAGCATCTTGAAATCGTGTAGAAGAAAGGAGGTGAGAGGGGAACAGCAGTGAGAAAGTTCACGAGGGAGAGGGTCTTAGTTAAGCTTCATACTGTCCATGAGGTTGTACACTGCTTTGCTGATGACTCACAGCCTTAGTTTTGTTGAATTTTTGAACAAAAATCATCCAGACTGCATGACTGAAACTGCAGCTCTTAGCACCACTGAGATACATCCCAACCCACAGAAGATATCTGCGAAAGGGAAATCCTCAAAGGAACAGCTCCATCAGCAAGGTTCAACTTTGGTACAGGGACCACAATATTCCCCTGAAGTTAAGCATAACAGATTCAGAGTATGAGAGTACTGAGAAAAGTAAACAATCTGCAGCTTGAACTGAGAGTGGAAACTGTTTAGGGATGTTACTAAGTCACTGATTGGATTCATTTTGTTGGCTGACAGCTTTCATTTGGGAATACTGAGCAACTGTGTAACTCCATCAACACAGATTTACAGGGAGATAAAAGGAGTATAGTTACCGTTCACCAGTAAAAACTATGATTGCCACAGAATTTTATTACATTTATTACTACAAAAATAAACACTGTCCGTTGATTATAACATGCTAGGTTTAGTCTCTTCTGCTACTGACTGTGTCTATCTATAAAATATACTAGCTAAATATTAGACTTTCTTATACCTACTTTAGCACACAGTTGTATATTACCATCCCAAAGTTTATCTTTCTAATTAATTCCAGCAGCTCACCACTAGCCTGTCAGAGGCATTTTCCAATTTACCTTCTGAAAAATAAAAGTGTTACCATATGAAAAAACAGACAAAACTGAAAATCTCATTAAGAGTATAGTATCAGTACAATCTAATTAATGGACAGCAGTTCAGCACAGCAACACTTAGATGTTAATCTGATCACCTGGTTTGCTTTTATGTACCTCATTGTAACCCTCAGTGACCATTATCTAAAGAGCAGGATGTGGTATAGATTGGAAGATATCTCCTTTTTTAAACAATGTGGGAACAAGCTGAGTCACTCGGCACCTGCATTTAGTTAATCAAAAGGGAGGACCAACTTGGCTAAGTGCTTTGAAAGAGAAAATGTTGTGTTTCCGAAAGTGGAAAACCATTCCGAACAGTTTGCATGACAGCATGTGTTTTTCTCTTGTGGTTGAACACAGACACCATATGACGCAAGGTGAATGTGTTGGATCACGGCACTAGATTAGGACAATCCTGCGAACTGCGGTTAACTAAACAAAACCACCAGGTGCTCTTTAAGAGCGAATATGAATAAAAAGGGGAACACTGAAAAGGATTGGTGGACAAATCCTGAAACTGAACTCTTTGTGGTGTGCAGCTCCATTCCTCTCAGCACCCATAAACAACAATTCTCTGAATAGCTGAGTACTTACATTGCCTCATCAGCTGTGCAATGAAACTCCACTGTGAAACTTTCAGTCCAACAAAGTGAGTTTATGGGAACAGTTCTTGCCAGATGTAGGTGGCAGCCAGGCGTGATTTGTCATGTTTTCCCAGACAAAAGATTTTGGTTGCTTCACATCAGACAGACTGTCACATTTTTACGATTGAGGAAAAAGGTCCTAGTACTTTTAAATGAGAAAATTTCGTTTTTAGAAAACTTATCTATTCTGCCCCCAATCCCAGTCCTTCTTACAGTAATAAAGAGCAAAAATAAAAAGCGAAAAGAACTTTAGAGTCATTTTGTGCATAACTAAAGTACATTTCTAATACTCAGCATTAAAAGGAAAATTTGTAAGTTTTGTGTAATTGCCACCACTTATTGCAACAAACAATATTTCAAATTGTAAAATACATTTTTTCTTCCTATATTTAAGTTCATAAATAATCCCACTTCCCTTTCCCCTTATCCACTGTACAGGAAAAAGACCTGGAAAAAAATGAAAAAATATATCAAACTCTGATTCTTTTGAAATA
>VYXB01000185.1:0-24465 GCA_013397135.1 Pachyramphus minor
ATATAAATATATATATATTTTAAGTCCTGCCTTATATATACATTGATTCAACATGATGTATGTACCTGAAGTAGATGGTAACTACAGCTGGTAATTCAAAGTAATATTCAAGTGTACAGTCAAACTTGAGTGTGAGCTCTGTGAGAACAAAAGTCTTGGAACTGCTTTGATAAATGCCATTCCAGTATCATACACACATGACAAAATCCTAAGTAAAATGAACCACTATATTAAGAGAAATTGCAGACTTCATTAACTTTTAAATTTGATTTCTCAAGGCCGACAAGAAGCTATTTGGCCTCATCCAGTGGCAGTAACTATATCTGGAAGGCACTTAAATGGATTCAAATATTTTGTTTTCGATAAACTACATTCTGAGTTATGCTGAAATGTCATACCCTGAAATGTTATTTAAAATTAAGCATCCAAAACTATTAGTTTATAGTTCTAGCTCTACCTTTGAAATAGTGCTTAAGGTTCATTTTCAAATTCTTTTCTCAATAGCCCATGTTCAGGGTTAAATGGCCCTTTTTAAAATACAGTTTTCTTCCATAATTCACACAGTAAGTGGTAAGGTGGTGTTTAACAGGTACACAGGCACACTGTTCAGCACTCCTGATGCAAAAGGGACAGGATGGTTGGTAACTGATGCTCATGGGGACAGAAACACCTTTTCTGGACCTTTTCTGAAGGCCTGCAACCTTTCTGAATCACCACAGCAGCAACACAGAGCTGGGTCAGCAAGCTGCCTAACCTTCAGATGCTGCCCACATATGAGCAATAACTAAAAACAGCTGCAACAACAAAAGCAAAGCAGAAGAGGAGGATGTAAATTCATAGCAGAAACCAGACTTCTAGCAAAATGATGCTCTAATGCAGCCATCTACACTGTAGCACTAATTTATTAAGTCTGGAAACAATCAGCAGATTACAAAATTTCATAAACAAAACACAAAGGAGATCTGAATGTTATATTCCTGATCTCTTTTAAATAATCTCTTTTTAAAAAATCTATTTCAGGAATTTAACTAAATTAATGCAATAAGTTTCAGTTGTCATAATTTGCCAGTTTGAATAAAACCCAAAACCTAGGTAACTTAAAGAGAAAACAGACTTCTCTAAGTTCACATAAACAATTAAGTAAATGTTCCAATACTATAATGTGGAATCTACTTGTGCAGATCAAGTCAAAGTTACATCGCAGCAACAGTAGCTACACACACTGTTAAGTAAACCATTTCTGCACTGTAGAAAAATGGTGCTGAAAGAGTAACAGGAGCTGCAAACTCTAGCTCAAGTGCAGAAACAACAGACACTAACACTCCTGTGCTGACTCAAAACTCCACCCTCTTTGCAGTATGCACGATTATAAACCAGATGGTATTTTCCCCCCCAAAAGTCCCTTTGTCTCCGCCAGTTCAGGGAACATTTAGTGCTGAACCACTGCACAATCATTTGTTATTTTTCTTCCAGTTATCAAGCACGTGGCCTTCAGCATTGCAATAATTTTTGAATCACAATGAATCCTACAGTGATTTCAAACCCACCATTTAAAAGGGTTCTTGAAACATCCAGTTGTTTCATAAGCATTAATTGATTCCTCCTCCAACACACACAAGGCACAGAAGGGTGATTACAAAATTAAAGTGTCTAGACTTTTCAGTCATTTGGGGGATCTGATCTGAGGCAGTTAGGACTTGATTCTTTCAGACTAATGGGCATTCTGTAGCACTGAACAGATTGTTCTGCAGCTCCTCAGGCTTTTCCATTTCAGGTGAGAGCAACTGAGTGTGCCTGTAAATGAGTCTCAACTTGAATCTCATCGGGAATTCATAGCAGATGGATCAGTCAAACTTATCTGAAGAGAACTGAACTGTTTTAACAAGAATAACACAATTCTGCTTCTTACAGTCTGTGTCATGTTCACTAAGCTCCTGGATTTCTATAGCAAACATATGTATGTCTTGGTTACAGGTTGTTCTGTTCTCCCCAGGTCTTCTTACAGCTTGACCACAACATACACAAACTAAAGAAAAGTTTGTTTGTAATTTCATACAAATTGAAAAAACATTGTACTGACAACTACACAGCCTTGCAGCAGAACCAGAATCTCGGGATTCATCATACAGATCTGTCACTTTGAACTGATTTCATGCTTCAGTCAGCCTCCCTGTGTAGGCAGCTCTGGCATTCCCTTTTCACCTCCTGCCCAAGTTCCAGTTCTGTTGCCGGCAAGTGTGGTCTACCCAGCTCAGACAGCCTATATCCTGGGCCAACACCTCCCCTGACCATCAACTCCTAATATTCACAAATCTTTCTCTTTCACACCTATCAGGCTCAAGAATTTGTTTCTGATTTATCTCACCTCCTCCCCTTCCATCTCTCACTCCAAGCTAGCCCCTCATACCCATCCCTTCACTCCAGTCCTGCCTGGAGTCTGCTTTAGACACAGTATCTGACAGCAGAGCCGAGTCAACTGAGCTGAACTGACCTGATGTTTCTGTTTACTAACCTTACACAAAGCTGTTTAGGTTTTGAGCCAGCTGTCAGTTTGGCAAACTGAATTAACCTGGTCATGCAGGAGCCCTCACAAGCTCCAAAGTCAGCACAAGGCAAGTAGCCAATAAGGGCAGGAAGCCATTAAATCAACTCAGCACCACCAAACCGGATTGTTACTCCCTCGGGACTGAGCACACGAGACTGAATCATTACAGATACTTTCCAGCTGCTAAACAAACAGCCTCTAGTAAACACGTTTAAAATTTTTTGAAGATGTTTTAAGTGGTTCAATTAGAGCAGACTTAACAGTAATGGAAAAGTGCAACCTCACTAAGTTTTCCAGCTAGCAAATTTCACTGGAATACTTCCTTTCCTCAAAGAATCAGTGCTTACAACTGCTGCCTCCTTAAACAGGAAAACAACCATCAAGAAATCCCATCAAAGGCAACAACAAAATGTCAAACACTTTGACCAATCAAAAAAAGAAGTAACACTAAATATGCATTCCTATTCTGACAACCATCATAAATACATTTCTAACATACGGTAAATATTTCAGCTTTTACAAATCATTTCATCTACCTAGGCTGGTACAAGCAATTTTCATTCAAAAAACATAAATATACAGAGTTTGAAGAAGTAGACAGGAACTTCCAAGCATTCTATTTTATATTTTTAAAGTACTGTATCTTTACGTAAAGTCTAAGAAACAGCTAACAGAAGGACTTTTGTTCTTTACTCAAACTGTGGAACAGTTCCAGTACAGTGTAAGATATGCTTCAATTTGTATTAATTTTTACTTTACATCTCAGTAGTTTGTTGTGCAAGAGGAGTTTCATACAGGAAATGAGAGCCCTTCAGATACAACTGGCATACATTCAGCTCATAAGACAAAAATAAGTCCTTCAAAAGACACAGCCCACAATAAATCTCCTCAATGATTGAGGGACTCTATCTCCACCATTCAAATTAGCTGAAGGTCTTCAAGGGCAAAAACTCACTAACTGCAACCATTAGGATCTATACACTTCAAAAAACTTGTCAGGTTCCCTAGGATAACTTCATATGAGGCAATGAAGTATAAACAGGATAGTATCAAACTGATACCATGGTGTATAACTGATTTAGAAAAGTGCGTGCAAAGAAGTCACAATCTAGTTGTAATAAACCATTTCTGGCCTATCAGATATTCACATTGTAAATACACAAAACCTTCTCTCAGAGCTGAAGTACTGTTAAACACAGAGAAGGCAAATACTACCATCCAATTGCCTAAATTGGCAAGAAACTGTTCAAGTATCATCTATTTTAGCAGTGGCAAATGTGCAAACAATGGTCACGCAAACTTGTTTTTACAGACTCTTTGAACGAACACCTGAACATACATTTCTGAAATGTGTTACTATACATGCCATTGTGGTTTTGAAAAAAAGAGCCCACACTGAGTCAGCAGGTAATCTACAGCACTATCTTCTCCCCCTCCTCATTCACACATTAGAAAAGGAAACAATTAGTGTAAGAGACAAAACAAGATTTTAATTCACAGTCTCTGATCTTAATCTGTATGGAACTTAACAGCAAGCTTGCAATTAATACAAAAACTATGTGTAGAATCAGGGCTTAGCCCATCTAAGTGATCTCTAAGACAGTCCTTCACAAAAGGAAGATTAACTAATGCTTGCAAGTCAAAAAAATTGACTGGAATTGAGTTTAAGTCAATCCTCATCCAGAAGACCAGCAAAAAAGGCCTCTTCCTTTTTAAACCATGTTTACAGAATCAAAGCAACAGGAATCCATCCCCTGGTCAGTTATTGCTTCGGTTCTGCCACTAACAAAAAGGTGACAGGATCAGATCACAGCCCTTGAATTACTTGCTATTGTGTGTGCACTGAACATGATCTTTAATCTCCTGTTATGAAAGTTACAGCTATAATTTTTCATCTGAACTTCTGTACTCTCAGGGAACACACGGTGGAAATCCATTAGCAACATACCTATGTACAGAAGCCAGCACAAGTATCTAGAATTCTCTTATCCTACAAAAAAATTAACTGGTGAACGTTTAAAAGTTTCCCATTCTCACCACACTGAGACGTTATTAATTTGGATGTGAAGTAAAACATACACCATTTTTTTGTTTTCTTTGGCCAATACTTTTGCAGTTTAGGACAGATTAAAAAAAAGTCAAGGACAGAAATATACATATGTGCCCACTCCTTGTGTTTCTTTTGCCTCTATCCCAGCTTCTACTTCCTATCTTTCAGCTTTGTTAAAGGAGTTCCTAATCCAGTGTCTTCTCAGGGCCTGGTGACTAATGAAACGTAGCAATAAGTGCATCACTTACGAATTATCATGGGAAATTTACAAAATAAACAGATTTTTAAAGAGTTTACATTTTCTATTTAATAATGCCACATGTATTTTCTGTCAGTTCCTCCTGCTTTAAGATCAAACGGTCTCAAAAACGCCCTCACATCCATTTCTGTAATACTATATTCAGTGAGAGATTTATTTCTCATACTCTCACAGGTACATCCAAAATATATTTATGTACAATGTATTACTAATGCACCCAACTATTTCCAGGCTATCAGCATGTGTGGTAAAATACTAATAAATATTTTTAGTTTAAGGAACTCTAATGCATTTCACAACCTGAGATGAAGACAAAAGCACTGATGTAACAGTGCAGTGTTTAACGCACAGTCGTTTCCCACATGTCAGTGAGCGAGTGAGTACAGCAACCAAAAGTGAACCCTGGTTTCCTTTTGATCAATTATCTCCGTCATAAAGAGATCCTAAGACAGGGCATGGTGAGTAAACCACTTCCTACTGCAATTTGCAACAGTAACTTTCCAAAGCAACTTTTCTTCACCCCATGAAAAATCCAAGTATGTTTTTAAAAGAAATAAAAATGCTTTAAACTTAAAAATGCATGAAGATATGAAAAACAAATTTAAAAAAGGACATCTATCAGAAAGTTAAGTTGGGAAAGTCATAAAGCTCCAGCCAACTTTTGGTGGTGAATAGTCCATGGGGAATAAGCTGTTCTAATTCTGCTTTGCGCTGCAAGTGGAAAAAATAATAGCAGCAGGATTCCCAGGCAGCACTGCCTTCTCTGTGTTTAACAGCACTTCAGCTCTGAGAGAAGGTTTTGTGTATTTACAATGTGAATATCTGATAGGCCAGAAATGGTTTATTACAACTAGATTGTGACTTCTTTGCACGCACTTTTCTAAATCAGTTATACACCATATCTTAGATTGAATGAACCAAGCTGTTACCCACTATAAAAGTAGACACATTCCTAATTATCTTTAAGTTATAAAGATTCCTTGATGTACAGCAATTTTCCATTTTATCTGAATTATCAGCCTGCAACAGCTGCTAAAGCATTACCAGTTTCACTGGCTTAGTTCTATCACAGAACCAGCTTCCCTTTTCATACCAAGCAAATCAGAGAACAGCAGAGACAACTTTGCTGGGTCCTGCTCCATCTAAACTACTCCTCTTGGTTTAGATAGTTGACTCAAACAGAAAGAACATAATCTTCACTTCATAATGCAAATTACATTACCAAATCTACAGTGTAGTGGTCTCCCCCTGCTCACTGAGTCTGATCTGAACATGACTGAACAAGTCACTACAAACAGAAGACCACACACCATTTCCTCTCCTCGCAGTTTCACAATACAATACACTCTTTCATCTCAATTCTCAAAGAAGATTTAGAAAAAACCTCTCACTCAAATAAATCTAAGCTAATGAACAATGCTGGAAAGCCAAATTAAAGAATATTACTACTTCTGAGTTTTTAATTTCCCCTTAGTCTTCATAACCCCCCCTATCTGTATCCTTTTCTTCACATGGCCTATCCCACAACCTGTTTGGAGACAAGTGCAGAAAAGCCCTTTTTTCTGAACTGCAGAAGGACTGGCTTGTTCTCCTGAACCTCATGCTGAGACACGAGAGAACACTGTCCATCTCCCTACTCTCCACAAGGTGTTGGTTTGCACTGGTCTGTTCAATGAAAGAAAGTAACATAGAGGGCTGTCAAACTTCCAGAAATAAAGGACAGTATTAGTTTCTAGAGACCAGTATCCTCTAGTATGCCCTTATCAGATAAACTTTTTATGAGTGTCAAAACATTTTTGTACAGCTACATTTGCATTAGCTTTGTATTGATTTCTGTATTTAAATGTATTGACTAATAATGAATAAAAAGAAACAAATGTCCAGTACATGGGATTTCAGCCTTCTGTGATTAACAACTGTAACCTGTATAGTCAGACTCCAAAGCCATCACTTTGGATAATTATCAAACACAGCTCTAAAAGTAACAATACAAGTGTTACTATTTTGCAGTATTTCTTATTCTGTGCCTTTGCTTTAATACCAGCAAAAATTGTCTTTTTGAAATAACATATGTACATTGTTTCTATGATGCTCTTTGACACACTCTAACATCTTTACCCCCTGGAGTCAAAATTAAGTTTGGCAGGGAAAGCTTGTGACATTGCTGCTAAGAAGTTTTACCAAAATATGGCAAACATGCTTCCCCAGAACCACAACTCCCGAACTTCATTTTTCTATTAACATTCCTTATCATGGTTAACCATGAGAAAATAATTCTGAAGCAAAACTAGGAGTGGATTTTCTCATATCAACCCAAAATATCACTACTGAAAAAGTACTTTCTGTTCCCAACACCACCAGCAGCAGCTCAGTTCTGTCAGTAACAGCAGTACTACAAGTTCTGGCTCCCAGCTGCACTGGACATTTCCAGTTTTCTCACCAGACCCAATTCAAATGGAATTACAAGACACTAATCCTAACAGTCCTAATAAAAGCAAGTGCTTTGGCAGCAACAGAGATGAGCAGCTGTGAGAGCAGTAATACAGAGTTCCCTAACCACATACCCATTCCCCCATAAGGTAGGCTCCAGGGAGTGTCATATAAAAATGCTATTGGTACAGTTTGCGCAGACATCCAGTATCAAGAGAAAAATCACATAATGTTCTAACAAACAAATATTAAAGAATTATTATATTTTCTTACTGTACTACTAGTTGCTGGCACACAGATCCATTATCTGTTATGAGTTCATTCAGTTTTAATTCAAGGTGAACTTTTCCCTGAAAAAAAAACCAAGAGAGAAACACAAATAGTTTTAAAAGCCCTTCTCTTAAAAGTAGGAATTAGAGCAGTAATACAGTTTACAGATAGAAGTTATTTAATGTATTTCCAATAGAACTACTTCAAAAAAAACACCTCATCTAAAGCACATATCCTGCAAGTAGAGTATGATGGATGCACTTGAACTTTGAGACAATGATATAGAGAAACACTATCTCCAACCGCAGACAGCACAACAATTGGTCAAGCCTCCAAAAATTTAACATAAACAAGTATTTCTTCAGCATGAGGAAGTATCAAGAGAAGTGTCTCTCTCAGCTATTTTGTCCTAACCATGGGATGAACAATCCTTACACAAACAGCGGATTTATGAACATTTCAGGAGAAAGTTCTAAAATGACCTTGGACTCTGAAGGCAGATGAGTATATTTAGAACAGTAGAATAGTGTGCAATAGCCATAACCAGCAGTGAAATCCTGTCCATCACACCAGACTGAAAATCACCTAGAAATCTATTGTGCATCCCATTGCAGCTTTCAACTATCTCACGAAGGCTGCTGATACACTCATGAAACAGCAAACACAGACAAAGGAGACAAAAAGGTAGCAATTGATGCTAAACCCTCATTTTTTCCTCATTTTCAAGTCAATCTGAACTAGGATGTATTAAGGATAATGATCCATAAATGATGGCACATCATGAATTTACTTCGGAACTCAGCAAGGGCCAACCTACTGTACCATCTCAATACAAGACTCCAAAAACTTCACACCACGATATGCAACTTTATGGGGATGACCAAAATTTGGTACCTCAACCTTGCTCCAAACAGCTACCGCCTGAAGAATACCTGCTACTCCTTCCAGTACCTGACTATCTGTGCTGGCTTTCAATATCTAAGACAATCAGACGCTGTCAGCATCTTTCCTCTGACAGTGTTCTCCTCAGTATTCATAGAATTTGCCTAAATGGAACATCAGATGATACCGGTCTGTCCAAATCAAAATTCTCAGGGAAGGAGTCCAGAAGGCGATTTTCAAATGTGGCAAAGGCAGCAAGTCAATCTGAACTACAGCTTTGCTGTACAATTTTCAAATGGAAGTAAAACCCTGGGCTGACCTTGCACACATTTCTATAGCAGTTATGTTTTGACATAGAACTGAAAATGTTGTTGTTGTAAATCCCCTGGGGCAAAGGCTGCATTTCCCTCTCTGTACGTCATATGGGAGGAGAAGTGAAGCTTCTTTTACAAGATGGTTTTAAACGTAACTGTTTTGGGATGCCTGCCAAGTGTTTTGCAAACTGTTACTACATGGATACTACACAGGTACCTTAAGAAAGTATTTGTCAAGCAGAGAAACTCCATTACAGAAATAGATTTACAGGATAAAAACAGGACACTGAAGCATGCCAACAGCCTTACAAGGCTGTTTTAAATGAAAAAACACCAGTAGTACTTATTGTAATAGCTGACTTAATTAGTTTTAGAAAACAGATCCTGTGAATGTCCTAAACATATTTCTTTTGCTTTTAAAAACAAATTAAAACATTTTAGAACACAAATCGTATTCTACACTCAACAGCAGCCGTAAAATAGCACCTTACTGCTCCTGAAAACTATCTGTGGATAGTTTTGTCCAAAACCCAGTACCATGATGACTACTTTAACGTGGCTCTAAGTAAGTACTTCCCCAACAAGCATGGAGAGTTTTGGGTACATTTCTGTTTTGTTTGTTGAGAGCAGCGTGATGGTTTCCTAAAGTGCCTGATCTGCAGATCTGTATCAGAACTTCTGACATAACACGCAACTGGGTTTGAAAGGTGGCTGCCCAGATGGGGTTTAGTTCAAAACAGAGAAATCAGCCATTCTTATACAACAAATAAACAAACAGTGCACTTCACAGGATCTGTAGATCTGCAGATCTCAGGGTTGTTCAGAGGCAGGTAGGTGCCATTTTAACTTTACAAATGGACTAACAATCGATTTTCAGATACTGACCAGAGGCAGATGGAGTTCATTACTTCAGTAATTATAAATCCTACCAATTTTAAGAAAGAGAACAGCGAATGTTAAAGTTACCTTGAAAAACCTTAGAAGTGCGTGAAAGACTTTGATCTTATCAATGTATTTCGCAAGTATAGATCAAATCTCTATAAAAGTTCCTTGAATTACAAAGATCAAGGGCATGTTTAATCATATGACCCCATTTCAAACCAGATAAATTAAGATTTTATAAATAAAAAATGAAGCAGAGCAGATGCTTTCTAAAATCTAACTAATTTTTACATACTTTCAATGGTTGGGGAGAGGTCAGTCTCCTCCCATACACACTTGAAAGGAAACACTTATAATCCTTCTTTCATTACAAACTGATATTAACTCAAGCATACAGTGCTTTTACTCTGCTGAACTTTTAATCACCTCCACTTAAGATTAGCTGTGATCCAGAACAGAAGACAACTGGTCTGCAGCTCCTGTATTAGGATTGAATTGTGACTCCAGAGAAGTCCTAAATTTACAAGTAAGGTGGTTTTAGAAAATGGTTGGTCTATTTATTTTTCCACTGCCCGAATTCAGTTTTATTTTGTAGCAATCAGCAAGTCTAATTCTTGGCAATTCCACAGAAGACAAAATGTTACATGTAACATACCTCTCAGCCTTCCTAGAAACTATCAAAGGTAATAAAAAACTCAAATGTCTTTGCAGTGACACTTTAATTTGTCCTATAAGGTAGAACTGACAATTTCCTATCCAGACTATAAGAACTGATGAATTACATCTACCAGCTGTGTACTCATACGTACCTCACAATACTCATATGTACCTCCACCACTAACGTACCCGCTATACAGGCTGCTAATGATATCAAAGTTAACCCCTAAAGAATAGATGAGTGGTACATAAAAGTACAGTTTTCTTGAAATAAAGGCAGATTTGAGGGAAAAAAGTAAAAAAACCCAAACACCACAAACCCTCAACCAAGCAACTGCAAAGTGCCCTGTGTATAATCATGGAACACAAAATACTTCAACGCCATTTTCTATTGCCTTGCACCCACCATAAATCCTGGAAAATACTCACACGGAGGGGACCAGAGGGACAAAACAATCAACAACATGTCATGAGGAGAAGAAAACATCTTTTTTTCCTCAAAACTGTGATTTAGCTTTATAAACATTCATGCACTGTTTGTGCATGTGTATTGTGTGAAAGCCTGCTACTTTCAGCCATGTCTGACCAACAATCTTGGGCATGTCCTAGGGAATACATTTCAGTACTGGATGGCACATCCAAACCAACAAGATTTCAGCCAAATGTCCAGATGGGAACTGGTCTCAGCTCTGCTCTTACAAATTTTATGCAAAAATAAATCAGGACAGTGGAGAAACCTACCCAAATACTGTAACTCAAGCAAGATAAACATGAGGAATACACCCCTTAGCAGAAAAGGTCATCTTTTAATGGAAGTGTCATGCAGGACAGTGCTTTACAGATGTCCCAGCCACAGAAAAGTATCATTAATAGCTTACATTCTGCTGTGAGTGACAAAGCCATGGAAAATTAAAAACTTTTTATTTCCAATATGTAAGAAATCACTGAATTATATTCATGGAATTTTCACAGCCATTTTTATGACAGAAAAAGCCAGCAACCATGACAATGTGTAAGTCAAAGCAGAAACTGCCTTTCAGTTTATATCTAGAAAATACTCTCTAGAATATTCAGAGTGATTACATGGAAGAATTGGAAAAATGAGAAAACTTGCAGCTGGACTAGATGATCTGTAGGTCTTTTCCAAATGAACTCCTTTATTGCATTCTATCCTAACTGAACGAGGACTGATTTTCAATAAATAAGAGGAAGTGGTATTCAGACATTTTCAAAATCTGTCTTCATGTAAAGCAACCATATGCCCTCCTACATACCCAGAAGCTGCAGGCTAAACTTACAGCCCATAGATGATTAATCCTGGAAAATAAAGAGAATTTTGTGCACATTCACTTCTTGTAGAAGTAAACAGGGTTCTCCCTACCCAGAGGGACTTTCGGGTCACTAGAAAAATATAAACTCTGACATGACTAAGACTTTTGCCCTCAGGCAAATCTGAAAAAACTATTAAAATCTGATAGTTTATCACAGCAACAAGGCTAAGAGATTCTCAAGAATACTATTTTGTTCTTGAAACCAAAAAGAGAACTGCTACAACTTCTAAAGCCGTCTCACTTTTACCTATTACTAGGACAACCCTGTCCAAAGAATTTGAACCACAGACCAAAATACAACTCTGAAGTGCAAGTTATTTGATACTGAATGCAAAAAGTATTTCAAGATAAGATAAATAGGCACAGTACAAGTACCTTCAAGTTTCAGAGACTAACCATTTCATGTCACATAGTCAGTCACTGTTTCAGATCACATAAAAAAAATGACAACAGAAAAAATTATTCAGGAGTTTTGTAAATCATTCACCAGTCTCAAGTACATGGCTCCTCTTGCAAGCATTTTAGACACCAAAATACTGTTAAGACTCTTCCCAAACAGTTGTTTTTAAGTACCATTAGGAACAATACACCCAGCTTAGAAATGTAGAATATGCTTTATTCTCTAACCAAACTGAAAGACACAACTGTCTCACAAGAACTGGACAGATGCTAAGCCCTATCCACCACAGCTCAATACAAACTTCTACTATCACATGCCCTTAGCTGTATTTAACTTTCAAAATGCAATTTAAGTTACCTGAACCTCTGAATTAGAATCAACAGGTTGAAGCATAAACCAGTTCTCTTTCCCTGTGTAGTTGCATAAATCTTCTTTTTTGATTGACACCTTTCCTGAGGGAGGGAGAGATAAGCATAAATATCACTTTCATCTGAATAGGACAAATATTTAAATAGGTTTGAAGTTTGATCTTTTCTAAACTCTCTTTCTTTTAGGCTTTTTTTAAGCTTACGATGTGATACAAAAAACCATGGAAACAAGGAATATCATGGATAAGTAAAGCAGAAAAATATTTTATATAAAGCCTGATGACGTTAATTACCATTTGTTATCTTGGATCTCACTAATAAGAAATTGAGGTAAAATAAAAAACACACGTGAGTCTGGAAATAACAGATTTGAGAGAACAGAAACGGTGTTAAAGGATGTTTAAACAGGAAACTGAAGTAGATGCCTTTTACTTTTCTGATTGCTATTTGGAAAGCTGTTATTATACCAAATTATCTGGCATCCTGGTGCAAATTATTTCCTTCCTCAATTCAAGTAATGTGAAGGCTTCTTCCATAGCAGATTGTTAGAGCTTTATAGCAACTATATCCAAACATCAGCTGCAATAAAGCCATTATACAGTGGGGGACAAAAAAAAAAATCCACCTCCTGTAATTTTTCACCTAAGCTACATAAGTTGCTGCAAAATGCTGTGTAAGTTACTAAGTCACAGGATGCACTGACAGCACTAAAAATTACCTATAAATAGTTCTAAAAATTATTCCACAATTGTAATTATTGTGGAATTATTCCACAATTCATTCTTTGAAGATCTAGTAGTAGTAGTAACAATTACTTAAATATTCCAATGAAGCAAAAATGGAGAAGAAATGAGTAGAATAAAAAAAGTATTGAGACCATAATAAGACTATAAAATGTTCTCTTAGCCTAAAAAATAAACATATTTTAGTATAACCGAATAACGCACCGAAACAAAACCCTGCTTTTCAAAATTTAAAGAAACATGTAAGTGCACTATACACAGTGTTTTGAAAAATGCATCACCAATAACTGTATCCCTAATCCTACAGATAATGTCACTGAAAATGACCAAATGTTATGCAAGATGTAGACAGCACCTCACAGACTCACCTATACGCAGGTCTTTTTGTAAAACACTTTTATCATAAATGTAGAAGGATAACCACTGGAATGTTCTTGGAATCTCAAAGTAAAACTCCTCCCCAAAGTAAGGGCTGAAAAGGAAGACTGAAAGTTAAAACAGTAAAACACTTTACACCATTTATATCAAAGATGTACATCAAAATGCTGCATTTTTACTGCTGTCCCAGACTGTGGCCTTTAGCACTACACTCACCTGTTAAAGCCATCCACAACCATTTCATTACAAGAACACACAGTAACACAGCAATGCCTTAGGTATGCACAAGGAAAGAAAAAAAATCAGAGCACACACAGAGAAAGTGTTGTCTCCTCTGCAAATTCTATTTTATTTTTCTGTCCTGAAATTATTCTAGTTCGTTCTCTACCCATCCCAAATGACCTCCTGAGACATTCACAGCTTAAACGACATTAAACCACAATTTCTTTAATTACTGCAGTAACTGACTTTCACTTAGCTCTAACTTCCATGTCAAATTTGCTGCTCAAAGATTCACACCTGTGAAGGAAGCCCTATGCATTAGAAACTATAAAATATAACAGTAATAAAGAGAAATGTTAATCTCAAATACACACATTCTCCCTCACACTTAAACAGCCACCACATTTCTGCATCTAGTGAACTTCAATGTAATGTTTACAGTTCACCCTACTTAGTGCCATTTGCATGTCCCTCTACAGAAAAGACTCTGGGTTCCTCTGTGTTACACATCTTTCATACGCTGGTACCTTCACTCAAGGAATTTATACTCCCACTACACTTAAGGAGTACTTATTGATGCAATCAGAGCCAGAACACTATTTCAAGACTGAACAAAACCACAATGCTGCTTGTGTCACTCTAAGTGGTGAGTTCTGAAAGTCAAGTACATCCACAAACAAAACTGCTATTTTAGAACAACTGAATTCTTAAAAGCCTTAAAATAGTTTCAATTCCAACCTATTAACATCACCAGGGAAAAGTGTTCAGGTTCATGAAACCAATTTTATGCAGAAAAGTACTGTGATGATAGTTATACCACACCCAGAAACAAAGGTTTGGGTTTTTTTGTTTCCCAGTAAAGTACCATTCTGACATTATTGTATTACTAAACTAATACAAACACATTTATTTTTGGAACAAGCAGTTCACATTATTACCTATTCACAGGATATCAAGAAAAATAGGCCACAATCCCTGTTCTCTGCCCTCCAAAATAATCACAGAAAAAGAAAACATCACCCAATGCTTAAGGACAATGGCTCATTAAAAAAGTTAAAAAGAAAACTTATAACTAACTTAAAAAACTTAAAAACTTCTGGGAAAGAACACAGCTGAAAAATCTAGTAATGCAAATGTCTAGGATAGATGTTTAGAAACAAGAGCTTTAACAGCAGGAATTCATGATAAGGAATTTCACAAGTGAAAATGTTCCTTTTGTTCAAACACAGACCTTTGACGATAGGCTTCAGAATGGTAAATCAGTATTGGTCTTTGCACTACACTGAGAAATAACTTAAGAATTCTCAGTTGAAAAATTCACTTGCAGTTTTTCACCTCTCCATTCTTCCCCCCTTTACTAATAATTTCAAAGCCAAACAATTCTGCTTTGATTCCAAGGGCTGGGTTCTTCTGCTCAGCATCACGGCTGAAGGTATAAATTCATGAGCATTACCTTTAGCAGCAGTGCAGCCCTAAACAGCCTCAGCTTCCTTATTACCATCACTGCTCATTTTAATTGTATTGACACAATAACTCAAAAAACAATGAAACAAAGGCTTATTTTGAACTCAGGTCCATTCCATATTATGGTTTGCCCACCAGCTATACAAATAACAGTTGCAGCAGAACAAACAGAGGGAGACTACAGCGGAAAGAGGGAACAGTGGGAGAACAAGCTGGCACTGCTGTCAAGGGAAACTGCTCCTGGCTCAGCTTCAGTCAGACATCCTAAGAGGAACACCAGACTGCACATCAACCACTGCCTATCACTAAGGGCTAAATCCTTATTCTTGATGGATCTATGTGCCTCCAATTATAATTAGTCTGGGATGAAGACTATTAGCAGAGACTTCCAAAAAACACTATCATCTGTTTCTTACGGCTGAAGAGAGCAAAATTCTCAACTACATATATCCCACTCCCCCCCAGATACCAAAGAAAGAAAAACAATTAACAATCACCATTACTATTTTGACTTCAACATTACACAAAGTCTCAGATGCAGCAAGCAAGAGCAGGTCAAAAATATGAATATAAACAGAAGGTAACACATTGTTTTATTCATGTTGATACATTTTCCTTAGCTAAATTAACACCAATGCTTTATGAATCAGCTGTTGATTATTCTTCAGCAAAGTATGAGGCAGAGGGAAAGAATTTAAGGTAGAGAATACAAAGGATTAATAAAGAAATTCTTAGGTGAATACAGAACTGGCTGACTGGGTACAATATAGGTTAAACCTATGAGGAATAATTAAAACAGAGAACTTACTCATCCTGTTCCTCAGGGATTCAGTCAGTTTAGTACTTTCATTTGTGACTTTGATGCAAGAACTTTAAAGAGCATGACGGATTCAAAATTAGAAGATAGCGCTAATTCAAAGGAAGACCAGACTGTCATACAGGAAGAACTGGATTACAGTAATACAGGAGATTAAATTTCAGTGTGTGACACACTCCTCTGCTCTCCCCTTCCTTTCTACATTGACCTGGCAGATCTGTGACAGGAACTGACCAATGCCCCACGATCTGTCAGTTGATGAAAGCAACAGTTACATCGACAAGGGAATTCATTTATGGTAAAACCTTGTATAACCTTGCACTGCCACGGAGTTCAGTTGGAAAAAAAAAGAAACTGAACTTAATTTAAATTTAAAAAAAAAAGGAAAAAAAAAAAGAACACACACATACCATAACCCCTCCCCTACCCCCAATTCCTCATATTTGACCACAGACATTTGAGGAGGTTCACGGATGTTCTTTAAACTTTCCAACGGAAAAAAATTCTCTTTCTTCAGAACTCACAGAAATCCCATCCCATGTCAGGAAATATTTCTTGAGTCATTAGCCAAAATATCCCTCTTTCACTTCAGTATTAACTCTTGTTTTTCTAACTTTGGAAAGTCATTTGTTTTACATCTGCACTCTAACAACTCTCCCAGTGCTAGTGGAAGCTCAAATTTATTTGCACATTTAAAAATAATACACTTCTTGATAGTTTCCAATCACTGTAGCCAAAACTAATTTTAATTCTATTGATAATTACTTTCACAGATGTTTAACTAGTGGATATTCATAGACTAAAATTTAGATTAGAGCTTGTATAAATTTGCATCCCATAATCCAGTGAAAGACTGTGACTTATGTAAGAAAAAGCAAGCCAATAATATAAAACAGAACAATGAAATTCAAAGTTGTATCTATGACTAAAATCATACTCTACTACACCTTACTGAAAAGCACTTTATAAAGTTTTCAGACTAATAAGAGATTGGAGCTTTCATCTCCTGCTCCGGTACCTCTAGGTTATTACAGTATCGTAGTTTAACACAGCAATAAGCACCAAGATGTTGTAATTACTGCATCCACACCAGCAATCAAGTGTAAGCATCCAGCTCTGGCTGCTGCTAACAGAGAATTTTATTACATTTCACCAGCTGGTATGGAACCGAACTCATGCTGTGAATCCAACTTAGCACAGCTCTAATTCAGAGGATGATGGAGTCACCTATAAAGTAACAGTGGGTTCTAATTCCTAATAGTGTTCTCAACTTTGAAATATCAATTTCATATCACCTGAAAAATTCTCAATTTGAGAGGGAGGAGGCAAGAGTGTTATTTGAGGCCCTTTTCTCCCCAGTTGTTGCTTTGTTATAGTGAGATTTTCTTATTCAGTTCCTCTGTAAAGTACTAATGGCCACTGTTCTCATTCAGTCAAGTTTCAGTTTTAAAACTTCAATACTATTAAAAAAAAATTGGATGAATCTAAGGTGTTTTATTTTATCAAATGTTTTATTATGCAACTAATACTTCTTTTATTATTAGGTGATACAAGTATATAAATTTAATAATTCTTAAAGAGAACGCAATAAAAATGTCTGCCAAAACATCATATTTAACAGGTCTTGCTTCTAAGCATGGCAGTAATTTACATGATTAAAATATCAAAAACTGGACAGCAAAGTCTTTCTTTTTTGAAGATATGCTGGGTTGGGTTTTTTTTTTTTTGCTCATCAAAATACTGTCTATTTTAAGGTGAAATGTTTCTCCTCTATCAGTACAGTCTCTTTACCATTATTCTCTGAGGGATTACTCAGTTGAGTTTGTCTGGTAATCAATCTCAACTGCAGACATTCTGAAAATTTTAAAATTCTGAAAATTTTATAAATCTGACTACAGCAATTTAGATCAGGAAAAAGGCAAATGCCACATATATGCAATCAGGAGCAAAATATTTGTTCCTGATTGCATATATGTGCCATTTGCTTTTCATGCAGAAGCATAATGAGGCTTTGAAACAATGTTTTGAAAAAGTAAAATTCCCTGTTTAAGTTTGCCATGTTCCTCACCTGCAAACATCTGGAGATGCTCAAAGAACGAACACCTAAAATAAAACCCCTGGAAACAGGAATTAGGAAAACTTGCAAAAGTTTGAGCAGACTTTCTGGGTTTTAAGAAGAAGGTTTAATGTCACTTCCAGACAACTGAAGCTGTCACTCAGATATTCTGAACAATGCAGCTGCAGTGATGCTTCAGTGTGAGTCTCAGTGTACTTTAGTTTTGAGGCCTAAAAGCACCTACACCCCTGCAGCTTTGTTGGCATGACTTTTTTGTTTGTTTGTTTTTAAAGCTGTAAGACAGTAGCAGAATCTCTAGGTCAGCACTGCTCAGGGAGGCAGAGCAAACCATTCTCTGTAGGTACTGGTCACAGTTCCCAGAAGAATTTCAGGAAAGAATGAGGCCTATTCAGGGGGACACCACAGCATAGAAAACTCTCATACATGGAAAAGTTCCGGTTCCTTCATTCTAGAAACAGGTTTTACCAGAAAGACACTAAGAGCAGAATTCCGCCAATACAGTCCAACTGCACGTCAGAAGTAGGAAATGGCATAGAGAGCAAGTATCAAGTAGATTTCTTTCCCTTGAAAACAAGCTGGCAAGAAAAAGAACGTTATGATGCCCAATGGAACAGAATAAAGCAACAGCATTTCAGCATGTTCCATTTTAAAAGCACCATTCTACTCACAAGCCTCAATTCTGTCTTCTTTCAACTACTCTTATGATTTACACATTGCTGTAACATCTGAGTAGTTGCCACAAGTCAGCTCTCATCTTACAGAGATACAAGCAAAAGCACATTCACATCTCGTTTTATCCAGAACTCAGGCAGTCTTGCTTATCATATCCACTTAAAAATTGAGCTTACCTTAAAGATTTTTCAACTACTTGTGTACGAAAAACTTCTTCTTGGTCCAAGTTTATGGTACAGAAAAAGTCTCTCATTTTGTTGGGTACTAAGTGTTTGGCATCATCTGTAAATAAAAAAAATTACTGTAAATATTGAAGGGGGAAAAACCTACAAAATGCTAGGAACAATAATTTTACAGTTTTAACATGTCTGAAATTAGCATTTCCATTCAGTTAGCACATGCATTTCCATATTAATTTTCAACTCATAAGCTCCAAGAGGGCACAGCAATTGCTACATCCAGCTTCATGTGGAATGAGAGTGGACAGGAAGAGACACACACTGACTCACAAGCACCACTTCCTGCAGCACCTGCACTTTCCCTTGAGAGGTCTCATCTCGGGCTTGACCCTGCACAGCTTGCTAAATCCCAGCAGCCTGAGGTGATGTGGCATTAGGTCATAACACCAAGACGTGATCTGGCTGAGTTACTGTTCACTTGGTGTTTTCTCTGCAAACAGTCTGGCTAAAGGAAGCTGTTTAATAAGAACTTGCCCATCAAATCTTTATTTCATTTTCCACAACGGGCAGCGGATTTTAAGTTGGCTGAGCCTTTGAAAATATACCAGTCATGAGTACTGTTTTATTTTTTCCTAACTGTCTGGTCTAGTGGAAGGGGGAAATAATCACCTCCTGACTCATTGTAATATAGATAAGAACCGGCAGAAAAGGAAGTTTCTAATGAGCAAGAAAGATTGTCAACACAAGAATACAAGGATTTGCTGGGTATTCAATCTAGGCCACTGCAGTAACAGGCTGGACATAAGGCATGCCTTTCTGGAAATGGTTGCTCCTAAGCAGTCACAGCTAAAACCAGTTCCCTGTGTTTAAATTGGAAAGCTCTTCTGAAATCTGAATGCCACAGACATCTACATCAAGTTATGGCAACACTGTCCTTTAGCTAAACAGTTATTTCCCTCCCCAAATATTTCCTTCCCTTCTGAATGTATTTGAAGATAGCAAACAGACCCTTCTCAGCTTTTGTTCTGCTAAAACCCTACAAGCTTCTCTGGAACTCTCTCCTGGGAGAGGCTCCTAATTGGTGAGTAACCGCTCTCTGTCCCTGTTCCACTTTGCTGCCTAAACCACAGGCAACCAGAACTGTTACTCTGCATTAGGTCTGAGCCAGGACCTTTCACATCCTTGCCTGCTACTGGAAATACTTCTCCCAATGAAATGTGGAATCAGCATTATCTATTTATATAATATATTAAAAAGTAATACGATGAAAACTACATCAAAGTATTGAAGTTTAATAACTTACTGTGTCTGAATAACAAATGACCTTTCAGAAATCAGTCTGAAACTAGATTTGAAATGTCACACATTTGTTTTAAAAAAAAATGCAGATATGAAGCACAGTGGAGTAAGCTGTATTGCTAAGCTGTTAAGATATAAAATCAGAGTTCTGTTTTTTCTCTCCTCCACAGTCTTTTTTTGTGCATGTTAAGTGGTTACTTTAAGTTAAATTATTACAGTCTTGAAAGTTAAGTAAGTAATGTCCAGCACTGCAAGGGCCACCTCAACTATATCAGAGCAGAGAACATGACAGTTTAACAGGAACAGAGACTGAACCTTATGCATGATGTTTTCCAAGTCAGGGATGTATACACTGATGGAAAGCATGAACAGACACTTAAGGAACTTCCACAGTTAAGATTTGTGCTCTCAGAAGCATCAATGAGCTTTTCATCAACTTGGATGTGGGAGAAGAGGAAGTATACATGAAATTTTTAAACACTACACTTAACGTTGACAGATTGACAGACATTAAGAGAATCTGCTTTTAATGCCAAAAAAGCACTAAACTCAATGTTACCCTCAAGTGTCGTATTGCAAAAGACCAGAGAGAAGCATCAGATTGAACATTCCCTTAAAATTTGTTTGGGTTTTTTCTTTTTTTAAGCTATTTTAATAAAACATATGAAATACAAAAATCAAGTAATAAAAGAGGCTGGTAAACCCCAGAGAGCTCCTGACACCCTAAGTTTGTAATTAATAAACATGTATTAGTTTTCCCTGATAAGAATCTTTATTTCTTAGTTAGTACTCTGTAACTTCACCATCCTATTTTTACATATAATATTTAAGATATAACATTATTTAATCATCACTGTAAAGGCACCATACAGTGGACTTTGAATGGAAATAATAATTATTACAGTTTCATGTTCTGCTAAAAGTAGTAACAATTAAATATTTCTAGGTAATTCACTATTTTTATGTTTACCACAGTTTTTCTGTACTAAAAGAAACTTTCTACACATGGAAACAGAAGAAATACAAGTTTTGATTTCCTAATGAGATAGAAACCTTTATTTTGCAGCCTGAGTGCCTGGATTTAAGGCCCAGACAAATTTATTGAGCTTTTTAGTAGGCAGAGGATGATTCTCAGTTCTGAGTTAAAAATATCCTCAGACTACTTGTCAGGTGAAGTAAGGAGGATCTCACATCCTTTCAAACACCAGATCTGTGGCTGTGGGAGACTTTTCATCCATGTAAGTGGTCCAACTTTTCCAAGGGGATTTTTTGCTTTAAGAGAAAAAGGCTTAAGTCTTCAATTACACTAAGTTTTCCTTTTTCTGAGAAACCTAAGGCTATAATGGTTGCATAAAAATCAAGTATTGACAACATCAGATATCTGCTTGAATGTTTGGATATAACACCCTCTGCCTAGTGAAAGTGTGCAATTAGTGTACATCTTCTAGACTTCTTTGTCCCTCTCAGAAGACATTAATGCACATAAGCTCCAAAGCATTTCCTCACAGGATTAAACATTATGTAGCAACAATTAAATGCACTCCAGGAGTGCAGCATAATCCAAGATAACCAAGTAGTGTTAAAAACTCAGTGCAAGTTTGAAGAATATATCCTGAATTTTGTCAAATGAGCTCTAGGAGACGACAGGGACATTTTCCAAGCGCTCCACTAAGACAGGTTTCAGTAAACAATCCAAAAATCAAAGCAACTAAAAACACCTGCCACCTAAAAATGCACTACTGAATGTCATAAATGAAAACAGAAGGTAATTCTGCAGCTTAAAACACTACACTACGAGATATGCCTAAAGCTACAGCTTTGTAAAGCACTTTTGTTATTACCATGACACAGAAAACACAGCCACCAATACAAAAGGGTCATCATAAAGGAAAGACAGACTTTCAGTGGATTTTTGCTCAAAACCTCCTGAAGCATAATCCATTTTCCAAAAATATTATGGGGTCTTAAACTGGTAAGACCAGTTCATCCTGCCTCTTACTTGAAAACCAGAGGCAGGAGAGTGGCTGTAAAGACGGACACCCCACAAAACCAGGGCACCAGGGACTGCAAATACCTTCTCCCTCAGTATTTTCACTGCTACATATGTAATGGCTACTTAAACACCTTTAAGTCCATGTCTCAATTCTAAATCTGGTGTGAGGATTTGTATAACATCACTAACTTTAGATTTTACTGCCTATTTGTGTACTGCAAAACAGAATAAATAACAACTCACTGCAGATGGTGTTTTCTATACATGCAGAATTCCACAGAACTGACATTACCTCATTAAAACCACCACGCTCTCTCATGCACCACACATAAAACGAGTCGGTGTCAAGTCCTGTAGTAGTTTAATTGCCAAGAAAGTTTAGGCACAGAAATGTATTCTACTTGTAAGAAATGAGTTACAAGGAATGTCTTCACACCGTGAACATCAGCTTTCCAAAGTGACGTCTGCTACTGTTAATCCCTCCAGACCAAGGGGGATTACATTGTTACATTTGTTTATTATTGTTCATTCCGAGGGTTTTCCCCTACAAAACCCAGTATTAAAATACTAGCAAGAAGTGAAAATAAAACCGTATTTGTTGTGCAAAGAAGCCAAAAGAGCATCTAAGCATTAGAGGGTTCTTTAGCTTCCACAGCATATTTAACTCATCTATTTTTAAAAAAGGTTTTGTTTTGTTAGAAGAAATAAGTAGCTTCACAAAGTGATTTTCACACTGTTTCAAGACATCTTTTACTGCAGTTGTTACTTCCACTCATTTTCCAAATAGTTCTTACAGGTTCATCTTTAGCAATCAACTTTTTATATATTCCCTGTGGAGCAGGGCATAGTCGTCTGTTTTCAAAGCTACGATACAACCAGGCACTCAACCCAGAACACATAAATAGGAAAATAAAACTAGTTTCAGTGTCTCAAGACATTTTGTGTTTTGCCTTTTAATTCTTAGTGGAAAACTTCTGATAAAAGTTTTGCTGTGTAGTTCAGTGTTGACAAAACCTTATAATAAAAGATAGGAAAAAATGGTGTCAAAAAATAAGTCACCTTCATTTATCTTCAGCAACTTACTTTTTATGTATTTCCTAGGATGCAGGTCATAATATTCACAGGACTATGACCTGCTTCCTAGGGCATACATAAGAAGTCAGTTGCTGAAGATTACTGAAGGCAGGCTAAGAAAGTTGGCATGTTCAGCCTGGAGAGGAGTAGGTTGTGTGGAGACCTCACAGCAACCTTCCAGTATCCAAAAGGGGCCTACAGGGAAGCCAGAGAGGGACTCTTCCTCAAGAACTGCAGTGATAGTATGAGGAATAATGGGTTCAAACTGAAAGAGAGGAAATTTAGCTCAAATATTTAAAAGAAATTCTTTACAGTGAGGGTGGTGAGGCACTGGAACAGGCTGCCCAGAGAAGCTGGGGATGTCCCATCCCTGGAGAGGTTCAAGGCCAAGCTGGATGGGGCTCTAGTGAAAAGTGTCTCTGACCATGTCAGAGAGGCTGAAACCAGATAATCTTTAAGGTCCCTTCCAACTCAAACCACTCTATGAATTCATGCTTTAACCCCTAACAGTATTCTTTTTTAAAGACGATCTGAGGTATTATTTCTGTGCTAATTGCTAACAGCAGATCTCGGTAAGTGTGTGCTCAGCCCAGGCCTCTGCTGTTTTCATGGCTCAATCTATTTACTGAAGACACATTCAACCCTATGCCGCATGACGGTATTTAAGTAAACACGACTCCACTCCTCCACCAAACCTAATCCTTCAAAACACATTTTCACAACCGGTTCTCAACCTGAGCGCCGTGCCCGAATCAACCCGTGTCGCTTCATTCTCAAAAAAGTCGATGGGCTGCGTGAGAAAGGAAACAAACGGGCCGCGTCCGAGCGGAATGAATGTGTTCCGATACCCCGAGGAAGCCGCCGCACATCCTGTCTCTCTCCCCCTCGCTTTGAAGCACTGCCCCGCTCCCCGAGCGCTCCCCAGCGCTGCTCCCCAGCGCGGCCGAGGTTCCCACGTTACCGCCCGTGTCGGCACCCGCAGTCAGCACTTCCGACCCACCAAAACAAAGCCACCCCTCCGCTCGCACACACGCTGCACCGAGGCACGGGAGCACCACTGACCGCCTCCAGAACAGCCCTCCACCACCAACTTCCTGCACATCGCGCTAATTTCGCAATTTCTGCCTGACAAACAGACTTCGGTGCCCGAGGTCCGGGC